>OX941090.1:49540507-49945507 GCA_954870635.1 Arctium minus | reverse complement strand
TACCAGCTATTGACATACATGGAATCTACAAAGTCACTATTTCCACAATAAGTGCAACAGAAATTTGATCGGTTTAGACTGATCAACTTAGTTGTGGAATAGACATGAGTCGGTGACTTTGAATCAACTACAAGAGATTTGTATGACGTGTTTCCACCACTGTCTTCTGTAGTTGATTTCTTTTTCCAAACCATTTTCACTTTTCGAAACACTTGATTATATGTATTATCAACAAGAGAATTATAGAAAAGATTTGAAGGGCGAATCCGATCTTTTGAAAATTCATTTGATTTGACACAACTCGTCGAACAAATAGTTGTGGAAGTTGAACTTGAAGAATAAGGAGACTGAACAACATTATTGGGACTGGCTTGTTCTGATAAATCGGCTTTCAAATTTAGTTCTTCAAGTTTCTTGACTTTTACGGCTAAAGCATTTCTTTCTTCGAGAATTAAATAAAATTGTTTTTGTAAATCGGATTCTACTTTCTGTTATGTCGTTAATTCAGACAATTTATCTGAAAGCTTACAAATTTCTGTTTCGAAAAACTTCCTCTCACTTTCAAAATCTTTTTCGATATTGTTGCGTTTATCAGATATTTCTTTGAAAACCGCAACATTTTTCTTTTCAAGAACTTTCTTTGCCATTTGAAAACCTTTTCGCTCTTTCGCAAAATTATCTCTCTCAATTATCAAAACCTTTTCAAAATCAGAAATATGTTTTGAAAGTTTTGCTTTTGATGCTCAAAAATCTTTCTTTCATCGAAAACTTTCCTTGAAAAGTCGAGAATCTTTCTCTCAAAAATTTTCTTTTCATTTGAAAAGTCTAATTTTTCTTGCTCAAAAATAGAAAGCCTATTCTTGAGATCAAGATTTTCACTCTCCACAGCTTTCAATTTCTCTTGAAGTTCCAGAGTCTTCTCTTCTTGGGCTTCAAAATTCTCAGATTTTTCAAACTTTTTCGATGGTTCTGAAAATTGCTTCTTCAAAACATCCTTTTCGTTAGCAAGTTTTTATTTGTCTCTTTTTAAACTTTGTGCCCAACTCAGATTATCAGCATTTTCACCATTAACTTGCACAAGCACGTTGTAATTGTTTTCCAATCTGGCTTCAAGAACTACAATCTTGGATTTGAGATCAGAAATTTCTTGTTGATAAGCAGAATAAGACATTGTTACTTGAACAAGATGATCGTAAGACGATCGCGATTTGATTCAAGAAAGGTGTAGAGGAACGAATAACACTCTAAGACGACACTTTAAGATAAGGACAAATAATCTCTATTAAAAAAGATTTAAAAATAAAACAGATTTAAGATAAGGAGAGGGCTTCGCCGGACCTGGCTTCGCAGGAACTTGGCTTACAACCAGGCTTGGGACAACCAGGCTTGGACAACATGGCTTGGACAACCAGGCTTGGGACAACCTGGCTTGGGACAACCTGGCTGGGACAACCAGGCGTGGGAGCACCAGGCTTGGGAGAACCAGGATTTTGAGAACCAGGCTTGGGAGAACCTGGCTTGGGACAACCAGGCTTGGGACAACCAGGCTTGGGACAACCAGGCTTGGGGACAACCAGGCTTGGACAACCTGGCTTCACGAGACCTGGGTAGGGTTTAACAGGGTTTAGTGGCGCACAGATACCCCAAACTCAAAAAATAAGAACTTTTAATCGAAAACCAATAAACTTTAGCAATGATTATCAATTAAAATCAGAAATCTAACACCCTTTCAATCGATTATCGAGCCAAAAACAATGATTTTCAATAAAAAATCAAGAACTCAGACTAACAATTTTAGATCTTTAAAATCCAAAATTCTACTTCAATCTTATGAATTGGAAGATGAAACTTTACCAAACCTTTAATCTGACACAAATGAGTAGATTGGAAACAACTAGACTCGAAGATTTAGCAAAAAACCAAGAAACCCAAAAACAATCAATCAGTCGATCGACAGAGAGAGAGAAAAGAGAAAAAAAATTACCTTTTTTTTCGAATCAAATCTTCGTCTCTTTGCTCTGATACCAATTGTGAATCCCAGATTGCTCAAGTAACAATGAATCGAACGATTAAACTTTTATTGAATGATTGAGAGAGTTACAAACATAGGATTGAAAAGCAAACTCTCTCTCTCTCTAAACCTGATAAGCACACAATACTGTTTTCTCTCAACTTCTAACACTAAAGATTAGAAAACAAACATTATATACACAGGCCTAACAGCCCTAAAGGCCGAAGGCCCAACAAACCAAACTAAGGACCAAATAACAAACAAAGCCCAATATTGAAATAAAATGCTTTTACAACGCGATTAATAATTAATAAATAAACTATATAAATACTGTATATAACTTTCCACGCACTAGGACTTTCAGTCCTAACAAACACCCTCAAATTTTGTAAGAGCAACTAATTAAAAACCTCGACATAATATAAAATAAAGGACAAAACTTCCACTTACAAATCAAAACTCAATATGCCTCAAATATAAAATTCTACAATTAACCTCAACAGCTATAAACTCCAGTGATAAATAAGTACTTAACTGAAGTCGGGTGCTACTTAACCCCAATACAAGTCCCTCTTCACAATACTAATGCGGAAGACTTCACTAACATATTCACTTCTTCGAGCACACGACTAGCACTAATCTCTTCAGAGTGTCGCTAGAACTAATCCCTATAACGGAACCTGATGCACATGCCGACAAATAAAAAGGTTAGGCTAATGCCTAGTGAGTTCAAAAGTTTTTTTTATGATTATAAATACAGTTAAACGAAACTAATGCTACTAAAATCATGATCCTTCAAAATGAATTACTTTAACTATGAGAACGACCCGTTTTCCAATAATACGCATATTATAAATGAATTCCTTAACGGCAAAACATTCTTTCATGAAGTGATGTAACCCAACACTTACTCAAAACGTGAATAATGATAAATGCTCATATATTGAAATTTGAATAAGACTTTATAAACCAGACGACCGAAATATGATTAACTAAAACCTCCAAAACTATAACGTGTGGAGAATACCCCAAACTCGAAACATCACCGAAAAACAAGGATAAAACTAAATACCCAAAACAACACATTTCGATGACGGGTGAGACCCGAATTCCATGGATAGTGGTGGAACACAAAAGTAGGCCACATTCCAAGTTATTGAACTCACCATACTAGGATCAAGGCCACAACTCGCCGACTCGTACTAAGATGTGGGGGAGGGCACCCAATGATTCTTAGTCATACTCATTCACTAGGATTACATTTACGACCCAAGGCTAGTATCCGGTCCCACATAACCGTACGAAGTTGCCATCCTAGGGTCCAATGTCTCAACTAGCTATAAATGGGAAATGACTATCCCATAAAAATAGATTCAGAAATTACATCATAGAGCCAATGGCAGATGTTTGACTCCATGAGCCCGAACCTTAAGGCCTTCGATGACCCCATGAGTAATCATGGTCCCATCATGAAAATAATTGCCCCTTTTTCTTTTAACAAACAAAGACCGACTCATATGCCTATTGATCTACTGCATTAGAGCCTATAACATTACATGACTCCAATTGAATGACCAAAGCACTCAAAACATGCAATTCTCAAATGATATTCAATAAACGCAATCATAATTCCACAAAAGGGGCTTTTTAAAACAAGACAAATGTCCCCAAGACTCATTTTAGTCAAACCGAGTCAAAACTCAACAAAATTACTTTATCGTACAATAAACGTCAGTGTAAACAATAAAACACATTTAACCAACGGTTATGCAAACCCAAAGACAAAAAGTATAATTAACCCAAAACTCGTCATGGGTTGAGACAATCTATTTTTCCAAATGAACTCGTACCTTTATTTTTTTCCAAAATGCCTCGTAACACCATAATATGCATTTTTCCAAAATGGTTTATAAGATTAAATATACTAAAAGGACATTTTCATCAAAAGACCTCCATTTATATATTAACTCATAAATTAAATGTATCAACATGATTTATTTATCAAAATGTAAGAAATCTCAATATGGGGGTTTCACAAGATTTATAAACCAAATAACCCAAATAAGTAAAACTCTTCAAATATTCCAACTTTAAATAAAAATCATGTGAACACATAATCACTTTAAAATGGACATTTTTGGCATGTACATCGTTTTCACAAATCAACTTGAACTAACTTTGCTAGATTTAGGCTAAATCTAGATTTTACCCCAATCTTGAGCTTCCTTTGGTGAATGCTTTAGATCCACAAACATCCATCACTAGAAAATTTATTTGGGTCTCAACCAAAGCCTACAGATGTACCAAAAGTAATCACAAACTCAGATTCATAACAAACCTTAATCAAATCACCTAATAATCCAAAATACCCAAAATTGGTCAAAACTTCAAAACAAGGATGATACATCAAAATAAATGCTCTAGGAGGTTAAAATGAAAGGTTTTAACAATAATAATAATTTAGAAGGTTAAGATGGACTTACAATTTGTTTTTAGGAAAAAGCCCCAAAAACTTGGTCAACAATAGTGAGAGATAGTAGAAGAAAATAAAGAAGATGAACATCTTGAGTTTCCACCCACAAAGCTTGAATCTCTAGCTTCCAATCTCTTAAAACTCTTGAAGATTTTGATTTTGGAGCAGTAAATAATGTTTGAACCAAAAATGAGAGAAAGGAGAATGGGTAGGAGATTGAGTAAATGAGAAATGGAGTGAATGAGAATAGAACCTTCAAAAAGTGTTTTAAACCCAATTTTTCCTGTTCGGGCGAGTTTAAAGTTAGTTCAAGGTGAAATAACTCACTTGAAAGTCGCCTGGAAGATATTTGGGTTTAGCTACAAAACAGTGGTCGGCGTAAGTTTGAAGTTAGTTCGAGGTAAAGAAACTCACTTCAAACTCGCCTGAAAGGTATTTGGGTTTAGCATAAAAAGAGCGACCGACGTGAGTTTGAAGTTAGTTTATGGTCAAGAAACTCACTTGGAACTCGCTTGAAAGGTATTTGGGTTTAAAATAAAAATAGCCCCCAAAGCTAGTTTAATGTGAGTTTGAGGTCTACGCAACTCACTTGGAACTCGCCCTAAAGGCCCAAAACTTGATTTTGATTTTCTTTTTAACAATTCCACTAATCTCGATTGGAGACACGTTTATCTATAAAATGACTGCATACCGAAATACTATAAACGCGATTATTAGGGATATACTATACTTACAAAATTTCGGGTGTTACACAGGGCCCCCAAATTTTGGAGCCCAAAATCCATTTATATTTTACCCGTTGAGAACTATGTTTTAGCACGATCCTAAATTAGATTTTGTTAGCCGTCGGCACCTACAACTCCAAGCAATCCCTAGTGTCTCGATTGAATTCCTTAGGTTTGATTTCCCTATGGTAGTATAACGTTTCTAAATTCATGAAATTCCTTTTGGTTGAATCATCAAACGACTCCCTGCAATTTCTTTTGATTAAATCGCCTCTTTTTCCAGCAATTTCGTTCTTGTTCTATGACGGCGACCACCAAAATCACGATGGCTCGTACCATCACCACCATTGGTTATCGTACTTGTGAAAATATTTTAGTTTTCTGTAAACGATGATGAAGATGAATTCGAAGAATAAATACACCAATTGAATACTCCTACCATAGTCATCATTATCACCTTATGTATCTTCTCAAGCTAACAACATATGAAACACGCTTGGCACTTTGATATACAAAATAGACCTTTTTACAACGATGTTAGTCACCATTACCACGTCTATAGTTTACTCTCTTTTGAAGATGTTCTATAGTCCTACTGACGTAAGCTTTGTGCCCCCCCCCCCCCCCCCCGGCAATTCATGCTATATGGTTTTTTTCATTTTTTTGATAAGCTTGTCCCTATGTTAAATTCTTCCTCTTCAATAAATTTGATTTTATTTGAAATCTCATGATATTACAAGTTTCCCCTTTTTTGAATTTTTGATGACTATAGTTTAAAGTTCTGTTGTAAAATATTGTTATTCAACTTATAGTCTGACTATATGAAGTTTCACTAGATCTCGAAGAAAAAAAGGTGACCAATTACAATAGTATTATGATACCATCACACCAACAAGATCCAAACTAAAACAAAACTATACAAGATCTCACAAAGTAACTCTAACTATTGGTTGTTCCTACAATCTCACAAAAACTGTAACAATTTTAGTTGGATAAGCAAGAAAATAGATAAAAAAAGATGCTAAACCAAAATTCAAAAGAACTCTAGTACATGGGCGATGCTTGCTCTATTTTGTTTTTTAAAATAGTCTTCATCCAAGTGTAACAGAGCCTCTAAAATGATTGGAACGATCCTGACCTTCGTATTTGGCTCCCTTAACCCACTAGCCCCACACCTCTGTCTCCAAAATCACCGTACCTGACCTCCAGGTTTGTTCCATCGTCCACTTTTCCCCCTCGTTGATCCCACCGGAAACCCCCTTTCGCATGCTGAAAAATATCAGTGTACAAAACATAAAACACACATGCAAACACACAACACATAGACATATAACATGCAAATGCAACACATTGAACACTATAAATGGGTTTTAGAAATGATGTTTTTAAGTGGTTTTTGTGTGTATAATTATATGGGGGAGGCTAATGGCACCCCTAACCCTATATATCATCATTACATCTTTTTTGTTTTTTGTTCTCTTTTGTCTTTTGTTCTCTTTTGTCTTTTCGCTTTTTTTTGTGTTTTTATTATATGTATTATATGGGGGAGGCTAATGGCACCCCTAACCCTTAGGATTTTTATATTTTTTTAATAATTCAGTTCAAACCATCCTAATTTATTGCCATTACAACATCAATTTTATATATTTTATTACCAGTTTATAGTTTTCAGGTATAAACTTATATTCGTCATTATTTTTTACGATCGATAAAAAAAATGTTTTAAAATTTGAAATTATATGTCCAATAATTTATCTAATTTTATATTCATAATAAATTAAACCAATTTAAATCAAAACACTAATTCAATAACTTGAAAATCAACTTAAAACCATATTTAAAATTATATACACAATAAAACATATAATAAATCATAATAGTCATATATATATATATATATATATATATATATATATATGTGTGTAGTATAATATATTATAATATTGATATATTGTAAGAACTCATAATATATAAGATATATATATAATTATTAATAATAATACAAATAATATATATATATATATATATATATATATATAAGATATCATATACATATATATATCCATAGGGAGAGGTTCATTTGAGAAAAATGGTAAATGTATGAGAAATAGAGAAGTAATCTTAGTCATTCATCTGGTCAACATTTGCAGCTTTGACTGCGAAGCACCGGATAATTCCTTACATGGTCTATAGAAGGTAGATGGGTAATTTCGTAAAATACACGAGATGAGTTCATATATGAACCTATATGATTCACATATGAACGTATAGTTCATATGTGAATCAATTAATTAGTTCATATGAGAATCATTTGATTAGTTCATATATGAATCACAAAAGTTCATATATGAATCTGTTAATTAGTTCAATTGATTCATATATGAACTTACAGTTAATTAGTTCATTTGTGAATCAGTTAATTAGTTCATATAAGAATCAAAAATGTTCATATATGAATCAGTTAAAATAGTTCAGATGTGAATTACACTGATTCATATATGAACATATAGTTCATAAGTGAATTATACAGGTTCATATATGAACACAACCCGTGTATTTTGTAAAAATTACGAAAGTGTCCTTCTATTTTTGGAATAGCCGCAACTTTTGACCGGTCAAAGCCGAAATATTTAACCAGTCAAATCAGATCTTGATCGTATGAATGACTAGGATTACTTCTCTATTTCTCATATATTTATCAATTTTCAAATGAACCTAAGGCTACATATATATATATATATATATATATATATATATAATAACAATAATAAAATATAATATATTATATAAATGATTTGATAAATTTGATAGGTTTCCATTCCCAATGCATTCAAAACCCCTACTAAGGGGTGTCATTAGCAATGTCCAACTATATATGGTGGTTACTGTTTGCACGCTGAGTTACAGTGGTAAGAGGGGGGTTTCATGCCAGAGAGACCAAGAAAGTGAACCATGTTAGAAGACTTCGTGACTTTTGTGCTTATGAAAAGGCCAGTCCTTTTGTAGAACTGACAATTCTAGAGTGAGGAACAACGTACTGTATGATGTACAAGTGACTTTCTGGTTGCTAGTTGTGTTTCACCTACTAAACATTACTAAAATTTAACATACAAACCATCTACTAATGTTGTTATTTTATGGTTCCACCTATGAACCTTGGTATAAATTTTGAGACAACCAAGGTTCATAGACGAAACAACGCTATGAACTTTGAACAATATCATTATTTTACCTACGAACTTAAAAAATATCATTGTTTCACCTATGAAATTTGGTAAAATATCGAAATAATCAAAGTTCATAGATGAAACAACACTTTGAACTTTAAACAAAAACCATATAATCATAGGAGAGGCGTATTTTTGGGTTCCTAAATCAAATTCATGATCACTTTGTGATACAAAATGAATACAAATCAAAACCGTAAATTGAATACAAATCAAAAACCTAAATCCAATTCAAATAAAAATCGAACCTTAAACAAAAAATAAACCTAATCTAGATCTCCCTTCACGCATAACCTTCACGGTCTATTCTTGTTCCATCTTCAATCTCAACCACCTGAAGAAAATGGGGCAACAACGGTCTTTTCTGGTTTGTAAGTTGCTAACTATCTGAAGATACCATTGAAAGCTACAAACGATCTAGAGAAGAGGAAAAAAGAAAAAAAGATCTAGAGATATAGGGAAGGAATAAAAAACGATCTGGAAAGATGGGGAAGGAAGAAGAAAACAATCTAGAGATAATGGGGGAGATAGGGCCGAATTTTAGGGATAAATGGGGTGAGGATTATCTTGCAAAAATAAATTACAATTTGTTTCAATATTATTCCTCATTTAATTCCTTTCCTTTTTCAAGAATTTATAACCTCCCATTCAAGCATAACCATTGATAAAAATATGACGACTTTGTAAAGTTAGTATTATTTAGGTGGTTAGCAAAAAAAAACATAAATATATTTAGTGGAGAGATCAAATGCAATCCACCCTAATTTTGCAAACCGTCGATTTCATTGGTTAAATTAATGAAATTGGTTAATGAAATTGTTTAATTTGATAAAATTATTTCATATAATTCTTTTTTTGATGAAATTTTTTCATATATTTGTGTTTTTTTATGTAAAAATAAAATTGTTTCATTTATTTTCTTATTCTGATGAAAATTTTTCATTTTTACATAAAAAACACAAATATATGAAACAGTTTCATCAAAAAAATAAATTATATGAAACAATTTAATCAAATTAAAAAATTTAATGAAACAATTTCATTAACTTAACCAATAAAATCGATGGTTTTCACTGTTTGTAAAATTAGGATGGTTTGCAAATGAAATTGCCCTTATATATACACACACATATATAAACCCACCACCGCTTCCCTTTGGACCAACGCCCCTCCCCTTGCAAAATTAGGATGATTTGCAAACGAAACTGCCCTTATATATATATAGACACACACACAAATAAACCCACCACCTATTCCCTTTGGACCAACGCCCCTTCCCTCCACCACCAATCACTATCTCCGGCTCCTCAACCTCCTTCATCTACTTTTTCCCCTAAACCTGTTGGATTTATGTTAACGAGTAAGATTTTTCGATATTAATTATATTTCTATTTACATATAAACCTATAGGGTCACACACAAAGAGTAATAAAGATATCAAATAAATTATATATGTATGGGTGTGGGTGTGATATATCTTATTCAATCAAAAGAGTAAAAATTTATTTCGAAATTATTTGGCTAAGTGAACCTAAATAATGTCTAAGAAATAAAGTGAGGAAATTAATTGGATCCATTTGATTAATTAATTAAAGGGTTTTATTATTTAAAAGAGTTTAAATAAGGTTTATGAACTTATTTATTTATTTAGTTTGATTAAACAAATAAAAGGGTTTTAAGGTCTAAAATAGTGCTAATCTTAGTACCTGGTGCCATTGGGGTTCTAATAGGTTTGCAATTTTCCATTTTGAATTTCCGAAGAATATCAAAAATGTACTTAGATTGATTAATGAAAATCCCCGTTGAAAACTGTTTTACTTGTAATTCGAGAAAGAAATTCATCTCTCCCATCATACTCATTTGAAAACGTGACACCATGAGGTTAGAAAAGTTTTTACAGTATTTAGGATTTGTAGAGGCAAATATTATATCATCAACATATATCTGAATAAGTATGATATCGTCTTTTTCCTTTTTAATGAATAAAGTGGTATCGACTTTACCTTTTGAAAAACCTGACTTGACCAAGAATTGAGATAGAACATCATACCAGGCGCGAGGTGCTTGTTTCAGACCATACAAGGCTTTATCCAAGATATAGACGTAGTTTGGCTTATCTGGATTTACAAACCCTTCTAGCTGAGAGACGTAGACTTCCTCCTTAAGTATGTCATTTAGAAAGGAAGTCTTCACGTCCATTTGATAGACAGTGAAATTCTTGTGAGCTGCGTAGGCTAGAAACATGCAAATGGCCTCTATACGCGCTACTGGAGCATACGTCTTGTCGTAGTCTATGCCTTCCTCTTGCCGGTAACCTTTGGCAACAAGTCTTGCTTTATTCCTTATGACAATACCATCTTCATCCTTCTTGTTTTTGAATACCCATTTAGTGCCTATCATGGTATTTCCTTCTGGTTTTGGCACTAATCTCCAAACCTTTAGGGCTTCGAACTGGTTTAACTCTTCTTGCATAGCAGACACCCAATCCGAATCAGCAAGAGCTTCTGATACTCGAGTGGGCTCTATCTTGATGAGGAATGAGTCATGCAGACACTGGTTTAAAGTTGCTGGCCTAGTTTGCACCGTCTTGTTGAGATCTCCAATTACTTGGTGTAAAGGGTGTTCTTTGGTCCAGCGATGTTCATGAGGGAGTGGATTAGATGAAGATTGATCATAGTTATCATCTAAGAATCCACTATCAGCTTCTTCATTTTGTACAATAGGAGGGAGTTGGTCAGTTGAAGGAAGTGGTGCAGAAGTTTCAGTAGGAACAGCTTGTTCAGTCTGTTTATCTGTCCTTATAGTACACCCTACTGATTCAGCAACTTCTGGTTCTTTATTAACAGGTTCAGCTTCAACTGAAGGAGTAGATGTTTGAATTTGAGCTTCTATCTGAACCGGGGATAATAGTTCAGTTGATACATCTGAAGTAGTTGGATGATTTGTCGTTGAATCATCAGACCTGTCAACCACAACAGAATTAGGAAATTTAGATCCTAGAAACTCGTCATAGAAAAATTCAAACAACAAATCTAAATCAGATAAGTGAGTATTAGACGATGATGCTCCATCTGATTTGTTCTTTTCAGGTACAGGTTCTGAACTGATTTGTCCAGAAGCTAGAACTCAGTTATCACGGGTTCTGAACTAACATGTTCAGAAGCCATATCCTCATCAAATGTGACGTTTACGCTCTCGATAACATTCTTTGACTTCTTCAAATAAACCCGATATGCAGCAGATGTAGAAGAATATCCAATAAAGATGCCCTCATCCGCCTTAGTATTGAACTTGTTCAGACTCTCTCTGTAGTTTAGCAACTTACAACCAAAAACATGAAAATATTTAATAGTTGGTGTTCGGTTGTTGATCAATGCATACAGAGTCTTTTGAAATCTGTAGTGTATCATGGAATGGTTTTTAGTGTAGCAGGCAGTCGAAATAGCTTCTGTCTACAGAAATAGAGGTAAGTCAGATTGGCTGAGCATAGTACGAGCGGCCTCGACTAGCGTTCGATTTCGCCTTTCGACTACTCCATTTTGTTCTGGCGTACGAGCAACAGAGTATTGATGTGATATCCCGACAGATTCAAGATATTCTTCAACAATTCTGTTTTTGAACTCTGTGCTGTTATTAGTTCTGAGAATCTTGACTGGTTTCTGCAAATTCACATGGGTCGTCTTCAGAAATGTAATGAGTACTTCGGGCGTCTCATCTTTTAATCTTAGAAATTTGACCCACGTGTATCGCGAATAATCGTCCACGATAACTAACACGTATTTCTTTCCACCTAAGCTTTGTGTTCGCATCAGACCACAAAGATCCATATGCAACAACTCTAATGGAGAACTGGTACTAGGTTCAGGCTTCGGTTTATGTGGAGCTCTCTTCATCTTCCCTTTTTTCACATGCTGCACACAAGTGTTCCTTTTCGTATCTCAGCTTAGGAAGTATGTTAACTAATTTTCCACTGACCAGCTTGTTTATGTAACGAAAATTCAGATGAGATAGCCTTCGATGCCAAAGCCAACTTTGCTGCATCGAGGCTTTTGTCAGTAAGCAAACCTGATTATCATTCTGAACCTTTGAAAGATTGATGGTGTAGAGATTTGTCTTTCGATTGCTGACTAAGAGTTCTTTGTCGTCTTCAGTACGAACCGAACAACTCTTAGCTTTGAAGTTGACCTCTAACCCTTTGTCACAGAATTGACCGATACTAAATAGGTTATGCCCTAAGCCTTCAACATAGCTCACCTTCTTAATCGTTATATTGTCTTGAATGATGTCACCAAATCCTAAGATCGGTGAAAACTGGTCGTTCCCAAATCGAACATTACCACTGAATTTCTCTGTATAATTAGACAATAAAGCTTTCTGCCCGGTCATACGCTTGGAACATCCGCTATCCAAGTACCACATATGCCGGGTCTGGAAGAGAAATCAGGAAACAACAATTTTAGGTACCTATTTAAAAACGGATCCTAACACATTAGCACAAGATTTTGGCATCCATTTGAATATGGATCCTCTTTTCTTTTGAAAAAATTTGATTTAGAAGAATAAACATGATAAGATCCAAACCAATCATTAGACTTATGATGATAAGCAAAATCATTCCACCGATAAGTATAAGATTGATTAGTAGGACGAGATAATTGGAACAATTGCTTTATTGAATATCGCTTGTAAGGAATTACAAGGTTTTGTTTATTAGAAGCAATTTTACCAACTACATCATTAACACTACTATCAGATCTATTAGTAACTTCATCAGGAATTGATTCCGCCTTCTCATCAGTCTTCTTTTTAGGTCGTCATTCAGATCTCTCTTCCGATCTTTTCTTTCTTAAATCTGAAACAAAGAATTTAGATTTATTAGGAAAGTCAGATTTCTGAGATTGATTGTTCTTATGTTTACCAGTGTTGTTCTGTTTATGTGAGCGTTGTTTCTTATGTTTCTTACCCTTACCATAGTAATCAGCATTCACAGAAACTGATTCACCAACTTTAGTTGAACATTCACCTTTTTCATAAACACTTGGTAAAGCTTGTCCATTTATCACAAAAGTAGAATGATTTGGAAGTGGAGCATTAAAGTCAAACATATCAATTTCCTCTATACACCCTTCATCAGAATTTAGAAAATCATTTGCAGACTCAAATAAATCATCAAAATCAGTCTCAGAAGTTTGAAGTGCTTTAGAAGATGGAGAACACTCTTTAGATTTATAATAAAAATCTGTGTTCTTCAACACTGTAAAAAATACATCTTGTGTTAGATCATTCAAAATTCTTTCATCAGATAAAATATTTTCTAATTCAATTATTTTGCTTTCTAAGAAAAGTAGAGGTACATAAATTTTAGCTTGAACAGGTTTTGCCTCCATCTCAGTAGAAGAATAACTAGCAAAATAATCATTTGAAAGAAATTTTGATGTTTGAGAAAGATAACTATCATTCAGTCTTTCATAACAGAATGGTAGTTGCATTTTCTTTAAATTCATTCTTTTCTCATCTTCTTTTTCCTCAACTTCTTTTGATGATTTGGTGATGAATTTGGGTTTCAAATGAGGATATTTATCAGTAGCATACATATAATTTGCATTATATATAGCTGGCTGTTTTCTGATAGATTTTTCTAGGTAATGAGGATTATCATAACCTAGTCCCCATTTTTCTTTAAAATCCGCTTCTTCATTAGGTGTATTCAAGAAAATCGTTTGATCTGTTTGGCCTCGAATATACAATTTTGCTTCCAGACCATTCACCTTTTGCTCTAACGTCTTTTTCTCAACCTGCAGTTTAAACGCTTTTAGAATACATTCTTGATTTTCTGAATCAGACTTAGACAATTGTTTTTCAAAATCAGAAATCTTATTTTCAAAGCAAATCTTTTCATTTTGAAAATCAGAAGCAGATTTGCGTAAAGAATCAATTAAATCTTTGTTCCCAATAACTGATTTATTAAGTTCAAAGATCTGTTGATTTCTCCTGGCAACTCTGTCTTTTTCCTTTTTGAGTTTTAATTGAAGGTCTTGAAGTTCGACCATCATGGCTTCCATTTTGGTCATGAAATCATTTTCAGTTAAGTTTATTACCTAATCAGCAGTCTCATCATCAGAAGCATCATCTTTCACCTCTTTTCCCATCAAACATAAGTGAGCTGACTCTTCTTGTTCTTCCTCCACATTAGAATGATCCAACCAGAATTCGTCTTCTGCCATTAATGTCTTGCCTGCTTCCTGTTGCTTGGACAAGAGCATTTTGTTCTTATAGTACTCCGAGTTGCGAACCTTTGGCTTCCGACATTCTTTTGCATAATGTCCAACCTTGCCACAGTTGTAGCATTTGATCAAATCATTAGCTGTCTTTTCAGTACTGGTGTAATCATTCACATATTTCTTCTTTTCTTCCGGCTTTTTCTCAACATATCTATTTTCTTGCACTCTTTCTCTATGCTCGTGGTTCTTTGAGCTTGATGAAGAGTATCTCTGAGAATTAGACCCTGGTTTCTTGTAGAATTTCTTTTGAAATGCTCGGGTCAGTAAAAACATTGCCTGTTTAAGATTCTCTCCATCATCTCCATCAGATTCAGACTCTGATTCAGAACTGGAAATCACTATCCTCTTCTTTTTCTTCTTCTCTTTCTTTTCTTTCTCCTTTTCTCCAACTACAAGTGCTATGGGATCGGGCACTTTCTCAGATTTCTTTTTCTCAGCTCTTTTCTCCTCAACCTCTTCCTCATTCTGTCGTAGAGTCTCGTAGACTTCATGGAGAGGTATTTCACTCAAGTCTTTCATTTGTTTCATTCACCGATTGTGCTCTTTCCACTCAGGTTGCAAGATGCTTAGAAACTTCACATTGTTCTCAATCTGTTGCTTTTTGACCTTGTTCTTAGAAAGCTCATTCAAAAGCAGCACAAACCTCTCATAGGTTTCCTCCAAACTTTCATTCTCCTTATCTTTAAACTCTGTGTAGCTGTTTATGCAGTTAGCTACCTTCATCTGGTTTCCAACTTTAGAACCCGACGTCATCTTCTGTAGCTGATCCCACATTGATTTGGCAATTTCATTGTAGCTGTCCATTTTCACATATATATCATTGGTCATGCTTTGTAAAAGTAAAGATATGGCTTGTTTATCAGCATCAAACCGTTTCTTCTGTTCATCAGTGAATTGGGCATACTTTTTATCCACTCTCCTTGTTTTTGGAGCTCCATCTGAATCATTACCTTCAGCAGGAATATCCTCAGTAGGTCTTTTCATTGGACCTTCTGTGATAGATGTTAGAATGTTCTCTCCATTTTTTTGTCTATCAACAAAATCCAGAAATCTATCTTCCATTATTCATATTCCCCTTTCAACAACACCGGGGGCTTGACATCAGTGCCAATTGAGAGAGCGTCTCTGGAAGTCATCCTGTTTGAAAAATATGCAATAAGAAACTTGAAATTGATCGTTAGAAAATCAGAAACTTCGATCACAATAATAACTTTGTTCCCCCTACGCAGACTTAGCACGGGGGTCCCGCTACCCGGTTAGCGGGTGGGGTCAAGGGGCAACGCCCTTGCGGGGTCTGGGGGCAGCGCCCCGAGAAAAAAAAATTGAAAATTAAAAGCCATATTACAATTTTGAAAATTTTGACTAAGTATAGAAACTCGCAAATCACAGAAAAAATTGCTTGAAACTCGCAGACGCCTAAACTCGCAAATCATTGTTCAAAGAGATATCGCAGGCTTAGGCGTGCGTGTTTATGAAACTCGCAAGCAAAGGGTTGCGCGTTTTGACAAACTCGCAGACCGAAAGAATCGTTGAAACTCGCAGATAGAGGCGTGCGCATTTCCTGAACTCGCTAATGCATACTTGCGCGTTTTAACAAACTCGCATACTAAACTCGCAAGATGAAACTCGCAATGGTTGCGTGTTTCAATACTTAGATAAATTTTCCCAATTTTCAAACTCGCAAATGATTAAACTCGCAGATTGAAGACAAAACTCGCAGACTTCGATTTGAGCGTTTCTAGAACTCGCAAACAGCCCTTTGCGCGTTTTTCGGCCAGAATCAAAATTCTTCATCTTGCTCGTTCTTCCGATGAACCTTGCGTGTTTTATAGATCTTGTGTGTTCTTCACTTTGTCGAGCAAAAACTTGATTTCTTACACTGTAATCGATCGAAACCTTTGTCAATTGGCTCAAGACTTTGCAGGAATGCTCGATTACAATACTAGAACTGATTACAATGCAAGAATTTCAAAAACAAACACAAATTGATACAATTTGAATTGATTTACAGTGCTTAGAAAACTTCGAACAAAAAATCTCTCTAAATCCAAAATTCACCCTTAATTTGTGTGAAATAGCCTAAATGACCTAAACCAAACTTGTTCTTAACATCAATTCGAATCTATTATAACCAAAATTATGATCAAAACAACACTAAATCGAAAAATTCACACGTAACAGTCTATATGAACGAGTTCAACCGAATATGATTCAAAAATCGAAATTAGATCCTTGTTTCTAAATTCTAATCTGCTCTGATACCAATTGTGTGTCCCTGAAATCAAGATTCTAATTGCAAACAAATCAAACAAACAAGATGATTACAATTACCTGTTTGATTCAATTCAAATTCAAACAATTACAAACTCTGTTTTTCACTTTCTCTCTCTAGACGACTCTTTATCTCTCTAAAACTCTCTCTGGAATCATATACAAAACTTCTAACTCACTATCTATTAAACAGCAAATACAAGTTATTTATACCTACAAGTAATAACAAGAAAAACAAACACAATACAAGAGACTTTGACTTTTATTACAAAATAACTTTGACTTTTAATGAGAGATGACTTTCAGCCTTGACTTCTTGAATCTTTGACCTTCAGAATTCTTGATCTTGTATCCAACATATTTCTGCTCTAACAAGCTCTAGCAATTAGATCTGCCCCCGAAATGAGGTTTATCCGAAATTCCACTTTGTCGGTGGGGTGGCAAACCGGGCAAGTCATCCGAGGAAACATCAGGAAACCTGCGCACAACCTTCATGTCCTCGAGCTTCTTCTTCTCGAGTTTAGTATCTATCATATACGCCAAGAAGGATGGACACCCTTTTAACATACATTTACGTGTTTTAGCCATGGTAATGACTGCGACATCTCCTTTCCTCCGCTCTCCATAAACCAACACTACATCGTCGTTCGAAATCGGGATTCGGATCAATTTCTTCGAACATACGATTTCGGCTTGGTTCTCCGATAACCAATCCATTCGATCACTACATTGAAGCCGCCAATCACCATGGGCATCAAACTGATCGAAAACTCCTTTCCCTCGATCTCAAGGGTACAACCCTTCAATTAGCTATCTCTACCATTAAAGCATCCTCTAAACCACTAGTAGGCATAGTAAGCTTTTAACAGAATGAATCCGACACAAAAGAGAAACTTGCACCTGAATCAAACAATACACGTGCCGGTACGGAGTTTAGGAGAAACATACCCAATACCACGTCTGTTTGTTCCAGATCCAAGCTATATAATGCTCACTGAATATGTAGAAATCATTCTTTTATTGATTGATCAATGTATTACACAGATTTTATAAACTCGTATACCTATTTCTCACAGTAAGATCTATGCGTGTTCTTGCTATTCTCTCTCTAATCTGAACTCTTGAATCTTATGAATATTCACAAGACAATCACTATTTACATGGTCAATATGACCTCACAACACTAGCCAATGTTAAAGTCAACTACTTTGACTTACAAGGCATTTAACAAACAAAACACTTACACTATCAACACTTTACGCATTTGACCCTCCTTTTAATCTTGAATACAATTATGACTTAACAATCTCCCCCTTTGGATTCAAGATTAAAAAAAATTGACAATAATCTTCAGGTCATCTTTCAGATGTAAATCTTCAACACAAAATCTTTAACAGCTTCAAATCTTTGACAATCTCTCTCTTTGAAAATATTTTCATCATGAATACTCTGTCTTTCTTCACAAACTTGAAAACTTCTAAAACTTTGACACCTTCTTCAATCTCTCCTTTTGTTTACATTTTCAGATAATCTCTTCAACTTGATAATTATCAGACTTTGGTTTGACTTGAAATATGAATTCTCTCCACTTTACGACTTTCTCTTTACTTTACTTTCTTCTGAAATTGAGCTCTGAATCATCTCCCCCTTCTGATGAATTTTGAGAAATCAGAATCATCAAAACTTAAGCAATTTTAGCATCTCCCCCTTTTTATATGATTGTCCCCATGTATCAACAAAAGCATAGTCTTCATGAGAATCAGAAACAGTCTCCCCAAAGAGAATAGTTTCTCCAAATGATCTGAGTATTCGTCAATTCATAAAATGTATTTATTCTAATCTTTGCAAATTCATACAAATTAGAAATTGGTAACCCTGACAACATATGAATCAGTTCTCATGCATGTTAGTAGCACAGGGCCACTTTGTGCAATGGATGCACATGGGAAAGGAGCTTTTGTGTTGTTCACTCCCCTAGGGCTTCCATACAATCATTGAAAAACCACAAAGGAATTTTCTATGAATGTTAAGACAAGAAAACTTATTCCTTATGTGCTCGTGCATGTGTAAAATGAATGAAGCAATTAAAGCTTGAACAGGCTCAAAATATGTAAACCATTGAGACAACAATAGTATTACATAGACTCAATGTGCATGATAAAGGGTCGAAGGTAGGGCAACTTTCCTTCTATTTCAATATCCACATCTTCCAAATGAAGATCTGATAGTAGATGTGCTACTTCCCCAATAAAATATGAAACATTTTTTCATTGAGAAAAAGATGAGTAGCTGGTGGGGTTTATGCAAGAGTTGGCATGGGCTAGTTGCCTGTTTCAATGAAATTCACGATAGAATTGTGAAACAACAGATAATGTGGTTGCTTGGCTCAGAAAAAGTTTGGTGCAGAGTTTGATATTCTTTTACTCTGATCTCTCACCCTCTTTCTTTTAATCATTTGAGCTCGCTTCTAACCAAACTCTCTTTCATAATTTACCTCAGCACACACCCACTCTCTATTTTTTGACCCATCTCCCCTCAATCACTCGGGATAACTTCTTGGGTAGGAAACACAGGTTAACGTGAATCCATAGAAGTTCTTTGAAGCTCGCACATTGAATCCCATATATTTTGTCCTAAAAGTGATGTTGATTGTTGCTCAACAGTTTATCTTGACAGATAACCACAAGATAATACAGTCAGAAAAGATATGCTCATTAAATATAAGAATGAGATTTGAGCATTTAAACTTTGAAGATCTCTCAAAACAAGTAGAATGAATGAATGAAATGCAATCACGAATTGTTTTGAGAATCTGACAATGTTATAAACAGATCAAATATCATGAAGAAAAATCTTGGGATATCAAAGAAGTAAGATGTTTATATGAACAAATATAAACATATTAACAATGAAAGCACATGATAAAGAAATGACATCTGATTTCAAACTTTAGAATTCAAACGGGAGTATTACCATCGAAAGATTTATCTTTTTGAGACATGGTAATAACAAAGTCAATAAAAGTACTGAACCGATGCGTGTAGGAATACTTGACAGTATAAAGACAAGACAATACACAGGTATTAGCCTTTTAGAAACACACGGTCAGATAATCAAGAAAGCACTGATATGAAAAACATTTAAAATCACACTTTGAAATTCATAAAACTTTTGAGAACACGAAGTGGTTTGAACTTTTAAGAAATTGTTTTTCACATCCCAAAGTTGTTCGTCTTTCAAAATGTGGAAGATAAAGAATCAGAAAGACTTACATTTAGCATAGGATTCTCAACTCCCCCTGAAATGAATATTTATCTATTAATCTCCCTTTGACAAAAAAATCATATATTCTCCCCCTAAATATCTGTAAAAAGTCAAATCATTAGAAAAAAACAATATGAATATGACAATGAAATTTAGTTTCTTTTCTCCTTCTTAAACATATGATAGTGAAATTTTTTAACTAACTCCCACTAAAACAGATAACAAAACTTCCTGAATAAAATGAATCTTTGCAGCTTCAAGAAGAGTGAAAACATTGAAATACGGGTTCTGACGGAATTATCCAGAAGCCATTGTTACAATCTTATATTCTACAAAATAAGAAAGATGTTGGTAATTATATAAAATGATTCCGCCTTCGTCAGTAGATAAGAAGAATATAAGCAGATATTATAACTCCCCCTAGACATATGCAAACATTAAGATCAACTCCCCCTAGAATCATGCAAAAAATATCAACAGACTTTAAGAAGACATGTTAAGCATACCAAGTTTGCTGATAAGAAACTTAAAACATTTTTCATCTAAAGGTTTAGTAAACAAATCAGCTAACTGGTAATCCGTCTGGACAAAATGAATTTCTACGTCACCTTTCTCGACATGATCCTTGATGAAATAGTAACGAAAATCAATGTGTTTCATTTTTGAGTGTTGAACCGGATTATCCGTTATTGCTATAGCACTCTTCGAGTCGCAATAGATAGGAACTCGCTTGTAGTAGTACCCAAAGTTTTTTAATTGCGTCATCATCCACAACACCTGGGAGCAGCAACTTGTGGCAACAACGTACTCAACCTCGGCGGTTGATGTGGACACACAATTTCGCTTCTTTGAGGTCCAACTTACGAGCTTGTCACCTAAAAATTGACAGGAACCCGACGTGCTCTTCCGGTCTAATTTGCAACCTGCGTGGTCAGCATCGGCAAAAGCAGTGAGATCATAATCGGAATCCTTTGGATACTAAAGGCCTAACTCGGGAGTGCCTTTAAGGTATTTAAGGATCCGTTTTACGGCTATAAGATGGGATTCCTTTGGATTCGCTTGATATCACACACATAAACAAGTAGCGAACATAATATCAGGTCTACTTTCCTTAAGATACAATAATGAACCAATCATGCTACGATACATTTTCTAGTTAACAGATTTAACGGCTAAATCTGCGTCCAGGAGAGTTCCAGTAGCCATTGATAGTCACTGGTTTACATTTATTACATTGATAGTCACTGTTCTAACATAATACTTAATTATTATCTTTACGAAAAAAAAACATTACATAACTAAACCTAAAATAAATTACATTGTTATTAAACATAAATTAAATTATAATAAAAAAAATTGAATTGAACAAATTACACCAAAAAAAGAGAAGTTTTAAATTGTTAATTTGATAATAATATTGATATACTTTTTTTAAACTTTTGTGGGGTATTCAAATTTATATTTTATTCAAACATAAAAACATTATCGCTTTCTCAAAACCATACAAAACCGTATTACAAAGTTGACAAAAATAAAGAATAAAAAAGCATTAAAATGAAGATGTATTGTGTTGTATTACATATGCGAGTACACGTTGTACACTTATTTGGCCTAAGTCCGCAATGGAGGACCTAGGTCTGATTGTGGACTTGCATAAATATTTGTTATGGGAATGACACGTGTTGGGATATTGCGGATTGCAAACTTGCCACAATCCGCAACTTTTTTTGACTTTTAGATGTCCTCCATTGCGGACCTAAGGCCAAATATGCAAATACGGGAGAGAAATGGCTAAGAGATGAAAATAGAGGTGTAATATGACTATTTGTGCCAATTTTTCTAAAATAGGGAAAATTGCATCAAAATGAAACAAACTTTGACCTTTTTACTATTTTGGAGAACAACTTTTAAAATTATCATTTAAGGGCTTAGAGCAAAGTTTACATTTATTTAAGGGATTCATTAACCCGATAAGTAGGTAACCGGTTACATTCATATAATATGGCAAAATTATAAATTAAAAGAATATTACTTGGATTTATTATCCATCCACATCATCATTAACATATAGGGGTAAATTACAAGTCCTGGGTCAAAAACTATTGTTGTAACTTATCACATCCCTTCATCAATGGAGTTCTTACATTTATTACCTATGATATAAAGACCTTCAAAAGCTCCCTTTTCACCATGGAATTCAATATCTTCTACTATCAAACTTAAATCTTGATTACACAGTGATGGTTATTTAGGTAAAAAATGGCATCCGATTACTATGTTGAAGTGAAGAAGATTGTGATTGGAGTTTTTGTCATTATCGGATTCAGATCTCGATGGTCGTCTCTTGACTGTTTCTTCTTCTCGTCGTCTCTTCTTCTCCAACTATTGCTTCAATAATATGTGCATAGTTGATTTCACCTATATAACCTTGCTATTCTTTGAATGAAATGAGTAAACCCGATTCCTACTTTTGAATAGGCAAGGGAAGACCAACCTTGCCAAATATTACCTTCCTCTCGAACGGGAAGATGTAGAGATCAAAGGCATGTGATTAAATGATGGGAAATTATATCATTTTGTTTCTAATTCCCAAAATAGTTTGTTTTACGGTTCTGATTTCAAGTTTTAGGGTTTTTCATTTTAGAGGCTTTTATCTTTCCCTCTAGTTGGTTCTAGATTTTTGAGATTGTATGTTATAAAAAAACTTGATGAACGTTCTTGCATATTTGGTGATTATTTTTGTTATGAATGGTTTTTTCCCCATAAATATTTTTAGGATTATGAATATTTAAATGTTCTTGAATGTTTGGTGGTGGTTAATTACGTGATTTCTTCATACGAGGTTGGGGATTTTTGTTGTTTGTTTTTTGATTTAGATTTAGATTTAGTTTTTTTTTTATGTACATTCAAGCACTGAATTTAGGGTTCTTAATGGTTGAGGAAGAAAGATGGGAACGAAGAAGCAGGGTAGATACTAGATAAACAGACATATTGGGAACAAACCACAACAAGAACAAAAACAGACATAGGAAAGAAATCTTTTGCTTTTAAATATTGATGTGGAATTTTACTTTTATAAGTAAATTATTTATGTGCCATGTCATAATTAAGGATCACATCTCATTATTTTAAATTTAAATTTGTTAATTACCTTGTCAAGTCATCATTTAGCAAGTCAACATATTAATAAGACCCTTAAATGATAATTTTAAAAGTTCGTTCCCCAAAATAGAAACGAGGTCAAAGTCGGTTCCATTTTGATGCAATTTTCCCTCTAAAACATTCAGAAACATGTTTAAAATCCAATCTATCTAATATATTAAGAGCATCCACAATGTGCTCGTTGGGAGGTTTTTCGTGAGGTTTTTGGGAATTTTTTCAAAAAGCAAAAACCTCCTTTTGAGTTTTTTCACATAGTGGAGAGGTTTTTCAATTGAGGTTTTTCGTGAGGTTTTTCGTCATAGCTCGTAACTGCACGACCTGCTTTTTCGTATTTAATCAGTTTTAACTTTATATAATTTTATAAAAGTTTCGTATTTAATCAGTTTTATTTATTAACCAGTTTTATTTATTAATATATTTAAAGTAATCTTATTTAAATATAATTATTAAATATATAATATAAATAAATACATAATGAAAGTAATTATATTTTATATTTTTAAAATAATATCTTAAATTTGACATATTTATACAATTCTAACAGATTTCTTAATGACCCAGTTTTTATTTTCAGTTATACATACTTTTAAATTTAAATAAATATGTATTTGTATGAATTTTAATGTATTTATTTTTATAAATAAGAATAAAAATGATATAAAGTTAATATAGTGGGACACTGAATAGTTTAAAAAAGTAATGAAAAAATTTGAGTGAGGTTTTTCACATAGTGGAGGTTTTTAAGTTGTTGATGTGACAATAATGTTTAAGAAAAAAGCTATAAAAAAGCTCGGTGAAAAACACGTACACTATGGATGCTCTAAGGGGAGTGTTATTTACACCAAAATTATGTCAAAATCAAGTCAATTCATGTGTTGGGAATGTAATTAATGCATTGGGAATGTAAAAAGCAGATGTTGATGTTGATGTGTGTGGGGAGAAAATTAATTATGATGGTGCACTTAGAGCATCCACAATGTGCTCGTTAGGAAGCTTTTTCAAAGTTTTTTCAGAGGTTTTTCATAAAACAAAAAGCTCATTTTGAGGTTTTTCACATAGTGGACAACCTTTTCATTTGAGGTTTTTCGCGAGGTTTTTCGTCATAGCTCGTAACTGTACGACCTGGTTTTTCGTAGCTTTTTCGTATTTAATCAGTTTTAACTTTATAGAATTTTATAAAGGTTTCGTATTTAATCAGTTTTATTTATTTACCAGTTTTATTTATTAATATATTTAAACTAATCCTATTTAAATATAATTATTAAATAAATAATATAAATAAATATATAATAAAAGTAATTATATTTTATATTTTTAAAATAATGTCTCAAATTTGACATATTTATACAGTTTTAACAGATTTCTTAATGACTCACTTTTTATTTTCGGTTATACATACTTTTAAATTTAACATTTTTTAATATTGTATTAAAATATTAAAAAAATTATGTAAAATAAATACATAATTAAATTAATAATATTTTCTTGATATGAATAAATATGTATTTGTATGAATTTTAATGTATTTATTTTTATAAATAAGAATAAAAATGATATAAAGTTAAAATAGTGGGACCCTGAATAGTTTAAAAAAGTAATGAAAAAGCTTGGGTGAGGTTTTTCACATACTTGAGGTATATAAAGGTTTTTAAGTTGTTGATGTAGCAATAATGTGTAAGAAAAAAACTATGAAAAAACTCGATGAATAACTCGTACATTGTGGATGCTCTTAGTAAAGTTATGGGTGCAATTAACCTCCCTATATTAATTATAAATAAGGTGTTGCTATATGCACCCTAGTCTAGAGTGCATATGATGTAACTGGATCGAAAAACTGTGCACTCATTATCTCTTTCCTCCTCACAACCTCCCTAGACTAGGGTGTAAATGACACCTAGACTAAAGTGTAGTTAGAATCACCCTTATAAATATTTTCCGATTCATTTTGTCGGAGATGATTAAGAATAAATAAAAGAAAAGTTGTAACAGAAAAGATTTATTTCATTTATGTGAATAGAAAAATATGTATAGTTTTGGAGTTATTTGAGTTTGGAAATCCTCGTTGAGTGTTGCAAAAAGGCTAATGAGATTGACAGTCAGGATACGATACATACATACGTAGAGAGATAGATATAGTTGTAGATATAGTTGTAGATATAGTAGTAGTAGTAGTAGTAGGGTAAGGCAAAAGGAAACATTCGCCGTCGCCGTCCCATACATGCATTTAATTCAATTCCATCATTACCTTACTCGTACTCCTCTCTCTCTTTCTCTCATCCGAAAACATCATTTCTGTAATTTTTTCTTTATATAAATATATATAACATTTTCTATATATAATATATATAAAACCATTCATTCATATCGATTCAGCTGTGTATCATCTCCAAATTAACTTGACTAGCTATCTTTGATCATCAATGGCCAACCAAAGTGTTGCTTTGAGGAGGGGTTTAGACCCCAAGGCTTCTCCATACCATAAGATCCCTTATTCTTCTTACTCCGATCATCTCTACGTTTTGGACTTATTACCTCAATCTTATCACCTTATCACTCCTCCTCCGTTGCAGTTCGAGATTCTGCCACCGTTTATTGCCATTTCACCACCTTTCGTCTACAATGTTCATCTGCAACCATCTCCCCGTAAGTCACTACTACCTCTATCTCTCCCACCACCGCCGGTTTCTGAGAAGGTAAAGAGTGTCGTTCTGACCCCTGTTCCGTCGGGTCCCCGGATCCCCAAAACCCGGCTCCCACGACACTTCCGCCGGGTGGTGCCTATGGACAGAGCTCGCCAACAACTGAAATGGCGCCCAAAGACTTGTGTTGTTGAAAACAAAGAAACAAAAAGAAACGATGTCAAGAAACAAGGTGTAGGGTATTTTGAAGGAAGAAGACGATGGAAGAACAGAAGCGGAGAGTATCAACAAACTTTACCACTGGAAGCAAAAACCACTTCTGTTATGATTAAAAACATTCCCAATAAATACACGTAAATATGTTGTGGATCTATCATTTATTATGCCGACTATCTCTTCATTTCTTTCGATTCTCTCTTTAAGTCATGAGAGAGAAGATGAACCGTTGCATTTAATACATGGGGTTTTTTTTCTTCTAAAAATGGAAATTTTAAATGCAGGAGAAAGCTGTTGATCCAAACATTGGATAATCATTGTAAGGTTGAGAACCAGAAGATCAATAATGATGATGAGGCCAACAATCTTGTTTCTGCTTATGATTTTCTTTATCTACCCATAGATTTCAAGTAATTAAGTTTACCTTTCAACATTTACTAGATGTGTTCTTGGTGTGTATATATATATATGTATATATAAAATACTGAGTACTAACATTTTTGTGATTGGCATCGATCGTACAGTCACCGAGTGAACGCTGGGTTTGCATTTGTCAACTTCACCAATCCCAAAGCTGCATTGAGATTTCGGGATGCATTTCATGGCAAGAGTTGGGACTTGTTTGATAGTCCAAAGATTGCTGAGATTTCTGCTGCCAGAATTCAGGTATATATTTACAAACCAAGTTCTTATATTAATTCTTCTAAATTGCACCATTTTAATTACTTGGGGGTGTTTCTTTTTTGATGATATATGATATTTAGGGAAGAGAGGCTCTAGTGAACAACTGCAAGATAATGGATTTCACTTATGGGTCTGAAGAAGACATGCCAGTCTGGTTTAATCCGGCAAGGGATGGGTCGGGTCGGGTTCATTCCAAGATGTATACGGTCGGGAAGTTTGTTCACTGGGGTAAGATAAAATCTGGGAATTAATTTGCATTTGTAACAGTGTAGGGTTTTTTTAACCATTAGGGTTTAGATTGAAGAATTAGGGTTTTAGTTTGAATTAGGGAAGGATGGTGGGGTTAGCCACCTGAGCCATCAGCTTGTACTTCCATGGCAGGGTTGTTGGGTCCACCTGGTTTCCATCTAATGCGTGTTGCTGTGATCTCATGATCTGTTTGTTGTTAATAATAAAAAGGAAAGACTTTTGAAATCTTTTATTTTTTTTTGATTATTTGGATCGATGTAAAAGACTAGAATGATGTTGTTGATGCTTTCAACTGCTAGTGCCTTGTTCTTGTTGCTTCTTGCTGTTTTGGTGCAATTTTGGCTTTGTGTGTTTTATGCATGAAAGTTGACTTCTGTTCCACTGTTTGACTTGTTGACTACATTACCATTTATACACATATATATATATATTAAACTTCGTTTAGACCACTGGGTTTTCGATCTTTGTTGCTCAGATTTCTGCCATAAAGATACAGCATGTTCGAAAGTCTTCCATTTTAGTTGAAACCCTAATAAAGCATAAGAGTTGAGTTGCTTTTCCATTTTACCAGAGAATATCAATACTCAGGCTTGTTATAGCTAGAATAGAAACCATAATCAAAACAAATAACATATAAAACAAAAACTTGCAGAGATGATGATCAAGTAGCTAAGGTCAACAGGTTCACAATACCTTTAGTCAGAGAATTGATATTTGCCAATTCTTCATTTTGTTTAGTTGTTTCATTTTCTTTGGGTAATAAGAATGTGTATTATTAAACAAAATTAGTATTATAGGACTATTAAGATGTTTAAGCAATTTGGCGTCCTAATAGCATATTTTATAATACTTAAAGTTTCTATAGGATCA
The DNA here is from genome assembly GCA_954870635.1 of Arctium minus. Lineage (NCBI taxonomy): Eukaryota > Viridiplantae > Streptophyta > Magnoliopsida > Asterales > Asteraceae > Arctium > Arctium minus. The sequence continues at coordinate 49,917,435 of OX941090.1, read as the reverse complement.
AATTATAACGCTTTTAAATACGACATTTTATAATAAAGTGACATATAAGTTGTTTTGTAAGACGCTATTTGAAAAAATATCTTAGAGTGAATTGTGGATTTGGTCCCTATGGTTTTGTGATTTCTTTGACCATGGTCCTCATTCTATGTATATTGTGGATTTGGTCCCTGTGGTATGCAATATATTATGGCTAGGGTCCCTAAAAACTAACATCATTAACTTTGAAGGGTTAAAGACATCATGTGTCTTGCACACTATGGGTATAATAGTCATTTTATTTTTTACTTTCAATTTATTCTATACACATTTAAAACAAACAATACTAAATTGTGGATTTGGTCCCTATGCATCATTCATCATCTTTAAAACACATTTATCATCTCTCTTAATTTTTTTTCATCCAATCTTCATTGTCAAAGTACAAGAAAAACTAATTTGTTAAAGTGCAAAAAAAAAATTACTTACATTTAAAAATAACAATTGTTTGAACTCAACACTACATCCTAAAAAAGACAACCTATCAAAATAACAATTATTTGAAACCAATATTACATCCCAAAAAAGACAACCCATCAAAATGACAATTATTTTATATCAACATTTATGTAGTAGTTGTTGGCAACGGTTTTATTTATTTTCTTGACGACATCTAAGTGACTTGAGTATGAAGTACATTAATCCTTCTCATAAAATACATAGACCATTTGGAAATGTGATATAATCATCTTCATTTTGGAGATCCAAACTTCATTATATAGTGCATTATATACTAAAATGTTAATTGAAAGGGTATGGATCCCCATCAAGTGTCAAGTGAGTTGGTGTGTAATTCAAGTATGACTATTTAGAGCATCTCAAACCACAACACCAAATTTAACATAAAAAATACCAAATTTGGTGGGTCCATCAAAAAAAAAAAAAAAAAACCCAACTCTAATCACACTCTAAAAACACATCAAATATATATTAAATGTATATATAATTTACTTAATATAAATACGTTAATTTTAAAAACAAATTATTAATGTTAAAATGTTAATTTTGGTATAAATAAATTTTGATAGGCGATTTAACGGCCGGTTGGAGATGCTCTTATAACACTATTGTCTTCCCTTCAACCTCCTATGTCATAATATATTTGTGTTTATAGATGTCAACTGACATGCATATAAGCTTTTTCCCACATCATGGTTTCTAAATGGTCTATGCATTTTATTAAAAAGATTAATGTACTTCCTACTTAAGTCACTTAGATGTTATCAAGAAAATAAACAAAACCGTTGTCAACAATTACTACATAAATGTTGATATAAACAATTATCATTTTGATGGGTTGTCTTTTTGGGGATGTAATATTGGTTTCAAACAATTATTATTTTGATAGGTTGTCTTTTTAGGATGTAGTGTTTGGTTCAAACAATTGTTATTTTTAAAAGCAAGTAATTTTGTTTTTGCACTTTAACAAGTTAGTTTTTCTTGTACTTTGACAATGAAGATTGGATGAAAAAAAATTAAGAGAGATGATAAATGTGTTTTAAAGATGATGAGTGATGCATATGGACCAAATCTACAATTTAGTATTGTTTGTTTTAAAGGTGTATAAAATAAATTGAAAGGGAAAAATAAAATGACTATTATACCCATAGTGTGCAAGGCACATGATGCCTTTAACCCTTTAAAGTTAATGATGTTAGTGTTTAGGGACCCTAGCCACAATATATTGCATACCACAGGGACTATATCCACAATAAACATAGAATGAGGACCATAGTCAAAGAAATCATAAAACCACAGGGACCAAATCCACAATTCACTCAATATCTTATAAACAAAAATGTCTTATAAAAATATGGGTTTATAGGACATTTCTCAAAAGATAAGATAGCTAATACAATGTTTTATTTTAAAAACATGCTACAAAATCACTTTTCTACTATGAAAGGACAATATCTTAATAAAATATACCTGATACAAATCTTTTTGATATCTTTTAAGAAGAAAGTCTCAATCAGGTCAGAACTCAAGTATATTTTCTTTATGCAAAAGAAGTTTCCATTCCTTTTTGTAAGAAGACATTGGGAATCAGGAAGTATAGTCAAAGCGTGAGAATTTGATATAATGAAGTATTGCTGAGAAGAGGAGATCGACAAGAAGGATCTCTGCCGAAGGATTGGCAGAGTGATGCCGAAGGAAGGAATTCGGCAGGGTTTTCCTTTGCCGAAAGATGAGACCATCGGCAGAAGGAATGTCTGCCGACATTTCGGCAGAGGTAGCTCAGTCCTCTTGAAGTTTATCTTGATCCGCATCAGTAGACATGCTTCATGTTGAATTCAGTTGATCTTCGATTCACCGATCTTTTACAGGCACGACTAAGCTATTACAAAGAATCATAAACTTTTCTAAGTATGAAATTGTACAAAACAATTTACAGATATACAATCATTAGCCGAAAAGAGGAGGTCACCGATATTGCACCATCCCATATCTACTATATCAAGCCTATCAACATCATCCCACACGACCGATCATTACCAATACGACTCGCTCTCCTACGAACCACCCCATTCGGCCCAAACCCAATCCTACTCCAATCCCCCATCTCTTACTCGATCACCTACCCCACCACCTTCTTCCCAGCCCACAGAACCCCCCACCACGGCACCTCCCACACCTCTTCATCCTATGCAAACACGCTCTAAAAGTGGCATTTTCAAACCCAATCCCCTCTTCTATCTTCATACATAAACCATATCTCCTATTCCACCTAATCCTAAAGCCGCTCTTCTTGACCAAAATTGGAATCTTGCCATGACCACTGAATATAATGCTTTGCTTAAACAAAATACTTGGAAACTAGTGCCCCGTCCACGAGACTCTAAAACTATAATATGTCATTGGATATTTCGTCACAAGTTTCATGCAGAAGGTTCTCTTGAATGGTATAAAGCCCGACTCATTGTTGGTCCCGGAGGTGCTTAACAAGTTTGTAGAAGGGGGGGGGGGTGAATACAAACACAGAATTTAAAGTTTAATAAATTGTTTATTGAAAATCAAAAACAATTTACAAGTCTGTTGCGGAATAAGATTAAGTAAAACTCAATCTAAACAAACTTAAGAAAACACTAAGATGATTGCACTAGAAGATAGAGAATGGGAGATTTTGAGAGTATAGAAAAGAAGGGTTTCTATATGTTAGAAAGACAAAGGTTCAAGAGTTGCTCTCAGATGGAGAGATAATCTTTCTATTTATACCCTATGCATTAAATGCATGGCAGGACACTTTACACGTATCATTCATTGATTGGCTTTGAGAGTTTGATTTTGGGAGACATGCTTTCGGCCGTATCATGAACAGTGTAGTTGACAGAGTTGTTGTACGAATTGTGACAGAGGTATGTCCGTTCTAACACATCGTATTGGGTGTGCAAGGAAAGACAAAAGAGACTTGAGGCATAAGCTAAGTGATCATCGATCGCTGAATATCTCTTCCTTCAGAGATACAAAGAAGTTCAGCTATCGCTGAAGCTTTTCCCCAGGTTTCTTCGCGTATGAGTAGAGTCGTCTTTGCTTCACTGATATCCGCATCATGTCACTAGTATACTTGTCTTTGTTTAGCAACTTCGTCTTCGATTCAGCTATGAACATCTTGTTGACGCGAAACTTGTCTTCAAGGATTACGTTAACTGTTTACATCATAAACCATCAACGATAACTGAACAGACTCAGTCTGATCGCTGATAGTGAAACACTAATACATATGAATCTTTACAAGAAAGATCATCAGTGATAACTGAACAGACTCAGTATGATCGCTGATGGTGAAACACTAACACATATGAATAAACGTAATTTTCACTAAGTATAAAAGAGGGTCGTTATCAAATCACTGAGAGAGTTTGGATCAACAATCTCCCCCTTGATAATGATAAAGTAACTGAAGAAAATTACTTTATAATTCAAAATAAGGAATAATCAAGACTCATAACATATGTCCCAATTATTACTTTGAGGGATCTTTTACAGTACTGATAGGGTTAAGTACTTCACTGAAATTTTCATTAATTCAAAGAAGGAATTACAAGATATGAAAATGTAAAGTACAAGTGAAGAACTAACTACTGTAAGTATAACTGATAGATTACAAGAAATAGGAAACTAATCTATCAACTATCTAAAGAAGACTTAGGAGGATTAATCATGTAGTCAGGTATTTCTTCTCCTCTTTGCCTTCGATCTGAAGATTCTTGACTAATGATTGCTTTGATCGATTCAGCTAAGGGAGAGAAGTCACACCATAAGCACAAGAGATCCTTGAGATGACTGAGGGGACAGATAGGGATCTCAGAGACTCTTTAGAATCTGAGTTGTTCCTCATCATCTCTTAAGAAGATTCCAAAAGGATCTTTAAGTACTTGTCCTGCAAGATATGGTCCACCAGGAGGCAGAGAGAGATCTAGAATTGAGAGATCAGGAGGAGGACCAAACAGAGCTTCTTTTGAAAAATTTATGGAGGTGTCATTTCTGATAGTAGCAACATTCTCAGATGAGGAGGAGACATGCTTTCTTTTTGAGTTGCCTCGGCTTAGAAGGAAGAGCAGATGGTACTTTTAACACAACAGTGACTCTGTTGATGAGGGCTTCTAGGATGCCTTCGACATAGCCTCTGTAGGTTGATTTGGATTTCTTTAGCGCATCTTTGAACTCTAGCCATTCCATGTAGCCGAAGCTTTCAAGCTTTGAAACAAACATAGCCTTCGAGTTTCCATCCTCTCTGGTTATCTCCATTGTTACAGAAGTTCAGTCCTTCTTCTTTCTCCCATAGATGACAACAGCTGATATCTTTAATGGGTCGGAGCGATAGTCGACTTTATGTTTGCACCATTCGACAGTGTTATCGCTGACCGCTTGTTCTTTTGGGCGCTCCTCTCCAATTTCCTTCAGTAGAGCAGCCTGGACTTCCACTGGATTCTTTTTCAGCTTCTTGTCTTTGACTTGAGAGGACTGAACCTTGAGAGCTATAGAAGCATCTCTTTGACAATCGGCTATCAGTTTCTCAGCTCTGACAGATTCTTCAATTTCTGCTTCAGTCAGGAAATCAAGCTCTGTAGAAGTTATTTGAAGAGGGACCTTCAGCCGTTGACTCTCTAGATGAGAAATCATATATGTTCTTCTCTTCATCTCTTCCTCAGACCAGTGAGATGGTCTTGAGGGCCTTCCTGGATGGTGTAGGGCTTCTTCTTCTTCATCAATCTCATTTAAGGAGATTGGGATTATCGATTCATCAGCTATAGACGCTGGGATTATTTGAAGTTCCTTTCTCTTAAGCAGGGGAGAGAACTGTCTGGTCATAAATAGATAAAAAAGTTAGTGTTTGTTAGGAAGAAGAAAGATAAAGGCTAGAAAGAAACAGGGGTTGAGGATTTATAGAAAGATATAGGGACAAGTGAGAGGCATACCTGAGAAGGATTCTCCCCCTCAGATAGTGAAACACTTTTCAGGCTTCCCTCAGTAGCTGAACCCTTTGGTTTGCTTTGGGAAGGGGTTCCTGAAGAAGTTTCATTTCTCCCCCTGCTGTGACAACTTCTTTCGAAGCTATCACTGATGATGTGTTCGCTGCAAAAAAGCACAGAGACTGGTCTTCTTCATCTTCGTCATCATTATAATCTTGATGTTGCTCTTTATCTTGATCCTGAAGATCAAGATCTTCATCCTCTTCTTCTTCATCCTCCTCCTCATCTTCTTCTACTAATACCTGATCGTACAAAGAAGATGGAGGGGCTTTTTCACAACAACCTTCTCCCCCTCAACATGAGAGGGAGGTTCTTCCGAGTGAACCTCAGCAATTGCTTCCCCTGCTTCATCATCTTTCTCCCCCTCTTTGTCATTATCATTGAGGGAGAGGTCTTTAGGGAGAGAGGTAGTTTTTGCAGTGGCCAACGAACGGACTTCAGCCTCCAGACGTTCGAGACAGACTTCAATCACAGGGATGTCTGAAGTAGATTGATGAATAAATTTAACAGCTACATTCAGAGCGGTTCGGTCAGCTTCTGTGAAAGAAGGAGTGAGCGGCGGAGCTGGTGTATTCAGCTTGTCAAGGACTTGTTGTAGGATTGATGTGAAGGAATCAATCTTTGTAGATAGATCCTGTACGTCCTTGCTGAGAGATAGTTTGTTGTTGATTGACGACTAGGTCCTCCTTGATTTTGACAAGCTCTCCCTGAAGAGTTGAGATCTGGGAGGCTTCAACTTTCGAGGAGCAAGAAACCGTCAGCTTCTTCAGTTCTTCACCAGCGGTATTGATAGCGCTGGTGGTTCCGTTGATGGAGGTGGTGAGAGAATCCACCTTGACACCCAAACTGTTGACATGAGAGTCAACAGTTGCCATACTCGGACCTGAAATAAAAGTTAGCTTCTGAGTAACAGGCTTAGTTGGAGAGATGGGAGGGTGATTTGTGTGTTTAGGTATACCTGATGGTTCACACATATTGAAAATTTGCATATCTCTTTCAAAGGTTTGAGCATCATGTCCGATGAATGCAACTTGAGATTGCTGCACGAGATATGGAGGGTTAGAAACCAAAGAAGTGGGAGGAAGAGTAATGGGGATAGAAGAAGTTAGGATTTGGGTTGTTACCTCAGTTTGTTGATGAACTGGTATGGATGGTGACGTTACTAATATTGTGGCAGCGACCGTGATCGCTAGCACAGTTGATGTGATGACAGCTGCAGATGTGGAGGAGAGTCCCACAAAACCATCTAAGGTAGTTTTTTGAGAAACTACCTCAGGCCTTGAACTAGGGGCTATAGTCTCCTTAGTCAATTTGGCCTTCTTCGAAGGACCAGAAAGACTAACTGATGGTCTTTTTGAAGCGGTTTTAACGGCTGGGTTAGCTGGAGAAGGAACCTCCGGCGCTGCCGCTGAAGAAGAAGAAGTGTGGAGAGAGAGAGAGACGGGAGCGAAGAGTAGAAATACTTACCTCGTTGTCGACCGGTTTGACCTCCAACGATCGCTGACCCAGTTTGGCGAAAGAACCATCGTGAGCAGTGGGGTAGGTGTCAGGGTAAAGAAACTTCAGGTATGCACAGATGAATCGTACATAGGGAATTTTGGGATCCCTCTCCGTCTTCTCAATTTTTGACTTGAGATCGTCAAAGATAGCGGTGGCATAGTCGAAGTTCTTTCCAGCGATCACTGAGTAACCTATCTGGAGTTGAACTTTGCTTGCCTGATCCAGTGAGCCATTCTTCCCACTCATACATTGAATGATGTGTGAGAAGATGTAGTTCAGTTGGGAAGGCATGTTTGCCTTCTTAATGATGGTCAGGCGCTTGTTGGGGATGGTTGAGCGTGGCTTGTTGTCCCAACAGTATTCCATATCATCCAGAAACTGGATGAGTTCAGCATCAGTTGGAAGGGCACTGAATCCACCCTTGGGTTTGTCAGGGAATCAGAGTGACTTCCTCAGGCTGTATGCAGTCATCATGCCTGGTCCTAAATCAGTGCTGAAGGAGATAGTAGAAACCTTGTCACCTTTCTTGTTGGTGATGGTGGTTTCGTCAGCAGTGAACCAAAACTGTTGGAGAAGGGTTTTGAATGGTTTAGGATCCACAGTGATGGCGTAAGCAAGGCACGACTGCTTCAGGAACTGAGTTGCTTCCACAAGATGTGGGTATTTGATACCATCGAAGTCCAATCGTGCAAGATGATTGTTCTTGGGGATTTCAGAGAGAGAGCAAACTTGACAGTCTTGGAAGCAATGAGAGCTGATTGTGCCATTTCTGAATATGGAAAGAAGGAGAAAAATATAGATAGAAAGGTTTAGAATCAAAATTTTTTTACCAGTTTCTGTTTATAGAAAGAAACATATGAAAATTTAAATGATACCAACATTGTTTTTGAGGAAGAAAGAACATGAAGAAAACCAAAGGTTTGAATCATAAAAAATAAAAAAAATGATTTTATGATTTAAGAAATCTTGTGAAAAACCCATAATAATATAACATATTTAGGATTTTGTAACAAAATTTATGAAGAAAAAAGAAAAACAAAGTAACCTGTTGATCTTGAAAGGAAGAAGATGCAAATTGGTTGAAGTAGTTTGTTTGCTTGAAAATGCCTTGAGAGAATTCTTGCTCGAGAATAGTTTCAGAAAGCGTAAAGAGATCAAAATGAAAAGGCATTCCTTATATACGTAGAGAGAGAGAGAGAGAGAGAGAGAGAACGAGAGTGAGGCAGGAAAACAAATGCTCATCATGACATTGACACGTTTGACGAAGTTGATTGGATGGAAGAGCAACGGAGGAACGTGTCAGAAAAAGGCCTGTTGTGGATTGTCGGTTCAAATGACGTCATAGAAGAGAGAGAAACGTTTAATTTGTCCTTTTTGAAATTATCTCTAAAGAAAAGTCAGAAATAGGTTTTTCTTTTTGAAAAGAATCCCTGATAAAAATTCAGGGATTAAATTTTCATTTAAAAAAGGATCACTGATGAGAAGTGTCAGTGATAGAATTTGTTTATCAAAAAGCTTTTAATCATTTGAAGAAAGAAAATGATTATTTTTATTTTTGAAAAACCAACTTGCTGAATGAATATTCAGGGATGGAGAGTAAGAGAACATACCTGAGAGTCAGAAATTTATTCAGAGATTGAGTGATAAAGGGGAACTTAGAATCACTGACATAATGCATGAACGATGAAGAGTTACTCATCAAGATTCAACATTCCAAGCTCACTGATGAGAAAGTTGAACCTTGTCTCATCAAGAGGTTTGGTGAATAAATCAGCAAGCTGATAGTCAGTGAGGATAAAGTGAAGTTCAATATCACCATTCATCACATGATCTCTGATAAAATGATATATGATCTCTATGTGTTTCGTCTTTGAATGTAGCACTGGATTATTTGCTATAGCGATAGCACTAGTGCTGTCGCAATAGATTGGAATCTTTGATAGCTAAAAGTCATAGTCTAAGAGTTGATTTCTCATCCATAAGACCTGAGCACAACAACTTCCAGCGGCTACATATTCAGCTTCAGTTGTGGAAGTGGAAACTGAATTTTGCTTTTTACTCGTCCAGCTTACCAGCTTTCCTCCTAGGAGTTGACATCCACCAATGGTGCTCTTTCTATCGAGTTTACAACCTGCAAAATCACTATCGGAATATCCAGTTAGATCGAACCCTGAGTCTTTGGGATACCAAAGACCGAGGTTAGGAGTCCCTTTCAGATATCTGAAAATTCGCTTAACAACGATCAGATGAGATTCCTTGGGTTCAGATTGATAGCGTGCACATAAACAAGTAGAGTACATGATGTCAGGTCGACTCTCTGTTAGATACAACAGTGAGCCTATCATTCCTCTATAGGTAGTGACATTAACAGGTTTTCCAGATGGATCTTTGTTTAGTGTCAGAGGAGGTGTCATAGGATTTTTCATAGCTGAAGTTTGTGTTAGATCAAACTTCTTCAGCATATCTTTAACATACTTACCTTGGCTGATAAAAGTACCTTTGTCAGATTTTTTAATATGAAGACCAAGAAAATATGTCAGCTCACCCATCATACTCATTTTGTATTCTTTCTTCATTCTTTCAGCGAAGCGAGTACATAGATATGGGTTAGTAGAACCAAATATGATGTCATCGACATATATTTGTACAAGAATAATATGACCGTTTATCTTTCTGAAAAATAATGTATTATCAATTTTGCCACGTTCAAAAATTTCAGAGATAAGAAAGGATGAGAGAGTGTCATACCAAGCACGAGGGGCTTGTTTTAGACCATAGAGAGCCTTATCCAATTTATAAACATAATTTGGATGCTTAGGGTCATAAAATCCTGGAGGTTGTTCTACATAGACTTCTTCATTCAGCTTTCCATTTAGGAATGATGATTTTACATTAATTTGATACACAATGAAGTCTTTGTAAACTGCATAGGCTAAGAAGAGTCAAATTGCTTCGATCCTAGCCACAGGGGCAAAGGTTTCATCATAGTCTATACATTCCTCTTGTCTGTATCCCTGAGCAACAAGTCGAGCCTTGTTGTGGGTTACAGTTCCATGTTCATCTAACTTGTTTCTAAACACCCATTTGGTGCCTATAACAGTTTTATCAGATGGTCTAGGAACGAGATTCCAAACTTTGTTGTGAGAGAACTCAGTCAGCTCTTCTTGCATAGCACTGACCCAGTTTGGATCTCTGAGGGCATCATCAGTCTTCTTTGGCTCTATTAAAGAAATAAAATTGACAAAGAGACAGATATTACCTGAACTTCGTCGTGTCTGAATACCTGCATCGGGATCACCAAGAATTTGATCTATGGGGTGATCTCTGGTCCATCCCTGAGCAGGTGCATGATCTCTCATTTCAGAGGTTGGATCAACAATAGGAATGTTCACTGATGAGGAAGCTTGAGGCTCATCAACTATCAACTGTTTAGTGTTAGATAGATCATTGTTTTCTGAGAGGTTTTCAGACGAAGATGGATCTGATGGAGGAAGTGTGTTTAGTGGCTCAGTTGAAACCCATGAGTTGGATTCAGCGTTAGGAAGTATGATGTTTGGATCATCATCAGCAGTAGGAGGGTCAGAGTGCTGATGGTTTGAAAAGAAGGGTTATGTTTCTCTGTAATGAGAGAACATCCATGAATTTAGTTCTTCGTTGTCAGTGATAGGTTTAGAATTCGCTGACCGGGATTTATCAAAGGTGACATGAATGGTTTCTTCTACATTTTGTCTTTTCTTGTTGAAAACTCTGTAGGCTTTGGATATAGAGGAATATCCAAGAAATATTCCATCATCCGCTTTTGGGTTGAACTTTCCAAGTTGATCTTTGTTGTTTAAAATAAAGCATTGACAACCAAAGATATGAAGAAAACTGATAGATGGTTTTCTTCCATGAAATAATTCATAAGCTGTCTTTCCAAATCGCTTTACTATCAGCGATCTGTTTTGAGTAAAACATGCAGTGTTTACAGCTTCAGCCCAAAATTGAGTAGGGAGGTGAGAATCGTTGAGCATTGATCTAGCAGCTTCAATGATTGTTCTGTTTCTTCTTTCATTGACTCCGTTTTGCTGAGGAGTTCTTACTGAAGAGAAGTTATGAGAAATTCCCTTGTTCTCAAAGAAATTGTTCAGAGAACTGTTTTTGAATTCAGTTCCATGATCACTTCTTATTGAACGAACAGTAAGATTATTCAGCACTTCCATCTTTTTAATAAAAGATATTAGTTCTTCTGTAGTATCACTCTTGCAGCGAAGAAAGATAACCCAGGTGTAACGTGAGTATTCATCTACAATGACACGTGTATATTTCTTTCCAGCTATTGATTGGATGTTGACAGGGCCAAACAAATCCATATGCAAGAGTTGAAGAGGACTTGTCACTGAGGAAACTTGTTTAGACTTGAAACTAGCTTTTGTCTGTTTTACTTTTTCACATGCTGAGCAGAGAGATTCTTTAGTATATAAGGGCAGAGGAAGACCAGAAATCAATTCCTTAGATGAGAGAAAATTCAGGGTTTTAAAGTTTAGATGAGAGAGTCTTTTGTGCCATAGCCAGTTGACATCAGAGGAGGTTTTAGAAAGAAAACATACGTTTTCAGTGGTAGTAGAGTCCATATCTATTACATAGACATTTTCTTTACGATAACCACTGAGAGCAAGTTTTCCTTTCTCATTCACCACTGAACATGCTTTCTTGGTAAAGCGAACTTCATAGTCTTTGTCACATAGCTGACTGATGCTCAGAAGGTTGTGCTTCAGTCCATCTACATAAGCGACTCTTCTGAAGGTAGTTGTCCCATTGCTGAGGACACCAAACCCTTGGGTATATCCTTTTCCATTTCCACCAAAGGTTATAGAGGGACCTTTCTCTTCCTTGTATTCAGTGAGCAGGTCTTTTTGTACAGTCATATGACGAGAATATCCACTATCAAAATACCAGATGCCATTTGATCCCTGCAAACATAAGGAAGATTAAGATTTGTTTGGTACCTACTTTTCAATGGGTCCTTTAGGGTTAATGGAGATGGAAGGTTCAACAATCTTCACAGCAGATGAAGATTCAGCTTCAGTGGTAACCTTCACCTTGGTTAATTTTTTAACCTTAGTGGTATTCTTCACCTTGGTCGATTTTTCAGCTTTGATGACCTTCTCAGCCTTGGAGGCATTCATCTTCACTTTAGCTGTTTTATCATCTTTAGTGGCAGTTGGACATTTGCTTGCAATATGGTCAGTAAATCCACAGTGATAGCATTTTCTATATTTGAATGTGGTTTTAGGACCAGAAGTAGAGGGTTTTGAGAATTTTAGATGACCAGGGTCAGCTCCAAGAATGCCTTTAGCATGAGATCTGGGAGGAATTTTCATTTCTTCAGATCTCTTAGGCTTAAGATCAATCTTTAGCTTTGGAGGACAGAGATCAAAGATTTCTATCACAGAGCTAGAAAATTGTTTTACTGAAGGTTTAGAAGGAACTTTCAGCTTTACTTTCTTGGTAGCCTTCTGAGGATGGAAAATGAATTTTCCTTTATCTGCAGGCTTAGAGCCTTTAGATATTTCCTCAGGGATGGGATTAGAAGATTAAGAAGAGCATTGATCTTGAGAAGTGTCAGGGATAGAAGAGACAAACGTTCCAAACAAAAGCATGAAACTGTATTCTTTAGGTTCATCATGTGGTTTCCAAAAACCAAGACCATTTCTATCACTGGTAGGGATCTGAGCACTGATAATCTCAGTGATCTTTGTTGAGGATTTACATCATCCTTCAACAGTAGCCTTTTTTGCTTTTAGAGCAGCGATGGCTTGTTCACGTTCAATGCTGATGATTTCGTTAACAATGACTTGATCTTTCAAACTTTCCTCTAAAAGAGTCAGTTCTCTGATCTTTTCATGACATTTCTCTAGTTGTTCAGTTAAATCAACGTTTTTGTTTTCAGCTAGAGTTTTGCCGTTTAGAGCATTGAATAGATCAATCGTCAGAACATCTATAGCACGACTTCTCTCTGCTTCAGGTAGAGAGGTATTAGTAGAGATAGATACCTGAGATGATATATAGCTCATAGAAGTTTCAGTTGGTTCTTCCACTTCTTCTTTAATCTCAGCCATGAGGCAGTGATTAGCGAATTCTTCTTCTTCATCAAAACTTGATTCTTCTGATTCAGCCTAGTCGTGTTCTTCAGCGATGAGACTTTTACCTTTTCGCTTGTAGTTTTTCAACTTTTGATAATTTTCTTTCAGCTTTAGGTATTTGTCATCGTTGGATCTTCTTGAGGTAGAAGGTTTGAAGACTTTCTTCGACCTGCACTCACTTGCAAAATGTCCAATTTTTTCAATGTTAAAGCAAGTAGAAGTAGCCTTATCAACAGGGGTTGATTTTGGCTTGTCAGTGAGGGAGAGAGGCTTATTTCTTCGGAAATTGCTCTTTCTTGCAAATCTCTTAAAAGAGTCTGTCAAGAGTGCTAAGGACTCATCAAACTCTGAAAGATCAGTGTCTGATAGATCCTCAGAATCAGAATCTAACTCAGTGATAGTGAGAGTAGATCGCTGAGATAGAATTATCTCTGAATAAACTAAAGTAACAGAAGTGCTTTTGGAGTCTTTAGAATCTTTTATAAGATTCTTCTTCAAGAGATTTGATTGCTCATAATTGAGCAATATTCCATACAAGGTGCTGAGAGAAAGAGAATTTAAGTCTTTTGTCAGCTTGAGACATATTGAATAACTGTCCCAGCATTTAGGAAGACATTCTAAGAATTTTTTTAGGATCTCAGAATTAGAATAGGTCCTACCAACAGTTCTTAGATCAATTATTAAGCAGTTAAACCGCTGATGAACATCAGAGAGAGATTCATTCTTACCAACGATAAAACTTTCATACTGTCTTACCAAGTTAATCTTTCGAGTCTCTTGGATTTCAGTGGTGCCTTCATATTGAACACATATGGTTTCCCACATTTCTTTAGAAGTTTTAAGATGCATGATGGAATGGAAAACTTCATCAGGCAGAGCCATAGAGATAATGGTCTTTGCCCTTGCATAGATACCAACCTTCTTTTTTTCTTCATCACTCCATTGTCTTATTTCCTTAACAACATAACGTTCAGGAATAAAAGGAGTGGTGGCAGTAGCTGGAACGGCAGCTAGGATTTGGACAGGTTCATAGGGTCCATTTGCTACATATTCAGGTATAGTGGGATCTGCACCTTCAAGAAATAGCATCATTCGATTCTTCCAGAGAGAAAAGTTATCTCTGCTAAATCGAGGAGGTTTAGAAAGTGAACCATTATCATAGTAGTTTATGTTTGTGTTAAGTGCCATTTTAGACTAGCAAGGAAGAGAATAAAGCAAGATCTTGTTTATTAGATTAAACAGTCCACTCTGATACCACTTGTTGGTCCCGAAGGTGCTTAACAAGTTTGTAGAAGGGGGGGTTGAATACAAACACAGAATTTAAAGTTTAATAAATTGTTTATTGATAAGTCAAACACAATTTACAAGTCTGTTGCGGAATAAGATTAAGTAAAACTCAATCTAAACAAACTTAAGAAAACACTATGATGGTTGCATAAGAATATAGAGAATTGGAGATTAGAGAGTATAGAAAACAAGGGTTTCTATATTTTAGAAAGATGAAGGCTAGAGGTGAGCACATACTCCAGATGGAGAGGTAATCTTTCTATTTATACCCTATGCATTAAATGCATGGCAGGGCACTTTACACGTGTCTTTCTTTGATTGGCAGAGAGAGTCTGACTTTGGGAGACATGCTTTCGGCCGCATCATGAACAGTGTAGTTGACAGAGTTGTTGTACGAATTATGGCAGAGGTATGTTCGTTATGACACATCGTACTGGGTGTGCAAGGAAAGACAAAAGAGACTTGAGGCATAAGCTAAGTGATCATCGATCGCTGAATACATCTTCCTTCAGATATACAAAGAAGTTCAGCTATCACTGAAGCTTTTCCTCAGGTTTCTTCGCGTATGAGTAGAGTTGTCTTTGCTTCACTGATATCCGCATCAGGTCACTAGTAGACTTGTCTTTGTTCAGCAGCTTCGTCTTTGATTCAGCTATGAACATCTTGTTGACGCGAAACTTGTCTTCAGGGATTACGTTAACTGTTTACATCATAAACCATCAGCGATAACTGAACAGACTCAGTTTGATCGTTGATAGTAAGACATTAATACATATGAATCTTTACAAGAAAGATCATCAGTGATAACTGAACAGACTCAGTTTGATCGTTGATAGTAAGACATTAATACATATGAATCTTTACAAGAAAGATCATCAGTGATAACTGAACAGACTCAGTATGATCGCTGATGGTGAAACACTAATACATATGAATAAATGTAATTTTCACTAATTATAAAAGAGGGTCGTTATCAAATCACTGAGAGAGTTTGGATCAATACTCATGGTCAATGGTAATTCTCAACAAGTAGGGGTCGACTGTGATGAAACGTTCAGTCCTGTGGTCAAACCGGCCACAATTTGCACGATTCTAAACTTAGCAATGGGACACGGGTGGCAAATCCGCCAACTTGATGTCAAAAACGCCTTCCTGCATGGTTACTTGAATGAAGCTGTATACATGCATCAACCTCCAGGATTCTACAATCCTTCTTACCCAGATCATGTGTGTAAACTTCAAAAGTCTCTCTATGGGCTGAAATAGGCACCACGAGCCTGGTATCATCGATTTGCAAAGTTTATTGTCACCCTTGGTTTTATAAGTAGCAAAAGTCACACATCCCTGTTTATGTTTAGGCGGAACAATGACTATGCATACCTTCTCCTCTATGTCGATGATATTGTTCTCACAGCCTCATCGACATCACTTCAAACCGAGATAATCGTTGCACTCAAACAAGAGTTCGACATGACTAATCTTGGTTCGCTTACATATTTCTTGGTAATTTCGGTCAAACGTACCGCATAGAGTATGTTTCTTTCTTAGGCCAAATACACCGAGGAGATTATCAAACGCGCAAATATGGAGAGTTGTAAAACCGTGGCAACTCCGGTTGATACCAACTCCAAATTTAATGCGACCGGCGGTGAGCCGCTAACCTATGCTGCTCTTTATCGCAGTCTTGTCGGTGCTCTCGAATACCTCAGGTTTACCAGGCCTGACATTGCCTACGCCGTCCAACATATTTGTCTGTTTATGCATACCCCAAGAGTACCACATTTTAACGCCCTAAGTTAATAGGTATCTTAAAGGCACTCCTACTCTTGGTCTTCACTTATACCCCACCGCATCTTCTCAGCTTATTGCCTACACCGATGTGGTCTGGGGTGGTTGTCTGAACACCCGTAGATCTACGTCCAGATATTGTGTTTTCTTAGGCGACAAATTAATTTCATGGTCCGCTAAACGACACACCCACGGTCTCAAGATCTAGTGCCGAAGTTGAATACCGCGGGGTTGCAAATGTTGTTGCCGAAACATGTTGGCTCAGAAACCTGTTACTCGAACTTCATACTCCTCTCAAACGCGACACTTTGGTATTTTGTGATAATGTCTTAGCAGTTTACTTATCAGGTAATCCAACTCAACATCAGAGAACCAAACACGTTGAACTGGATATCCATTTTGTTCGAGAAAAAGTTGCGCTTGCCCAAGTTTGGGTTTCACACATTCCCTCAGCCTTTCAATATGCCGATATATTCACTAAGGGTCTTCCCCGACAACTGTTTCTAGACTTCAGATCCAGTTTGAGCATTCTTCTTCCTCCAGCTCCAACTGAGGAGGCCTATTAGTGAAATATAGTAATTATATCCTTTGTAATTATCCTTGATTTTGTTTCCGTAATTATCGGGATTTCCCTTGTAATTTTGTTTATATATAGGTTGTAAATCAATGGGAAATACATAGAGAACTCTACAATCTTTAAGTAGGATGCATTGTGTCATAAAAACAATTATTGCATGCGAGTAATGGTAGAGAAAAGTTGCATTGAAATGAAACAAAAATTTCCGCAACGTAAGTTGCAGGAAAAGTCGTGCGACTCATTGTTTCAGTAAAACAACTTTGGTGACACGGGCAACTTGTCCCACGACTAGGGTCATGGCTACGGTCGCAGGAACGTCCAAATCGTGATAGAACCCCATTTTTGAGCTAGGGTTTGCTCAATCTTCAACCTCTTAATTTCTCTTTCGATTTTGGACGACCTTGAGCATTATTGGTGGCGATTTCAAAAAATTTGGATGGAAGTTTGGAGCATACCAAAGTTTAGATTGGAGATTTGGGTTAAGTTAAATAGGTAAGGTTTTTAGGTATTTGAGATTTATTTAGGATATTTGTACATTTGAGCATTTTGATCATATTTTGGTGTCTTTCTAGACTTAGGTTGTTGTCTTCAAAAGATTTATAGATATCTCTGTTTGTGGATTCAAGTCTTCATCATTTGGAAGCTATTGATGAGTTAGTAAACTAGGTTTAATTAGACCATGCAAGGCGAGTTTCAAGTTGTTTTGTAAAAACTATGTAAATGCCAAAAATGTCTCGATTTGAGTCTTCAATGCTTTCTTTATGATTTATTACGTATTATGACGTTATTTTAGTTTATTGCACTTCAGGTGCTTTTGATTTCATAAGAATTTGGGGAAATATATATTGTTTGATTATTGGACATTTTGAAAACATAAGTCTTATGATTTTGTCTCTTGATAGTTATTACAACATATGATGGTCTATTGACCCATTCCATGATTTATTATAAGTTTTACATAATAATCAGAGAAAATGCAATATTTATTGAGTACTTTGATTTCTCAAATGTTAAATATTTGGGTAAAATTTCACAAGTCACGACCGACGAAAGGAAACCAAACGTCTCCAGTCTAGCAACCATTCTTGTATTAAGATAAGGTCCTGCCGACAACGTACGACAGTAGACACCATTGTCCTCGACGACGATCGTCATGAGTTTCTCACGACCGTGACTAAAGAACATTACGAAACACGACCTATGAACATTACTCACGATCATCGAACATTTATTGTATACAACCATTTTTCCTTTGCGAATCTCTTATTACAGATTTAATACACATAATGACCAATGGATATAACGGACGATCGTCATCAAAGATCAATCAATATCAATATAGTTGGACAATCAATGCTCATTTATGGCGATTAAAGCTATATATACAACCTCGAAGAGCTACATGAAACACAACATTATCTGATTAAGAAGCACTTACAAAGACACAACTCTCAAGAAAAATATTCCGACAGAAGTGTTGTGTTATCGATTTCGGGGGTAGTTGGGACTCTCACCTACCTTTGGTGGAGTTTGCTTACAACAACAGCTACCACTCGAGTATTGGAATGACACCTTTTGAGGCATTGTATGGGCGAAAGTGTCGGACTCCCGTGTGCTGGCTTGAAGCGGGAGAAAAGCAGTTCGCCAGACCTGAAATCGTGCAAGAGACTGCCGATAAAGTCAAGTGCATTCGTGAAAGAATGAAAGCGGCTCAGGATCGACAGAAAAGCTATGCCGATAAGAAGAGACGACCGATGGAATTCCAAGTAGGCGACCGCGTTATGCTTAAGGTGTCGCCGTGGAAGGGCATTATACGGTTCGGAAAACGTGGGAAGTTGAGTCCCCGTTTCCTCGGACCTTTTAAAGTGCTTAAGCGGGTGGGTTTGCAAGCCTACCAGTTGGAACTGCCACCGGAGTTGAGCAAAATACACAACACGTTTCATGTTTGCTACCTCCGGAAATGTTTGGCGGTAGAAGACAACGTCATTCCCCTTTCAGAGTTAAGGGTAGACGAAGGTAACCGTTGTGTAGAAGAACCCGACGCCATCTTAGAGAGAAAGTCTAAGAAGTTGCGTCACAAAGAGGTCACTTTGGTCAAAGTGCAGTGGAAGCATCACCGGGGAGCAAATGTGACGTGGGAAATTGAAGAGGATATGAAGAGAAAATATCCTCATCTTTTTGTATAGTTGGGATTTCGAGGACGAAATCATTCCCAAGTTGGGGAGGATTGTAACACCCTGGATTTTCATTTTATTTCATCGTTGTATTCTTGTGTTAAGCTGTTGTCGTTAGCACCGTGTTTGGTTTGAAGTTGAGTTGGATTTTTAGAATTTTAGGGGACAAGCAGTGAACTACGCGAGTTGCACCGCGACTAGAGGTCGCGGCACAACCCGCGTAACTCACTGTTCATTGGGACACGGGCGAGTTATGCCGCGAGTTGAAGTCGCGGCATAACCCGCGTAGTTGCCTGGCCGACTTAAGGGTTCAGTCTCCCAAAATATCTCATTTCTCTCAAATCTCTAATCTCTCTCTTCTCTCTCTAAATCGATTCTCTCTCTCTCTCTAGAGTTTGGTAGTTATAGTTGGTGTTCGATCCGAGGTTTTGGTGTTTTAAGCTTCACCTCTACGTCGTGATCGTTATCTGGTTTTCCGGGTTTTATCCTAAAATCTACTGGTGAGTTCCTACTACCATTTTACAAACTTTATACATATCAAAACTCTTATTTGCGAAATCCGAAGTATTTCTACGGTATGATTTCATGTTCCCTACATTTTGATATAAATGAAGTTTTTGGTGACTTTCGGGGTTCCCGATCGGTATTGACTAAAATGACGGGTTCCTCCTTATTAGAAGTAAAATGATGTTTTGCTTGCCCTTGTTGTGGCTTATTGAAAGAATGTTTATAAACTGGTTTTATGATTATCTTTCTTACCAGCAGTTGGTCTGGAAAACGACATTTTGAAATATAAATGTGTTGATAGCTATTTATCTAGCTTTGATGGTCACATGAAATATTGTGACAAGTCATGACTATACTAGTAGATCCCTAGGTATCGAGTCGATTTATGGTTGGGAAGGATATGCCCCTTCTGTTGTAGTTAGATACATTTGATCCTCGGGGGCAACTTGGTACGGTTATGTGAGACCGGTTACTAGCCATGGGTCAAATTGTAGCCTAACGAACGAGTATGACATGGTTCCTCGGGGGCCCTCCCTCACATCGTAGTACGGACCGTAGTGTTCGTGGCCATGGTTCCATGTATTTAGCTCATAACTCGGATTTGTGGCTTACTTTGTGTTCCACTATAATCCTTGGTAAATCGGGTAATCCCCGTCATCGGAAGATGTGTTTTGGACCGATTGTCCGTATATTACCAAAGAACTGTATTTTGCATAACTAAACTTTTGGTAAGATTTACTTTGATGCATTTGATTATATCTCTTGAGATTTATGAAATGTATGTTCTCACTAGGCTTTAAGCCTAACACTTTTTCTCAAATGATATGTATAACAGGTTTCCCTTAGCGGTGGGATGTACAGGGTTCGGAGAGACGAGTTTGGTCTCGAGGCATTTTTGAGATGACTATAGTGTGTTGATAGTTGGGCATCATTAAGTCCCATTCTTTTGATGAATATTGGATTGTCAACTGATGTAATCTAGATAGTTATGTTTAGATTAGTTTGTCGATGAATTCTAAATCCATACAGGTTTTTGTAAAGTCTTAAGGACTGATACACTTTTGAGAAGTTTGTATCAAAACAGTTGTCATATTGCCTTAATTATGAAGTTTTAAATTACTCTGAATTTTAGGATGTTACACGCATGGAACTCGACGTTGCTCGTAATCAAATTCATACCTTGGACGAGCAAAATCCCAGGGTTAACGAAGAACTCTCTGCCATGAGAAATCCAACAATGAGGAATCCGAACATGAGTAACCAATTTGGACCTCCATTCGGTCCAAGACCTCCCTTTAACATGTCTTTTGCAGGTGTTCCACCTCCACCTCCTCCATACCCCAGGTCAACGCAAGGTATCAGAGCAACTACTGGAGTCTCTACCTTCTCCATCCCAACAATCCCTACAATTCCACCTCCTGTGACAACACTTCCATTAGTAACCATGTGTTACACGCATGTACCATTGAATGGGGATAATGGGGGCACGTCGCGGAACAATGGCTTTTTTTCTAATACAGGTCCTACGCCTCAAGAATCTAGATTCATGCCCAGCAAGGGTGCTAATCCAGATGATCCTGTCGCACAACGCTTAAAACAACTTGAAGAGCAAAATGAAAAGATGTTATTACTGCTTGCAAAGCTACCTGGGGCTGTTGTGCCAGTAGACGTCGAACCAAGAGATGGATTTCAAGCTTCACCTTTCGTCGATGATATTGCTCTGGTCGACGTATCGAAGAAGTATAACATCCCGATGTTCACACCAAAATATTCGGGAATCAACGATCCAACGGAGCATATTGCACAGTATAAGCAACTAATGTGGACCGTGTCGATACCTCACCAATATCCAGAATTCTGGATGTGTAAAAGTTTTGGAGATGCCTTTCAATGGTTGATTAATTTACGACCCAAGTCTATCGGCAGTTTTGCAGAATTGGTCAACCAATTCTTCCAACAGTTCGTCAGTAGTCGCAAGATGGAAAAACAAACCAGTGACCTTTACTACATCACTCAGAAGACAGGTGAATCAGTTCGAAGTTATTTCAACCGCTTTAACTCAGAGATGATCAACGTACGGAACTGTGATGTTCGAACTGCGATCGAGGCATACAAGCGGGGTCTCGACGACAACTCTGATCTCTACATGGATTTGACAAAATATCCCCCAGAAAACTTTGAAGACGTACGAGCTCGCACATTGGCTTATATGCGAGTCGAGTATGATGCAACTTTCCATCGTAAGCAATCAGGTGATAAGAAAGCATTGAGTGTCAAGAAGCCAGACTTCAAAGCAAGGTCGACTGCTCGTGTCGAGACTTCCAAACAAGTCTCGAACGTGAGATTCAACAAAAAGAAAACTGCTCCAGTAAATAAGTTCCCCCAGCATCCTAAGAGCTCTTCTTACGGGTTTAAAGGAACATCTAAAGGCATCGTCGAAGCTCTTAAGAATGTTCAGACTAACGTCAAATGGCCATCAAAAAGCGAAAAGACGATGCCAAGAAAGACAAATCCAAGTGGTGTGACTTCCACAACGATCATGGTCATATGATGGACGACTGTATTGCTTTAAGGCGAGAATTAGCTTGGCTCGTCCTCAAAGGACATTTGCAAGATTTATTGGGTGTAAACATGCGACCAGCCTAATCCGATCATACAAAGGTTGTCAATTGCATACATGGAGGATCCGATGTCTGCGGGTTAACCTACTCAGCCGCAAAACGCCATGCTAGTCAAGGAATCGAAGAATTCCCAGTTCCATGAACATCGAGACCTAAACATGAGCTGGAACTAGAAGCCATGCCCATTACCTTTGATCAAGGGGATCTTGGCGATCAATGGCAGAAGCATCATGACGGCTTGATAATCCAGCTCACGATCGGTAATTGCTCGACAAAGAGGATCTTGGTCGACAGTGGAAGTTCGGCTAATATTATCTTCCTCGACACGATCAAAGCAATGGGAATCTATAAAATCGAGATCGTACATCGTTCGACGGTCCTTGTGGGTTTCAATGGCGA
Organism: Arctium minus; assembly: GCA_954870635.1. Taxonomy (NCBI): domain Eukaryota; kingdom Viridiplantae; phylum Streptophyta; class Magnoliopsida; order Asterales; family Asteraceae; genus Arctium; species Arctium minus. Next base: position 49,894,947 of record OX941090.1, on the reverse strand, counting down.
CATGGCTAACACCATTGGGGAAATCATACTCCCAGTATTCACCAAAGGAGTCAACAAACAGACTAAATTCAACGTCCTTGACTGTTCCTCGGCATACAATGTTATCTTGGGGCGACCCTGGATACATGACATGAAAGTTGTGCCTTCGACGTACCATCAGACGACCAAGTTTCCTACAAGTTGGAGCGTCCAAGAGATCAAGAGTGAGCGGAAGATCGCTCGCGAGAGTTACAAAATCTCTATGAAGCCTAGAAAGCAGAACATCTAGCAATTACAGAGCCAGGCAGACCCTGAAACTGTCGACGACTATCAAATGGAGGAAGTCGTCCTGTCAGGAGAAACCTGACAAAATGGTTTACATTAGAGGAAGCCAGATTCAATTTTCTTATTGGATCACTAGGTATGTTGAACCTCAAATAAAAAAACTATATATAGATATATATATATATATCTTCTAAGTTTCTTTCAAGTACGCACTCTTCACTACCGACCCTTTCTTCTTTCTTTGCTCTCGGTTGTCCTCTCTTTGTTACCGAGCTACGAACTTTGGCAAGCATCAAACCTGCCGAACACCCACCGTTTCGGGCATACCTTTCTACCGAAATTTTCCTTGCCGAACATCCCTATTCGGCATCACTCTCAACTTCTATCTTCGGTACCCTTCCATTCTACCAATCAATATATCTTCGACATCCCTCTCCTTACCGAATTCCATCTTCGGCATAATATTTTGCCTAACGACAATCTCACCACCCTTGGTTGCCTACACCGACAACTCTTCGACAACAAAATCTTTCGATGATACTTTGACAACCTGCTGACGTTTTGTTCTTATCCACTTTGTTACCAAAACCTTTTCGGCACCTCTGATCTACCAAATGAAAATGTGCCATGTGGCACGATGTGACTAATGTGTCAGGGATACGACGTCTTACGTCACCTTACAGGTCTGCAAACGTCGTTTTTGGCCGTTCCACTTCCCCACGTTTCCACCATCATCATTACTCATTTTTTTTATTATTATTTCATTTTTTAAAATCTGGGTTTCCCTCCATCCTTATATATTCCCATACATCCTTCATTTTTCCTTTTACCATCTTTTTCACTCTCAACCTGCAACTCTTTCTCTTCTTCTTCAAGCTCTCTTCCATGGCATCCAAATCCTCCAAGAACGTCCCGCTTTCAAGGGAAACCCTTGCATTCCCTGCATGCAACCATTTGACTCGTCTCAATGTTGATTCTGACCATCCGGAGTTCAACCAGGTGTCCATTTTTCGTCAAAGATCTTCTCTACAACATGCCCTCACTACGCCGACCAAGATGAGCAAAATGCTCCTTGGTAACTTTTTGGCTCACTTGTTCTTATAACGAGACCTCCCATCAGGTATCTGCTTCTATTCTATCTGAATTTGAACATCCTGGCCTCACTTTTGGATTTGAGGATGTTCGATCTATCCTTAAACTTCCAGTGTACGAGACCTATGCTCCCTTCCCTACCAACCGAGAACACGATGAAGTTGTCAAATCCATGAACTATATTCATGTCGGAAAGGCAAGGGAACTGGAACTTTGCTTCGTAAAAATATGTAAGGAATCTGGAACTTTTTCTTCTCCCATCTCATCTATTGCATATCTCACAAAACCTCCGGATGGGATCAATCTCCGGCGTTCATCACTCGATTGGCCCATGCTCTCATGTTCACCAGGAAAATCGACTTTGCTCAGGTCATTTTTGATTCCATCATTATTGCAACAGCTCCATCTCGCACCCCAAATGTGGTTCTTCCTCGTTTTCTTTCTCTCATCATCAATCATAAGTTGGAGGCACCTCTCGCTGCCGATGCTGCTCATACCGAGCCGACTATTATATATGACTTGTTGCCACAACAACTTGGAAAACACGTTTTGAGTGAGGGTGATCGAGCTACCGACAACCCAATAACTCCAGGTATGTTACTTATTGCCACTTCTCCCAATCCGGTTTGGGTACCCCTGTGGACGTGGTTGCCGAAAGGCTTCACCAACCACAAGGTCAACGTATTTCGGTAGCCCCTATTCCCCCAAAATCTTCCCGAGCCAAGTCGGTAGCCACGAAAAAGAATACCAAGAAGGCTACCATCGCCGCACTTGCTTCTCTGACTTTGACTCCGAAAAATCCTTCGGAGTCTACCCCAGTCATTGCCCCTTCTTCTCATAAGCGACGGGGTTCAAAATCCCCTCCTAAGTCTCATTCTAAGAGACTTAGGAAACCATTTTTGTCCGAACCTCACAATCCTTCTACCGAGTCTCAACAATCGGGTGAAGTTGAAATTCCCTCTTTTGGGCCTGGAGGATCTGATAAGCCCAAGCCTACCTCCTACACTCTCTCTCAAAAGGACTTGGATGTACAAATGGAGTCCCCCCATTAAACCTTCACCTCAATTTCAATTTAGGGATGAAGATGAGTTGGTCTCTTCTCTGGACCGATGCTCCTTTTCTTCACTACACAACCTAACACCCGAGGTCATACCCGATAAGTCCGCACAACTCAATGAAGAGACGACATCTCCAGGTGTCGGTTCCAAGAGAACAAAAGATGATTTTCTGGAGTTATTATTTTCTGACACCACCACCTTTGTTGCCGACGACCAACTGCCGACGACCAACGCACTCCTTCACCCCAAGTTATATTTCTGGGAGCAATCAACACTACCGACCAATCCCTTACATCACCGACAACCTCTCTAGAGAAAGCTTCTCTTAAACAGCCTACCCCCTCTCCTACTCCTACTCCTAAACACTCACCTACACTCTCTAATTCCTCATCAACCGACTCACCACCAGGTTTCCCACCGAAAAGGGAATCTCCCCCTCCTCACCGAAGTTTGCCCCATCATCCTCTCTCTCCCACTACCGACAAAACTGGTCCTTGGCATGACATGCCTTTGTTCCGACCCTCTACCACACTCCTCTCTCCATTCCTGCTGAGATCCTTACCGACATCCAAGATACCAATCGCCAACATCGGTTTCTAGGGCACCAATTTGAGCGTCTTCAGGGGGAGTTTGACCGATTTTTGGGCACAGTGGATCATCACATCACGTTACTAGAATAGGGGTCTATTCGTGATCAGGAGTTCACCATCTCTCTTACTGCCACAAATGAGTCTATTGCCGAGCTTACTCGTCTACTCAAGGACCAAACTACCGAGCTGCTACGTGTAAATTGTGATTTTTACAGGTGCGTGGATGCAATGGAGAAAGACATTTTGGGTATTCGTGATCCTCTTAGTGATGCTCTCGATGCGGTTCTCAAAGAGGTAATAAAACTTATTGACAACTACACCTCTCTCACTCTCTCTATGGTTGCTCTCAAGACGGCCTCCGATGCTCATGATCAAGAACTTGCCTCTCTTAGGCAGCGGGCTAATTCTCAAGATCAAGTAAATGCTCAGCTTCTTGATGCTCTTTCCAAGATAAATGCCAAACTTGACTCTATGCGTGCCGATGTCGCTCGGTACTGTGCCGAGGGTCTTGACATCGACATCATCAATTCTGCTTTCACTCCTTCTAGTCGGCGCCGTCTACGAAGAGTTGATTGTCACATTGGCCGTATGTCGGCCAAAACCGTGGTTCCTTCTACGATGCGTCTTGAGGGGGAGAAACCTTCTGAGGGGGAGCAAAATACCACTCATATCAGTATTACAAGTGCGCGTCAAGAAGAACCCCACATTATTCGGCAAGAATATCCATTGGTTGAGGGGGAGCAACCGAAAGAAAAAGAAACAGAAATGTTGGTGCTTGCCGAAAAATATGAAAAAGAAAATGATTTGTCCACTGCTGATGCTACCGAAAGTAAAGGAATCGATCACTCTGTCAAAGTGCTCGAAGATTCTAAGGGGGAGCCTGAGCCGAAGAAAGATAAAGGAAATAATAAACTTACCCCTGAGGAAGAAGTTGTTGAAGCTAAGCGTCTTAAAGATGCTCGGACCAAGAGTTTTGTCGATGGTGGTGGGATAAAGCTTGCTCCTCCTCCTAAGACTGTCACCTCTAATCTTGGGTTATTGGCTGAGGAGCTCAAGAAGGCTGAGCTAGCCCAACTTGCGCACAATAAAGATAAAGAGCTAGCTCAGAAGTTGGCGGAAGAAGAGGCTGAAAAGGCAAAGGTTCCAACTGATGCTGTTAATGTTCAACTTCTACATCTTGGTGCCTTGGAGGAGTCAGCCAAGAAAAATGAAGAAATCAAGGCTATGTGCATTAAATTGTATCATGATGCTCTCTCCAACCGAAGATCTTCTCTCAAAATCATTGATGTCAAAATTCTTAAACCATCTAATGAATGTGACACTACTCGACTTATTATCATAAGGGGAGATCTTTCAAGGTTTGTTAAGAGACTTGATTCTCTCCTAAGGTATGGCATCACCGAATGGATGGAGATTATGGAATGGTTGGACAAGAGCAAAAATGATCTCAAACCTGAAGTGGAAAATTTTATTAGAGATCTCCAGAAGAAATTCGGCTCCTACCGAAGGCGTTACAATATTGTGCACACGCCTGTCGAAGATAAGATAATAGCCAAACTCAGAGTTGACCTTCCTCCTACCTCCAAACCGAAGTCGAAGTTGAAGTCCTCCAAAAAGGAGGATGTGTTCTCTCATATGGTCAGGCAAGGAAAAGTTCTAAACATTCCAATCTTGACTTATCCCTACCGACTTTAGTGCCTCAACCTTCTACCACTGTTATTCATGAGCCTATCCATGGAATCTTCTTCAACGATGGCTTCAGCTAGATCCGATTCTTCAGAGAAAGACAGATTCCTCTTGCTGATACTATCTTTCTGAGTAGGATTCTTCAGATCATCCCAATGGGCGCAATGGATCTCTACAAGGCTATCACCGATGAACTCAAAAGAAGAGATGTCACTCATCGCCTTCCCTTTGAATAATTCTATTTTTCTTTCTTTACTTTTATTGTACTTATATTTTCTTTTGTCTTGTGTTGTAATCTTCTTACAAGATTTATACAAAGTACAATTTTAGTTTTGAAGCAAATATCTTGTATAGTTCATTACTTCATTCTTTTATACTTGTAAATGTCGGATACTTTAAAAAATCTAAAAAGAAACAAAAAGAATGGTCTATGTGAAAAAGAACCCAAAAGAGTAAGAACAGGGTCAAAATGCATTATTCATGTATCTATCTCTTTTATCTAAGTATGGGATGTCATCATAAAATAGGAGGAGATTGTTAGGTCATATAAGATTTGAATAGGTTTGTTGGCAAAAGTTGGAAAGATTGGTATATGGGAAGGTGACTTCGTCGAAAGTGACATGACGAGAGATTATTGGTTGATTGGTAGAGAGGATCTGGCATAAGTATCCCCGATGGTTACTCCCTAGGAGATTCATAAAATATTGAATCTTGTGCATGTCGGGCGAAGGTATCGATCTAGGGGCAATTTTGTGTGGAGTGGTGGAGGAAATATTTTGATAGCATAAGCAACCAAATGTACGGAGGTGGGAATATGTAGGTTTGCGATGGTATAGGATTTCGGTGGGGGTCATGTTTTTTATGGCGATGGAAGGAAGAATGTTTAGAAGGTAGGTGTCGTAGGCAAGGGCATAATTCCAGAAAGAAGGTGGAAAGGATGCTTGAATGAGAGATGTGCGAAGAATGTTGTTTATAGTTCAGATCATTCGTTTGGCTTTACCGTTTTGAGGAGAAGTGTAGGGACATGAGAAACAAAATTGCATTCCATGTTGGGTACAAAGATTGTGAAAAGGTGTATTATTGAATTCATGACCATTATCACATTGGAACATCTTAATCTTCTTGCCAAATTGTGTTTGTATATACGTGTGAAATTGCAAGAATATTGGAAAGACTTGAGACTTTTTTTTTAAAGGAAAAGTCCAAAGAAACTGAGATAAATCATCAAGTAATACAAGATAGTATTTGTGGCCCAACTTTGACGGAACAAGAGATGTCCATAAATCAGCATGAATTATATCAAATGATGAATAAGTAATAGACTGAGATGATGAAAAACTCAAACGACAATGTTTGCCTAACGAACACGCATTACAGGATGCATTATTCTGCAATTTATTACTGGAAATAAAATTACTATGTTGAAGGAAATTGAAAACAGAAAGATCCCGGATGCCAAAGACGATTATGCCAAATGCTTGGAGAAACGGTGTGGAGAGCGATAGGGAAGTATGAGTGTTGTGGACGGGAGGTAGAGGGTAGATATCACCGTAACTGTTGTATCTCGTAAGAGTTTTCCCCGTTGTAAGATCCTTCACAGAAAAACCAAAGGGGTCAAACTCGATTGACATTATTGTCACGTGTGAATTTAAGGACAGAGATTAGGTTTTTGATTATGTGGGGAACGTGGTGAACATGTTTTATCGTGTAGGGCCGATTTAGGTGAGAGATGGTGGTGGAACCGTGACCAAAAGTAGGAATGCTAGTACCATTGCCAACTAAAAGTGATGTTGGTTTGCTTAAATAAAATAGATTTGAAACTTACCTGAATCATTGGTGAGATGCGAAGTAGAGCCCGTATCCATGTACCATGTATTGTCTGGTGGTTGAATCTGCATTATGTGGAATGCACCTTCCAATTCGGTTGGAGTCATCGGGGATCCATGAATAAATCCAGGAGTGGTAGTGAGATGGGTCTGATGAGGCTGTTGTGTGGGTCGGTAAGTGGTTCGCGGATCGAGTAAGCCCTGATGAGGGTTTTTGTGGAACCATAGGATACCGACACGGCGATGGTGCGGTCCACTGATTTGGCGGATACCAGCCGGTGGGGAGATATTGATAGTGCGTCTGGAAGTTTGAACGACCGCGACCTCGACCCTATTAGTTACCGTGACCGCGATGGCCCCCACGGTTGCTGCCACGACTGTCGCTGCTGCCACCGGTGTTTTCTCAGTCAGGTGGATCGGAAGTTGGTTGTTGGTGCGTTCGGTAACAAGTAACTGTGGTACATGTGATTCTTGTTTTTCTCGACGGGTCTCTTCTAACAGCAGTTGAGATCGAGCTTTGGTGAAGCTCGGGAGCGGATCAGATTGTTGAATAAGAGTAGCGACGGTGTCATAGTCGCCTTTCGTGAGACCGAAAACAAGTTGGAGAATCATCTTGTTTTCCGTGAGCGGATTACCCACGTTGGCCAATTGATCAACCAAGGTTTTGAGACGGGCACAATAATCGAAGATGTTGGAGAAAGAATCAAGAAGGGTGTTGTTGAACTGTTCTTCTAGATATAGGGCTCGGGTTGCTATGTTGTCTTGAAAGATTTCTTGAAGACGGTTCCATAGTTGTTGAGCGGTGGCACCCGGTTTTATGATGGTTTGGAGGAGATCGTTGGAGATGGTACTATAGATCCATTGTTTAACAATGGCATCAAGACGAGTCCAGGTAGCCATATCGATTTCAGAGGGAGACTGGGTTTTGGGGTCAATGTGATCGAGCACATTATAGGCATAAGCGTTGATGTGGAACAACTCCACCCATGAGGCAGAGTGTCTATCGTTTTGGTCTAGAAGAATAGGTATGGAATTCTTGATGTTGTTTACGCCAAAAACAGGATGAAACGGCGTTTTGACTGTACTAGAGGAGGGTATTTCAGAGGTTGTTATCGTCATTGTAAGATGGAGATGGCGGTAAGCTGTGAGGGTTTAGGGTTATGATCGAGAGGCTTGTGAAGAAGAGAAAGAGAGAGCCTATCACGACTTTGATACCATAAAGATTGTAGAATTTTCTATGTATTTTCCATTGATTTACAACCTATATATATATATATATAAACAAAATTACAAGGGAAATCCCGATAATTACGGAAACAAAATCAAGGATAATTACAAAGAATATAATTATTATATTCCACTAATACTACTAAGGTATGATCTCCAAAGGCTCATAAAAATACATCAATCCCATAAAGGTATCCACAAAACACGGGTATTACATTAGGCCAATCATCAAGTTATGCTTTCTAAGTATCTCTCTTGACAACCTTTGCGTTAACCGTTGAGTCTATGTGATAACTTACAACTGTCAACAACCTCCTCCAAAACCATCACCCTTGAAGTCTGTCTTTGCAACTCGAAGTTGAAATCTTCTCAAACTTGAAGTCGAACTCGTCCTCATCAAGAAACACAAATTCTACTTGTAGCTTGGTGAGTCCCTCTTTAGTTCTTGTATTTAACGGTTTAAGTTCCTGAAAACACATTTGTAGTTCTAATTTAATTGATAGAAGAAAGGAAATAATTATGTAATCTTTTCAATGAATCTTTGATGTGTCTTATTGCATCTTTTGTTTTTGTTTTTGTAATAGAACACTTAATGAACTCTTTTATGTGAATTTGATACATATTTGATGTCTATTGTCTAGCAAGAAAAACAAGAATAATGTTTCCCAATCACTAGTAAAAATTAGAGCTTCATTAGTTTGACATAAAATGCATAGTATTAAACTCTACCGTCTAACTTGTAATGTATACATCTATGGTTAGCCAATTTATTATTCAATCTTTTTAATCTTGTTTGTCAATTTAAACTAAATATCTACACACATGATTACTTTATTCTTTAACTTGATAAAACTTACTTTAGAAACTTAGCATAGCTCCATCAGATTCTCTAAAATGGGGAATCAAAAATAAGATCTTCAAAAAGAATTATATTTAACTTCAACAGATAATATTATTAAGATATTCAACATTATTAAGCGTAGAACATCTCCATCGGATTTTCCATTTTAAAGATGACAATATTAATTATACTAGAATCGTACTCGCGCAATGCAGCGAGATTACATCACGATTTTAATGTTTCATTTTATTTTTTTGTCGATTTACAGTACGATTTTGGATGGTTTTGAGAAAGTGATAATGTTTTTTTTTAATTTGTTTAAGTTTAGGCTTAATATAATTAAGTATTTTGTTAGAATTCAATGAATATCTTATATATTTTAATGACATCTAGAAAAAATAATCAATTACATATTTAATAATATAATTAAAACAAATTTATACTAATATAATATATTAATTAATCGTGATATATGGAAAGGTCTGCATAAAAGGAAGATTCTGCAGATACCAAATTGGTGGGTGTTAGAAGTCTGCAGTAGTAATATGTATTTTGTGCTTTTATACTTATAAATTAAGAAAATTTTAAAATCTTGCATAAAATGATAGTACCTTATGTCTAATAATTTGTATGTAAAAGTTTTTTATCCGTGCTTTATAATATAGTATAGATTATCAAAATATTCAATAAATTTAATAAGTATTATCTTCTCTCCTAGAGGTTTAATTTCAAAAACTCTTATTAATAAGAATAATAAAATATCATTGTTAAGACTATGTGCAACAACAATCTCTCACAACGGGCTCATAGTTAGAACAAAATAAGGTTTTTAAAAAAAAATAAAACGAAATTATTACTCTAATCTCCCACGATTAGGTCACAGTGTGATCCTAGATTGCCATTTTTCTTATTTTTTATTTTAGTGGCGTGTGTTACAATATGTTTGATTAATTTTATATTTTTTAAGGATAAAAAATTATTTGATTGAAAAAATGAGTTTAAAAAAATATAAAACTAATAAATAGATTAAGGTGCCGTTTATTTTTTAATAGATTCTGAAGTCTGACACCACCTTTTAATTTTTAAAAGGTGGTGCTGAAGTCTGAAATCTGAATCAACAAGACTGTTTGTGTAACATCCTCAAATTTGGTAAGAGCAACTAATTAAAATTTCGATATTACATCAAGTAAAAGATAAATTTTCAAAATAAAAATCTCTATTGACCTCAACAAATATAAACTTCAGTCTTACACAAGGACTAGACCAAGTCGGGTGTTACTATATCCCAATAACAATCGTTATCTCCAATATAAGTGTGGAAGACTTCATCAAGCTAAACACCTCTTCGAGCACACAACTAGCACTCATCACTTCTCAGTGTCGCTAGAACTAATCCTGGAATGGAACCTGATGCACATGCCTACAAATAAAAAGGTTACGCCAACGCCAAGTGAGTTCAAGAGTTTTATATCATGATTATAAATGAAAACGTAAAATGGAAATATTGCAACTTATAATCATGATCATTTAAAATGATTTACTTTAAAATAATAGAACAACTCATTTACCAATAAAATGCATTTTATAAATGGACGCCTTAACGCCAAACATTCTTTCATGAAATAATGCAATCCAACACTTACTCAAACGAGAATAATGGTAATGCTCGAATAATGAAATTTGAGTAACTTATAAAACAAACGACCAAAATATGAGTAAACTCAAGTCTCCAAAATTATAGCATAAGGGAGATAACTCAAACTCAAAGCGTCACCGAAAACAAGGATAAAACTAAATACCTCAAAACAACACCTCTCGGTGACGGGGGAATCCCGAATTCCAAGGTTAGTGGCGGAACACAAAAGTAGGCCACATTCCAAGTTACTGAGCTCACCATACTAGGAATCCATTGCCACAAGCTCGCCGACTCGTACTAAGATGGGGGGCACCCGAGGATTACCTAATCATGCTCATTCGTTAGGATTACATTTACGGCCCATGGCTAGTAACCGGTCCCACATAACCGTACCAAGTGGCCCCCGAGGACCCAATGTCTCAACTAGCTACAAATGGGAAGTGACTATCCCATAAAAACAGGCTCAGAAATTAAATCACGGATGCAGGTCCGGGTATTGGACTCCACGAGCCCTCACCGTATTATCCTCGAGATCCCATAACTAATTCTGGTGCCAACATATAAATAATAGCCCTTTTTATTTTTAAATAATGAAGACTGACTCATATGCCTATGGATCCACTGCATTACAGTCTAAAACAGTACATGATTCCAATTGAATGACCAACGCACTCAAAACATGTAATTCTCAAATGATGCGCATTAACCGCCATCATACTCAAAACTCCACAACGAACTATTAAACCGGACAAATGTCCTCAAGACTCATTTTAGTCAAAACCGAGCCAAGGCTCAACAATTTACTTAAATCTCCAATAGAAGGCAGTGTAAACATTAAAACACGTTTTGACTAACGGATATGCAAACACAACGACCAAAGGTAAGATTAGCTCAAAACTCATCATTGGTTGAGGCAACCCATTTTCCAAATGAACTTATACCCTTATATTTCCAAAATGCCTTATAACACAATAATATGCATTTTCCAAATTTAACTGTTGATAAGAATGAAAATCATAAAATGAGACTATATACATTCTTTCAAGTACCTCACATAAATGTGCAAGTAGTAGGTTATAAAACATCCAATTTCATGAATGATGCATAAAACCCGACAAACATTTAAAGTGTATTTCTTTGACCAAGGATCTATTTATGCAATAAATCATCGAAACATAATCATTTGTGACACATTTATCAAAATGCCCAAAAATCCCAAATGTGGGTGTTTTACAAAGTTTATAAGGTTAAATACTTCAGATAATCAAAGATTACCAAATAGTCCAACATTTAATAATTTCATGTAAAACACATAAACACTTTAAAATGAACATTTTGGTATGTACAACGTTTTCACAAATCAACTTGAACTCACCTTGCTAGGTTAAGTTAAACCTAGGTTCCAAATCCAACCATCAGCCTTCTATAGAGTAGATCCCATCATTTCCAAGCTATCACCAACAAAAGTTAGGTTTCCAAATAACCCATCTCTTCAAGTCTAAAAATAACCAACATCAAGTAAAACTCTTAGATCTACAAAGATCCATATACTAAAGCTTAGGTTACTCAAGGAAACTTACCACTTTAGATATTGAAACTTTCCTCCCAAAGCTATCCAAGGAAACCCATCCAACTCTTCAACCCAAGCTCCCGAAAACCGAACCTTTATACTTCTTTATGATGAATCCACCAAGCATGCTCCCAATATGAGATAAAAGCTCTCAAAAATCGCCCAATGGAGAAGAGAGAAATGGAGATGGAGGCTAATGAGAGAAAACCCTAAAATTTGGGTTTTAATTCGATCAGGCCTTCCCCGCGGCCTTGGCCGCGGCCTTGAAGTCGCGGGCCAAGCCGCACGTGCTAAAAGACTGCACACACACAGTGGGTTGTGCGGGTTTAGCCGTGGCTTTGAGGCCACGGGCCAAGCCACGCGTGCCCCTGGTGCATTTTCTCACCTTTCGTGTTGAACCGCTTCTCGATCGCTTCTCTCGGTCGATCGTTCACTGATTTCCTTAGCTTATCATAACCTATTCTTTAGGAAATTACGGGTGTTACAATTTGCTTTTGTAAACTGACAAACGTCTGAATATGTATAATTGTCTATTTTATCCCTCAAAAATTCAACTTAAATACGTCAATTGAAATGAGCATCGATGATCGAAGGACGGAACAAAAAAAAAGAAATAAATAGAATGATACTAACAAATTTGCGAGGTTGTGGAGTTTTAATCAACACCCAAACGCCGATTTAAGAGATTCAAGATGGTTTGGAAAGGCAACACACGAATCTACAATATTCATGTTTTGCCATTTCGCAAATTCGGGGTGCATTTGGGGTAAAATCGATGTTGAAATCGAAAGAATGATGTAAGACGGAAATAAGAAGTAATTAAGTGGTTGAGTTATCACTTAATTATTCAGAGGACATTAAGGGTTAAGAGGTTCTGGAAAAAAAACGGTCTGAATTATCTTATATCTGACCAAATTAGACATAAGTGGCAATTAAGAACTTATTCTAAAAAAACAAACACCACCTAAATTTCATATTTTTCAGTTCCTACATAAATAGATATTGTTATTGATATAACAAACACCACCTAAAATTCATATTTTTCAATTCCTACATAAATAGATATTGTTATTGAAATATTTTCATCCCACTAATATTTGTAACTTGTTTTATTTTACGGTAAGTTTTTATAAATCATAAATACGTTTTAATATATAGAGTAAACTCCAATTTTGGTCCCAGAGGTTTATTGATTTCTTTGAAAACAGGACCTGTGGTTTTATAATCCAAGTTTTGATCCTCATAGTTTGAATTTTACTCTGAAAGAGGGACCTGACCACTAACTCCATTAAAAATCTTCGTTAGAGGCAGGGACATTTTCGCGCAACCATGTTTTGTTCCTTTTTTTGCATTCTTGTTTCGTTTTTCCTTAATTTTGTGAAAACATCAAACTATAGGGACCAACTTGTAATTAACTCTAATATATATATATATATATATGTATATATATATATAATCACATGGAGTGAGATCCCTATCTGGCCAAACTCCATCGTTGGCCAAAATTCCATCGCCGACCAACCTCTCCCCCACCCCATGTTTGATGATCGATATCACCACAGGGACAATGATGGTTCACCACACCCTACCCCTCCTTTTTTTGCCGGCACCACTACCCCGCCCTCTCCTCTCCTCTCCCTTTTTCCGGCGATGAGTGTGTGGGGGTATTAGTGTTTGGTTTCGATCTATTGCAGGAAAAGATGGACCACCGGAGTTGGCTAGGCGGAGGAAGTCGTCGAAAAAATGCCCCGGCGAAATAGAGAGCTCTGGAGGATCCATTTCTTCTCATTCTTGGAGATTTTCCGTTGATCAGCTATTTTCAACTCGATCGTCTTATTCTCATTTTCATCTTATCAGTGCTTGTAAGCAATGGTGGTGGTTAACCCATTTGGTTATGTGGATTCCTTACCGGTGATATCGGCGATGAGTAGGTGAAGATGTTGTTCTGTGGACAATGATGCCAGCCTCGTTCGTCCGGTTAAAATTTTGATATCCATCCATTTCTCAACCAAAAAAGCTCGTTAGAGACTCGTCGTTCCTTCTTCCTCCACCACACTAGCGCCACCGCCATTACCGATGCTCTGTTTCTCGTCACCATCGTCCATGGAACGGTAGATTTCATCGAGAAGGGTAGAATAAAAGGATGGGTTTTGTATATTTTTGTTGGACGTCACCCCCTTCCAGTCACTGTGTTTTGGACTTTGGGGACGTTGTGTAACACCCTAAAAATTTGGTGCAATCTTAAAAATTAAAAAAAATTGCGATAAGACGTTTATAAATGGAGGAATTTAAACCTGGAACCTTTGACTCAAAATAGACTTTCACAAAAGGCATCATCCATACGGGGAAGGAGTATAATCGTTTAAAAATTTAGGAATGTTTTGGAAATAAGGACCGACAACCTACTAATCTAAATATTCTATTTTAGATTACAAATCGGGTGTCGTCATCATTTCCCAAAATATTGACAAGTAAAGTGTACGCCCTATGTCTCATCAAATGCTATATCCTCAAAAGATTGTCCCTGACGGGGCCCAACACTCCACTCAAGACTTTGCCACCCCACCGCTAAAAGAACCTGGAATACACATCAGAGTAAACAAGTGTTAGGCTTGGAGCCTAGTGAGATCATTCCACAATTATAAATAAGAGTAATTGATGAATAACATTATTTAAAGAGTCCGCTCAGAATAAAGTAATCGGTTAACTTTCCAATACTTGAGTTCCTTATGTAAAAACGGGGGAGACCCGTTCCACCATAGGTTGTGACGGAACACATAAGTAGGCCACAATACATATGGTACACATAATTGAGAATGGATATTTACCGGCATCAACTCTATCCAAATCTTTAGCCGTTAGAACGTCAACTCTATCCAAGTATTTAGTTCAACGTAAACATGGGTTCAACTTTATCCAAGTCTTTACCCCAAAGATATCCAAGTTCAACTTTATCCAAGTCTTTACCTTGAACTCTCACCATTCTCCATGATTTAAAGGTATGTCATTTTATCATTGTACCCTTGGCAACCAAACCCAAACATAACATAGCTTGAATCATTATACCATCACTTAGACGATTTCAACCATTATATTATCATCACGTTCTCATAAGTCACATTTTCAAATGGTAGGTCGTATTTCCATAGCATCCCATATAAACAAATATTTATAACATATAATAAGTATAACCATTCAACCTCCATCCCACTCATGAATCCAAGTAAATCATAATACCCATTTAGGTTTCCATATTCCATAATACTTCTAGAAAATCATATGTAGGTAATCATTTACACATTTTATAACAACATAACTCAACACATTCCTACAAATGTCAAAACCCTAGGTTTTGACCTAATAGTTCAAAAGATACAAAATGGAGAATAATGTTAGTATTTAAGGTAATATAAAGTAAAAAGGTTTTCATGGCATCATAGAGCATGTATTATGAAGGAAATATTCACAAAGATGGGTTTTGATGAAAACCCTAAAACTCTAACTTCCTTTCTTGAAGAGAAGATGACAATGGAGATGGTAGCTAGGAGATCTAAGCTAGATTCTTTGGTTGGTGAGCTTTAATTCTTGAAGTAAAGGAGGGAGGAGGTGCCTTGAACAACCCTAAAACCGGATTTAATGAAGAGGGAGAATATTGAGAGAGTATTGAAGGAGGTAGATGGAAGGAATAAATGAAAAGGGCTGGAAAAACGAGTTAATAAACTCTCAGACCTCGCGGGCGACTGTGCCAAGCGAGAGTGACATGGTCACAATTGCGAGGCACTATCACGCCAAGCGTACGGAGAGTCGGTTTGGCTCGGCGATTGTGCCAAGCGATAGTGACCATGGTCACAATCGTGAGGCACTCTCGCTGCATCTGTACCGAGAGTTCACCACTCCTCACGATTATGCCCCAGCGATAGTGACATTGTCACAGTCGCCGGGCACTATCGCCCCGAGCGTACGGAGGCCAAAATCCCAATTTTCTCCCATGAATTCACACCGAAAACAAATTAGGATTAAAGGTAAGAGTTTCCAGATTAGAATTGCGATTATGCTAATGAAAACCCATGGTTCAAGATAAGAATCCTTACCTGAAATCCGGGTGTTACATGTTGGGAAGATGTTCCCTATTTCATATTATACATACATACCATAGATATATACACATACATACCATATATATATATATATATATATATAAAGAGAGAGAGAGGTGGTTTCAATTGGAAACCTTATTAGATTGGAAACTTTGGAAACCGTCAATTTCATTGGTTAAATTGATGAAATTGGTTCATGAAGTTGTTTGATATGATCAAGTTGTTTCATATAATTCTTTTGTTAATGGCATTGTTTTATATATTTGTGTTTTTTATGTAGTTTCATCTATTTTTCTCATTCTGATGAAATTGTTTCATTATTTTCGTAATCTGATGAAACTTTTTCATTTTTACATAAAAAACACAAATATATACAATAATTTCATCAATAAAATAATTATATGAAACAATTTCATCAAATTAAACAATTTCATTAACTTAACCAATGAAATCGAGGGTTTCCAAGGTTTTCAAAATTAAAGTGGTTTCTATTTGATCGCTCCCCTATATATATAGAGAGAGGTGTGTTTAATTGGAAACCATATTAGATTGGAAACTTTGGAAACCGTCAATTTCATTGGTTAAATTAATGAAATTGGTTCATAAAGTTGTTTAATATGATCAAGTTGTTTCATATAATTCTTTTGTTAATGAAATCGTTTCATATATTTGTGTTTTTTTATGTAGTTTCATCTATTTTTCTCATTCTGACGAAATTGTTTCATTTATTTTCGCAGTCTGATGAAACTTTTTCATTTTTACACAAAAAACACAAATATATGCAACAATTTCACCAATAAAAGAATTATATGAAACAATTTCATCAAACTAAACAATTTCATGAAACAATTTCATTAACTTAACCAATGAAATCGTAGGTTTCCACGGTTTTCAAAATTAAAGTGGTTTCCATTTGATCGCTCCCCTATATATATATATATATATATATATATATATATAGAGAGAGAGAGAGAGAGAGAGTTATTAACATATTTGGTCCCTAAATTTTTATGATTTTATACAATAATAAGAAGAAACAAAAAAAGTGCAAAAGAGGACAAAAACATGATTGGACGATTTTTCACCTGGCTCTAACGGAGCTTTTTAACAGAGTTAGTGACCAGGTCCTTTCAGAGCAAAATTCAAACTATGAGAACGAAAACTTGAATTATGAAACCACAGGCCCGCTTTCAAAAATCAACAAACCTCAAGGATCAAAATTGTAATTTACTCTAAAAAATAAGATAGTTTTTTATCTATTTTTGTACTTTAAATTAAAATATATATATATATATATATTACAAAACATTAAATATATAATTTTTATAAAACAATGTTTTAGGTTGGGTTGTGTCGCTAATAATTAACAAAAAAGAAGTTAGGTTACGTTGGAGTGAAGATTGGGTAGGTGAATAAAAGAGAATAATTTTTTTGATAAAGATTGAGGGGTTGTTTGGTTGGTTTTCCATTAAGTCATGTATAGATAAAGTTGGCTATATGGATAAAGTTAGCTGTACGGATTAACTAAAATCGTTGTTTGTTTGTTGTGCTGAATACATTGTCTGAATGGTGAAAATGACCATTTTACCCTTTCATTTATTTTTTGTCCTAAGAAAATACTAAACAATCAAGAAGATCAAATCCATAAATGATTGAAGAAGACCAGACCATACTGTATTGTTGCATCAAACCCAAATAATCAATTCATTATTGACCAATCTCAAAATGAACAATCATAAAAACCCATCTCCTTTTTCAAATTTGAACTAATGATCAGAACAACTACAATGAAGAACCAAAATGGGAGGTTTTAGATATTCAAGAGAAAAAAAAAATCCCAAGTCACAATGGTCAAACTCAAACCTGCGTCATCCTCTCTGACCTAGCCAAAAAAATCACGAAACTCGTCCCTTTTGATCTCGATTTCCAAAATTGTCTATGTAGAACCCTAAAATGAACAATCACGATACCTATCCTTTTCGATTTACCTCTCAAACCCAGGCCACAACAAGAACGAAGAGGACATGGATTTGTCGATAGATGGGGAAGACGACCGGTGAACCAGGGAGGAGGCAGTGTGGCGATGGAGAGGAGGCGACGAGCAGAGAGGAGGGGAAGAAGCCGTGAGTTTCAAAGGGGTAGAATGGGGAATAGGATGTTTGTATGCAAAGGGGTCTCATCTAAAAACTTAATCGGTAAGCTCCCTATTAAATCATTAAGCCATTTCCAAACACCATTAAATGGCTGAGCGAATAAGCTGAAGAGCTCATTAAGTCAGTTCCAAACAAGCCCTGAGTTGGGTGAGATTTTGAGTAAATATCTGCAACAGATTCTCTATAATCTCTTTAAAATAGAGATCAAAAATCAAAATCTCTAAAAAGATTATATTTAATTCCAACAGATTCTTTATTTTTTATATTTCAACATTCATTATATTATTAAAATATCTTATAAATTTATCATCCCAATATACTTTTAAAGAAAAACTTAGGAGGCGTTTGGTTCGTAGAATGTTTTTGGATTGAATAGAATATGTCAAATGAATTTGACTTTGAAGGAATTTGAATGGAATGTTATCAGGTTTGACCACTTGTCTCATTGACAGACATTGGAATGGAATTTATTAAAGGAATTGGAATCTGTCTGTTTGGTTCATATAATGTAGCTTTGGAATTGGAATAAAATATTAGTAAATGACCAAAATACCCTTTTTGAAACTTTTGAAATCGAAATCCAACTATTGTGGTTCAAATCGGTGGTGATCGGTGACGGTTCAGATTGGTGGTGGTCAACAGCGGATCAAAACGATGGTTCAGATCGGTGGCAGTTCAGAACGGTGGTGGTCGGCAGCGGTTCAGATTAGTGGTGGTTAACGGTGGTGGTCGGGCGGTTCAGAACGGTGAGGGTCGACGGCGGTTCAAAACAATGGTGGTCGGTGGCAGTTCAGATCGGTGGTGGTCGGCGGTTCAGATCGGTGGGCGTTCAGAACGGTAGTGGTTAGCGGCGGTTCAGAATGGTGGTGGTCAGTGGCGGTTCAGATCGGTGAGGGTCGCCGGCGGTTCAGATCGGTAAGGGTCGACGGCAGTTCAAAACAGTGGTGATCGATGGCGGTTCATATTGGTGGTGGTCGGCGGCGGTTTAGAACGGTGGTGGTCGACGGCGGTTCAGATCGGTAAGGGCCAACGGAGGTTCACAACGATGGTGGTCAACGACGGTTCACAACGGTGGTGGTCGATGGCAGTTCAGACCGGTGGTGGTCGACGGTGGTCGGTGGTCGTTTAGACCGGTGGTGGTTGGCGGTGGTCGGGGATCGTTCAGATCGGTGGTGGTCGGCGGTGGTTCATATCGACGGTAGTTGGCATAGGTTCATATAGGTTTGGGTAAATCAAGTAGGGAAGATGAGGGTAGTTTTGTCTTTTTTAGAAAATGGGATGGAATGGAATTGAATTCCTTCTCAATTGTGATGGAATGATCAAATCCATGAATGATGGAATGTGTGGAATTCAATTCCATTCCATAGGTAACCAAACGCCTGAATGGAATTTGGTTAATGGAATTGATCATTTCAATTTCTTCAGATTCCATCGAAATCCTGCGAACCAAACACCCCCTTATATAAGACAATAACAATTTATTTCGGATTGCGTTTGTAAAAGGCTTATTAACTTATTCTGGTGTGGCACCGATAATAAGGGGTTTTTAGTGTTTGGATAGAAAAGAAAAGAAAAAAAGAACCGGTTGGAAACCGGTAATAAGGAGTTTTTGATAAATTACTCCCTTATAACTTATTAACTTATTTCGGTGTGGTACCGTTATAAGTTATTTCATTCTAACTTATTTGCTTATTTGTCAAACACAAAAACAACTTATCAACTTATTAGGTTTTGATACAGCTATAAGTTAATCCAAACATTTTTTATAAAACTTCGGTTTAACACCACCTAAGTTGATAAACACTTTTACCAAAAAAAAAAAAAAAACATAAGTTGTTTTAATTAAGCAAATCCCAAACACCCCTTTAATCTCATTGCTCGTAATATAGAAAAAATTATTTTTTCTCTCTACATATCAAGTTTTAGAGAATTTTCTAATTTTGAAGTTTTTTCTGTATTTTAGAGAACAATATAAAGATCATATTGGAGCAAAAACAGAGAACAAAAGCTGCATTTTCTCCATTTTAGAGAATTTTATATTTTTTTCATTTTGAATAAGGTTTCAAACAATTTGTTGGAGCAGACAAGTCTCGTAAAAATCTTACTTTCTCTATTTTGTAGAATCTTTGGGACGATATTACATATATATATATATATATATATATATGAGGGAGGATCATGCGAGAAGCAAACTAATTTGCGAGAAGGCGAGAAGGAATGTGAGTCACATAATTTATTAATTAAAAAAATCATAAATAAAAAATAAAAAATAGTTTTAAAAATTAGGATAATTATCATTTTAAATTGGATAAATCCTTAAAATTCTCTTTATATCTTTTAGATTTATTTATTTTTTAATTTCGATTATTTATTAATTTTTTTCTAAATATATTTTTAATAAAAAAAATTCACAATTTTAACCAAATATCACATGTGATATCATTATATGAATATTTATGCATATCACATATCATATTATCACATGTGATAATTATATATATTTTAGTTAATCATATGTGATTATGTATACTTATATTTATAGATATCTTTGTGATGTAAATATTAACTCATGTGATAATTGTATATATTTTAGTTAATCATATGTGATTATGTATATTTATATTTATAGATCTTTTTGTGATGTAAATATTATCACATGTGATTATGCGTTATTTATATTCAGACATATATTATCATATGTGATATTTACAAAAATCCACATAGTGGGATCATATGTGATACATAGTAATATATCACATGTTAAACGAAGTTAATCACATGTGATTCAAAATGTAAATCTAAAAAATAGAGAAAAAATTGTGAAATAAATAATGAATTAGTTATGGATATCACATGTGATTTTTGATGACAATTATGATTTTATCTAGAAAATAATAATATAAATTTGATTATAAAATTATAAATTTATTAAAATTAAAAAATAAATAAATTTAAAAGATATTATGAGATTTTTAAGGATTATCCAATTCAAATTGTAATTATCCTAAAAAAATTTAAAAAATTTATTTATGCTATTTTTTAATTAATAAATTATGTGGCTCATATTTCTTCTCGCCTTCTCGTAAATTGACTACCTTCTCGTTTGAACCTGCCCCATATATATATACATATATATATATATATATATATATATATAGGGGAGCGATCAATTGGAAACCAGTATTACATTGGAAACTTTGGAAACCGAAATCAACCAATCAGTGAATTTCTTTTTTTTATTTTTATTTTTAATTGAAAAGGTTATTTTTGTCTTTTACATTATTTCATAATATATATGGTAACTGTTATTATTATTATATTAATAATTATTTAATTTTAATTTAGTTTATATATGGTAATAATAATCATTGATTAATTTAAAAATAAGATATTTAATTTAGGTAAATTATTTAATTTTAATTTAGCTTATATATGGTAATAATGAAACAATAATGTTAACACGATGAACCTGATGAATCTATTTTCATTATGAAACAATAATGGTAACACGATGAACCTGATGAATCTATTTTCATATATGGATATGCAACTGAACAGGTAATGAAACAAAAATAGGAAGTTAACAAAAATGGCACAAATTCATCATGTTTCATTATGAAACAATAATGCTAACACGATGAACCTGATGAATCTTTTTTCATTATGAAACAATAATGCTAACACGATGAACCTGATAAAATCTGTAATCTAATGAAATCTGTAATCCACAAATTCATTCTGTTTCATCACAATATTTTGGTAAAAGTTTTTAGAACAACTTATTAAGCACTATGTATTTCTTAGTAATGTATAATCTTTTAAATTTCAAAATTACAAGTAATTACAACTACATTTAATTTATTAAAATTAAGATAATCAACTAATAAACATGATTAAATACAAAATAATTATTGAATCATATGGAATATTTCGTAGTTATTTTTATTGAAAAAAAAATCTATCAATAAAACTAAAGTAATTTACATCTAAATTTTTAAATCTAAACTGGTAAAATTTTAATAAAAATTTGAGTTAAACCAATTATACCACAAAACCAGATTATTTGATGTTGAATTTAACATCAATACTGATATATTTTATGGGTTTTTTTTGCCATATCTAACACAACATATTCAACTAACAATTTATAATTTTTATTTTATTTAAAGATAATTCTAAGTTTTACTTTTTAATAAGAAATCATATTAATTTGCATTCCTATTATATTGTATGAGTGCACGTACGATTAGTATCGATAAAACTAAAATATTTTAACCATTATTAAATTAACAGAAGATAAGAATATTATTTAAAAAAATAAGAAGATAAGAATAGAATTGGATAAACTAACTTAAGTGATATTTAAAAGGAAAAAAAAAACTAACTTAAGAGCATTCACAATGTGCACAATGGGAGGTTTTTGGGAGGTTTTTCACATAGTGGAGAGGTTTTTCGTGAGGTTTTTCGTCATAGCTCGTAACTGTACAACCTGCTTTTTGTACCTTTTTCGTATTTAATCAGTTTTAATTTTATAGAATTTTATAAAATATTCGTATTTAATCAGTTTTATTTATTAATATATTTAAAGTAACCTTATTTAATATAATTATTAAATAAATAATATAAATAAATACATAATGAAAGTAATTATATTTTATATTTTTAAATTAATATCTCAAATTTGATATATTTATACAATTCTAACAGATTTCTTAATGACCCAATTTTTATTTTCGGTTATACATATTTTTAAATTATGTATTTGACATATATATTGTATTAAAATATTTAAAAAATTATGTAAAATAAATACATAATTAAATTAATAATATTTTCTTGATTTAAATAAATATGTATTTATATGAATTTTAATGTATTTATTTTTATAAATAATATTAAAAATGATATAAAGTTAAAATAGTGGGATCCTGAATAGTTTAGAAAAGTAATGAAAAAGTTTGGCTTAGGTTTTCACATAGTGGAAATATATAAAAGTTTTTAAGTTGTTGATGTAACAATAATGTATAAGAAAAAAAACTATAAAAAAACTCGGTGAAAAACACGTACACTGTGGATGCTCAAAGTGATATTTTATATTTAATTTTTATGATTGGTTTTTGTAAATAGGGAAAGTGAGAAGATGATGGTGATAGTGATGGAGAAGGGGTGATTGATTAGATAGGTTCGGGTAAGCATTGCGCCATGTTTCATAGTCGAATCTTCTAATCCAAATCTAATCCATTAAGGTGGTTCCAATTGCACCTTAGTCTATTTATCCTTTACACCCTAGTCTAGATCCAATCATTTTTAATAAATGTCATTTCACTTTTAGTAAATGTCATTATATTTATTTGCTACAAAGGGATCTCAACCTCCATTTATATATCCACAATTCATTGTCAATATTTTATTTTTCCATCAATGTGGGATACAGAAAACTCAAAAACAATTCATGAAACGGGGAACACATCCTTTCAAAAAAAATTGTCGGTTTTTTTTTTAGATATATATATAGATTTTAAACTTTTAAGATGGCCAAAATGAGTCAACCTATTAACTTGGACAGTCAACCAAAATAAACTAAGGACATGAGTTTAAAGGATCAACAAAGATGAGTTGCCACAAAGGTATCTCAACCTCCATTTATATATCCACAAATCATTTTCAATCTTTTGTCTTTCCATCAACGTGGGATACATAAGAATCAACCACAATTCAAAAAATGGTGAATTCTCAATTCTTAGGATGTCACCTCATTTTTTGTGGGTTTTCCTTTTAGATATATATATATATATATATATATATATATATATATATATATATATATGATATACGCTTATATATTATTATTATTATTATTATCTTTATCTTTATATATATATATATGATATACGCTTATATGTGTGTGTTTTGATTTTATAAATTTATAAAATATATTATCTTTATATATATATATATGATATATATATATACATATATGTTTTGATTTTATAAATTTGTAACTTTTGATTTTATTTTATTTTATAAATTTGTAACTTTTGATTTTCTTATAACTTTGTAAAATGTATTTTTCTTTTTGTAACAATTACATTTTATTATAACTTTGTAAAATGTATTTTTCTTTTAAGGACCAATTCCGTAACAAACGCCAAACGTTAGGGACCATGATATATGTGGAATATGGTGATCTTAATTGTTAGTGAAGCGTGTTCGTCATCAAACTCAAGTTCCTCACAGATACAGTTGTTCGGTGTAACTTGTTAAAATTAACTTGTTCAATATTGGACTCATTTCGAAGGTATTGACAAGACGATTATAATGGTGTAACTTGTTAAAATTAAAAATTACTTTTTTAACGTATATTAGTTAATATACGCTTATATGTATTAATATAATAAAAATGTAAAATGTAAAATATAAAACCAAAAGGTATAAAGTAAATCAATAAAAAGAGTTCAAGGACCAAAATTGTAACTATAATTAAAAAACAAAAAAATGAACGATAATTAAAAAAAATAAAACAAAACAATTGCACCCTAGGCATATAGACTAGGGTGCATATGGCAACACTCATGCATTAATTAAGGGGAGGCTAACTGTACCTCCAATAAACACATACAAAGTCCTTTTTCAAAAAAAAAAATACAAAGTAAAACTTATGTTTACATATTCAATGAAGGGATGAATGCATTAATTAAGAGCTCTCTAATAATATCCCTAAAAATGTTAGGGGTTGTTTGGCAGTTACTGAATGGTTTAGTGCAGAATGATTAAGTGGCCAGAATGGTAAAGAGGCTCTGTATGATTTAAGTGGCAGACAAAAAATATTGTTTGGAAACAACTCTGAATCAACAGTCTGAATGAGATAAAATTACCATTTTACCCCAATCCTGTTTTGAGTGAAAATTTCACATTTGACAAAAGTTCTAAAGAAAATTTTAAATTAAAAATAGAAAATAAACAATAATTTAAAACAATACATGATATATCAATCCAAACAAAGATAACAATAATTGTTCAAGTTTTGGTCTAACAAAACATCACATGCAAAGCAAGTTAAAACACAATATTTTGTGCAAAATCTAATTTGAAGCATTTAACACCAATTGATTTGCAATCCCATCACGCAAATTACTCATGTACTCATTGTCTTGGGGACCCCATGGCATTGCATCCATTTCTTCTTCCTCGCCTCCCTCGATTTGTTCTTCGGCTTCATTAACGAACATACTTTCAACTATTATCCATGACCGTCACCAACGTTGACCATACTTTCAACTATTATCCAGAAAATAGCAAACAAATTGAAATCCTAACATACGAAAATATCATATAGCAAATTAAATCCACAACTAAACTTGTGAATGGTAAGTATGAAAATCACACATGTGATACATCAAGTAATACACATCAAGCAATATACATCAAGTAATACAAACCAACTAGTACACGTAAAGCAACACCCACATAAGAAAATTGGAACCATTTTTTGGATGAACCTTCAAATTTCATTCCCTTTTTGGTTTAGAAAATCAATCAAGAGTACTTTTCAAATCCAAAATTGGATCCCTTTGGTTTGAGCTTACTGTATCAACCATAAATGAAATCCATTTTTGGTTTGAAAATTCAAGAAAGTACTTTTCAAATCCAAAATTGAATCCTTTGTTTTGACCTTTTACTGTAAGCCAACAAATGGAATCCTTTTTGGTTTGAAAATTCAAGCAAACTACTTTTCATATCTAAAATGGAATTCCTTTGTGGTGTCCTTTTTATGAACATTATCAAAACAATCTTTATAAATATAGGTGTGTGTATCTATGTAACTACTTTGTTGCACATTCATTCAAACAATTTTTTGCACATTCATTCAAACAATCATAGAAACAAGTCGAGAGAAGCTTTCTGCACATTCATTAATTTGATCACTTTCTGTTTATATACACATATAATTAATTTTAACACAAACATCAATTTTTTTTTCAGTAACATCACCAATACCCACAGAAGCCATTTGAGCAAGATACATACATATACATATGGTGAAAAACAAACACAATCTGCAGGACCAAACAAAACTCATTTCAGAGATGAAATTATACTCCCATGGTGGAAATAAAATCTAGGGTTTTAAGACTTGGAAAACCCATCACAGATTGTGTTTATTTTCAGAAAATCAAACATGATTCATGCCACAAAACATCAAGAAGAAGGAATCGAGAAGAAGGGAATCGATTTGGATGATTGATAAAGCAAAAAATCGAGACATTACCTTGTAAATCGGAAGAGGCCTGGTTCACTCTGGATCGACAGTGAAGCGATGTCCAATGTGTGTAGTCGATGAAGGAGAAAGGAGAGCGTTCTTGGAGAAATGAAGAGGCAGGGCTATTCTTGGAAAAATAAGGATCTGAATCGTATAGGGGTGCTAGAGGTGAATGAGCGATTAAGGGGTTTTGTATCATTCAGGCCCTTTTAAAAAGTGTTGCCAAACAAGATTGGATCTGACCGATTCAGATAATTACATTTGAATGGCATCATTCAGATGTAAACAAACGGCCCCTTAGTTTACATATTCATGAATGAATATATACTAGGTCACATCAAACAACACATATTATTTTCATTATCAGTGTAATAGTGAATATAAACGATGGCTACAATATTTACTTTTTATTGAACTTGTGTCGAGCACATCTCCTTTAGAGCATCTCCAACAACTATGCTAAAATAGAAAAAAGTGAGATTTTAGCAACTTTTTTGCTCCAACAGCTATGCTATATCGTATGCTAAAATAGAGAAAAGAAGAGAGATAAGGTAAAAATCTCCAAATTTGGAGAAATCTCTAAAACTCCATATTTAAGAAAGAGATTCTTTTCCACCAATAGGAAACATTGAAGTTGTGTGTTTATGAGAGAGAAATAATATTTTATTAATATAATTGATGGTAAAATTGCTAAAATAGAGTAGCTGTTGGAGTTGGATGTAATTTTTTTTAGAGATTTTAAGTTTTTCTACTTTATTTTAGAAAAATTATAGCATAGCTGTTGGAGATGCTCTTATAACCCTATTAACATGAAAAACGACATGGTAAACAAGGAACCGTAGATAACTCAACTACATGTCATTACATTTATATTTTCTTATTTAATATTCATAAAAATAAATCTCTACACACACATTATAAAAGTAGATTTATCGGTTCACTTTATTAATAGATCAACCAAAAACAAAACAAAAAAAGTTTCATCACCAACCTTCTCACTCCACCAATTAGGGGTGTACAAAAAATCGTCAACCCGCTAAACCCGTCCAACCCAAACCGCTAACAACCCAATTAAACTTAACCCGTCCAACCGCCAAACCGCACACCCGCCAAACCGTCAACCCGCAAATTAAGAGGGTTGAAATTGGGTTACGCTTTTTTCAACCCGCCCAACCCGCAAACCCGCCGCTAATATACAGGGCCGTTCCTGATATTTTGGAGGCCCTGTGCGAAAAACTAAACGTGTATTTAATTTTTTTAATTATATTATTTATTAGATTATTTTTTACTACATTTCGAAATTTGTTTTATAATAAATAGACCGATAACTCATCTTTGAATTTGAACAAATTATTTATCTTTTCTTCTTTTTTTTACGTTAAAGTTTAATTTTTAATGTTATTATGTTAGTGTGGATTCAAAATTTATTGTTGACTTGTTAACGTTTAATGTTAGTGTTTTTTTAACTTTCATAATCTTTCGGCCTGTGAGTGAGTGAGGTAGGAGGTATGAAATAACATTGTATGTAAGTATGAAGGTCAGAAGATGATATAAATAACAACCATCTTTATATATAATTGATTAACCATTAATGGTAATTACATAATCCATATTAACAATTAAAAAACAATATATTAAAATTAAAAATGTACCAAAAATAATATAGAAAAAGTCAACAAATATTAAAAAAATATAAATTCTATTAAATATTCAAAGAAAAGTATAAGATAAATCAATAAAAGAACACTAAACAACCAAAGTTATTTAGAGCATTTTTAACATTTATTCTATAAATTTTCTAAAATAGAGAATATAAATTTAAAGTCTCTATTACATCTAACTACAACACAACTATTTTAAATTTGAAGTCTCTAAAAGTATTATAAAAACCTGTAACGCATTCCAACTCATCAGTGGAAACAATCAAAATAATACACTATAGCATAGTTGTTGCAAATAGTCTAAATCCTTATACCTAGACCTCAAAAAAAAGAAGCCAAATAGAGACGTTACTTGTTAGGTGATGACGATCATTAGAGATTGAAAACAAAATTAAATAACAAAATATGAATTAAGAGTTTTGTTTTTGAATTTGGAGGATAAATTATATAAAGAACTTATTAAATTAAATTATATATTTAAGTTATCCTTAAAATTTTCAAAAATAAAGAAATTATTAGAAATCTTATATATTTAATTCTTCAAAAAAATTGTGATAAAAACAAAAAAAATTAAAAACACAAAAAATAAATTTACAAGTAGGAGAATGGGGGATTCGATCTTGGGAAGAATATAGGCACGCACCAACACTAAAACCATCTAGCCACTAGTCTGGAAGTTGTTTTGTTTAAATGTTTACATTAAATAATTTATATATTAATATTAGTACAAGTAAAAAAATCAAAAAATACCCCGAGGACCCGACGATCGGAGGCCCTGTGCGATAGCACCACTTCGCACACCCAAGAAACGGCCCTGCTAATATATTATTTTTAGAAAATTATATATATATATATATGTATAATACAACAATAAAAAACAACTAGACTATTTAGACAAATTTATAGCCCAAAATATTATATATATATATATATATATATATGATATATATGATATATATATATATAATACATTTTACTTAACCGAACAAACTAATGGAAGTTTGTTCGTGTTCGCTCATTAAACTTAACCAAACAAATGAATGAACATGAACGATAAAAGAACGTAATTTTTTTGTGTTCATGTTCGTTCGTTAAGAAAATGTGTTTGTTCATGTTCATTTATGTTTGTTCATTAACATGCTAAATGAACGTAAACAGACGAACATAAATGAACGAACACAAAGAACAAAAAACAACATCATTAACAAGTTATTAATAATTTAAATTCATATAAAACAATAAACAAAAGAATTTCTAAATTATAATCGATACTAATGGGTAAATTTCAATCGAATTTCGAAGTACATAAATTCGAATGATCGAAAATACACAAATTTGTAACGCCATAACGCGTCATGGTGGGCCATGGTGCGCCATAACGAGCTCTGGTGGGCCATGGCGCGCCATAACGAGCTCAGTGCCTTATCTCGACACCAAGGGGTAAAATGTAGCGGCAAGACCACGCTTCAACGCCATGGCGCGTTTTTTAGAACCTTGATTAATATCATATTATATATATATATATATATATATATATATATATATATATATAGGGTGTGGCTCAAATGCAACCCATTAACATGGTGCAACCCCATGCAACCCCTCTATCCACCACATATTTTATGTAATTAAAAAAAAGGAAAAAAGGTAAAAGGAAAATGTGGGGTGGATAAAGAGTACCAAAAATTCTTAAAGCATCTCCAGTAACTTTCCTATAATTTTTCTAAAATAGAGTACCAAAAATGAAAATCTCTAAAATGTATTACATTCAACTCCAACAAATTTGTTATTTTAGAGATTTTAAAACAACTTATAATATTATAATATTTTCTAATTTATCATCCCAATACACTTTTTAAAAAAACTTAAAATAAAATGATAAAAAATGAATCTCATTTCTGGGATTCAATAAAATAATCATTTCTCTCTTCTACCATCAAATTTTAAAGAATTCTTTAAACTTAGAAAATTTTCAAGTTTTTTCTATTATAACAAACAAGATAGCAAAGCTGTTGGAGAGGTTTAGAGAACAAAAACACATTTTTTTTAATTTTAGCAAAGTTGTAGGAGATGCTCTTATAAAAACTCAAACTCCTTTAGGTTATTAGATAGGGAAAAGTCTAAAAAACCCAATGGACTTTAATGTTTGGAGTAATTAAGGGGCGTTTGGTTCGCAGAATGATTTCTGATGGAATGGAATCTGTCAATGGAATTGGAATCTGGAAGGAATTGGATTGTAATGTTTTCAAGTTTGACCAACTGTTTGGTTGGCAGGAATGGAATGTAATCAGTCAAATGAATTGGAATATGTCTGTTTGGTTTGCAAAGGAATTGGAATGGAATTCTGAAAAATGACAAAAGTACCCTTTCTTTTATTTTTATTTATTTATTTATATTTTTTTAAATGCCGAGAGAGAGAAGAGAGAGAGGAGAAAGAGAAGATAGAGAGAGAGAGAAGATAGAGAGGGGAGAGATAGGAAAAAGAGAGAAGAGAGAGAGGAGAGAGAGAGGGGAGAGAGAGGGTAGAGAGAAGTTAGAGAGGAGAGAGAGAGGGTAGAGAGATAGGAGAGAGAGAGGTGAGGGAGAGGAGAGAGAGGATAGAGAGAGATGAGAGAGAGAAGAAAGAGGAGAGAGAGAGGAGACCAAATCCACATCTGATGGGTTTTAATTTTGTTAAGAGGGTTTGGAGGGTATTTTTGTCATTTTGAGAAAATGCAATGGAATTGAATTCAATTCCATCTAAAATGAGAAGGAATGACCAAATCCTTGATTGAAGGATTTCATGGAATTCAATTCCATTCCTTTGGAAACCAAACAGCAGGATGGAATTTGGTCAATGGAATTGACCATTTCGGCGGATTCAAGCAAACCAAACGCCCCCCAAGTCTTTGGACAATTTTTTGGAACAAATAAGTTCTTAGGCAATTCAAAACACACTAAATAAATTATTGCAATTTTGGAAACCTGTTAAATACATTCTTATTACTTAAAAATGTAACTTGCAACCTATATAACAACAGGTAAAACTACAAATTAAAAAAAAATGTCACTACTTTATCCCCTTACAAATAAAAAAATAGGAAAATTAATTAAAAAAGTCAATCTCATCAATCAAATTCATTTTTAAGCATTTTTCAAAGTGTCTTTTTAAAATAGTCAAAGTTTTGTCATAATTTTTTTCCCTTAAGAATTTTTTCTGGCAAAAAAAAGAAAAAAAAATAGAAAACATCTTTATAATTTGTTATTTAATTTACTTTATATCTTCTACCTTTTTTTTCTTCATTTTAACCCTTTATTAACATACATAATCGTATATCAACTTAAATACATAAAAAATACATTTTTTTTATAAATTACACCATTATAAATTTCTCATCAATACGTTTAAAATGATAATTTTACCCTAAAAAATTTAGGGTAAAATTATAAGTTTTTAATTTGTAGTTTTACCTTCTATGTAGGTTGCAAGTTATATTTTTAAGTAATAAGGATGCATTCAACGGGTTACCTAAAGTCTAAGAATTTATTTAACAGACTTCGAAATGTCCAAGGACTTATTTGTTCGAAAAAATTGTCCAGTGACTTAATCACTCCAAACACTAAAGTCCATTGAGTTTTTTTGAACTTTTCCCTATTAGATAAGAACTTTGGTTCTTATAGCATCTCCAATGCATATGCTATTAAAGCTTTTTACTATTTACAAAAAGTTTTTACAAAGACTTGATAACATTGGAGATGAAGACTTTTTAAAAAGGTTTTGAGTAAACTATGATTTTAGTCCCTATGGTTTGATGCTTATAACGGTTTTTGTCCCTAATCTTTCAAAACTGCTTTTTTAGTTCTTATGGTTTTTATTTGCTTCTATTTTCATCCCTCTCCAATTTTATTAATTTTAAATGTTAATTTACTTAAAAATTAAAGAGTAAATTACGATTTTCGTCCCTATGGTTTATTGTTTATAACTATTTTCGTTCCTGGTTTTTAAATCTTGCTTTTTTGGTCACTGTGGTTTACATTTCCTTTCGTTTATCATCCTTAAGTCTAACTTTATTAAATTCAGACGTTAAAATCAAGGACATTTTAGTCTTTTACCATTTAAATTAGTTTTCTATTACAAAATAATAATATTATATTATATATTTTATTATATAATATTATAATTTCTATTATATAATAATATATTACTAATATTAATTTAAATATATATCAATATATGCCATCATTGATTTCTCCTAGAAAAGCTCACCAAGGTCAAGCAAACAACTTTGTACCACCCCATCGGCGCCTACCTTTTCCACCCCTCCAACTCCGGTGAACCAGACTGGTTTCTTTTAACCGATCTCCTTCCTCACTCTTCCCTCCCGGCCGGTCTTCTTTCCCCCGCCCCTACCGGCTACCGCTGCTCCGACCTTAAACCGCACCACTCCAATCTCGATGTTTAACCTGATCTCGATTTTGTTTTTTGGTTTCGGTTATCGATGTTCAACCTTCCCATTCGATTATGTTTTTGATTTTGCAAAGTGAAAATCACAGAAAGAAGTCACTGTTTTTTTTTCTTTTCTGCGGAGACCGTGGTGGTACAATGGTGCTTGCGTTCCTAATGCTAGTGAGGAGCAAAAATTGGTTACTGGTTATTTAAAATCAAGAAGTTAGGGAGCAGTTAAGTAAGAAATGGTGATAATGTGACATCAAACCCCCAAGTTTGTATAGATTAGAGGGTTTAGCTATAAATGTTCTCCAATTGTTTTTTAAGAAATCAATGTCTATTTTTTGGTTGAATGTTCCTGGATATTTTTTGGTTGAATATTCATAATTTTCAACTTTTTACTCACCGGAGAAAAATAGGTTTGACCGGAGAAGAGCCCATGGTTAGGGATTGATTTTAAGGAACAAGACACTGGAATGATATTATTGGATGAATTTAATTTTTATAATAGAAAATCTAATAACAAGGTAAAAAGACAAAAGTACCCTTAATTAAATTGACTATTTTATTAGAATTAGTCTCAGGGACGAAATACAAAACAAAATAGAAACCATGAGGATGAAAAAGGCAAATTTTAAAGACCAGTGACGAAAATAGTTATAAACAATAAACCACAGGGATGAAAATCGTAGTTTACTCAAAATTAAATAAACAAACTACATATTTGGTCCTTGTGTATATAAACTTTTACATTTTTATCCTAATTTATATTTTTTTTACTTTTTATTTATTTATTGTATTTCATCAAAACATTTATTTTTCTATTAATTATATTGTATATTTTCATAATTATTATAACTTTAATTATAAAAGTAATCAAATAATTTCATTAAAAATATTGATAAATACATGATATTTTTTTTCAAAGTTTTAGCTTTAAATCTCCTAAAATTAATACATTTTTATCTATTGATTTATTAAAGATATTTCTTATTTTAAATTATCATTGAAAAAAGTTTAATAAAATTCGAGAAAAATTAGTATTATTTTATAACAACCGGTTGTTTTTTGTTAAATGCAATTTATTACACCATTCTAAATGCTTATTTAATCTTTATTTTTTATTAATTAATCAAATTTGTTTAATATTTAGAAAAAACATACACACACACCATTTTAAATTAGGTTATATATTAAAAACAAAAAATAATGAAAATAAAAGGATAAGAAGATTTCAATATGTTGTTATAAAAATCATGCAATGGGTCATGACGTGCCTCAAAATTAACGTGACGTCAAACACAATCATTATTTAAAACCTTGATATATATATATATATATATATATATATATATATATATATAGAGAGAGAGAGAGAGAGAGAGAGAGAGAGAGAGAGAGGATGGGGGAGGATCAAACGAGAACGGTATCTATTTAAAATGAACACGACAAC
The DNA here is from genome assembly GCA_954870635.1 of Arctium minus. Classification (NCBI taxonomy): domain Eukaryota; kingdom Viridiplantae; phylum Streptophyta; class Magnoliopsida; order Asterales; family Asteraceae; genus Arctium; species Arctium minus. Next base: position 49,861,107 of record OX941090.1, on the reverse strand, counting down.
GACAAATCACATACAAAATATAAGTGATTTTACATGTGATTTCCGCGACCTTAAGTCGCGGCAAAAATCACCCGCATACTGTGATTTTGTACGACTTCCCCGCTAATGTAAAATCACTTATAATTTTGTATGTGATTTGTCGTTCTCGTGTTCTTTTAAATAGATATCGTTCTCGTTTGAACCTCACACACACACACACTCTCTCTCTCTCTCTCTCTATATATATATATATATATATATGTGTGTGTGTGTGTGTGTGTTTATTTTAAATATTAACAAATTTGATTAATTAATAAAAATAAAGTTTAAATGAAAATATGAAATAATGGGAGTAAAGTGAATTTACCAATAAACAACCAATTGTTATAAAATAAGATTTTTTTTCTCGAAATTTATTAAACTTTTTTCAAAGGTAATTTAATATAAATAAAAAAATTTAATAAATCAACAGAAAAAAATATTAATTTTAAGATATCTAAACCTAAAGCTTTGAAAAAAAAATCATGTATTTATTAGTATTTTTAATAAAATTATTTGATTATTTTTATAATTAAAGTAATAATAATTATGAAAATATACAATATAATTAATAGAAAAATAAATGTCATGATGAAGTACAATAAATAAAGAAAAAGTAAAAAAATATAAATTAAGATAAAAATGTAAAATTTTATATACCACAAGGACCAAATATGTAATTTGTTTATTTATTTTTTAAATGGATTAACATTTGAGATTAATAAAATTGGAGGGAAGGTTGAAAATAGAAGTAAATAGAAACCATAAGGACTAAAAAAGCAGTTTTAAAAGACCAGGGATGAAAATCGTTATAAACATCAAACCATATGGACTAAAATCGTAGTTTACTCAAAGGTTTTTGAAGAAAGGGTTATAAATGAAGAAGCGGTTATTGAGATGGTTTTTTACTATTTAATTTTCATCTTTCCCCCCTTCATTTAATATTATTTTCAATTTAAACATTTTTTAAAATTTATTAATTAATCTAATTTATTAAATAAAAATAAAAAAAATCAACCCCCATTTCTCTTTCACTTTTATTAACATACAATTTGCTATTTCATACTTCCAACTAAAACGAGATATGTAATTTAGGTTTAGAGCTACTTTTTAAATATCGTTTAATGTGTTGTTTTAAAATATTTGAATTATGGTTTTAAAAAAAATATCATGTGGGTCTTAAAACGACAAATTAAATGAGGGGTCTTATAAAAACATTTTAAATAGACAAAGATAGAATATTAAATGTAAGGGAAAAGTCTAAAAAAAACCCAATGGACTTTATTGTTTGGAGTGATTAAGTCATTGGACAATTTTTTGGAACAAATAAGTTCTTAGACATTTCAAAACACACTAAATGAATCCTTGGACTTTTCGAAACCTGTTAAATACATTCTTATTACTTAAAAATATAACTTGCAACCTATATAACAGATAGAACTACAAACTAAAAAAAATAAAAAAGATGTCACCTACTTTATTCCCCTACAGATTAAAAAAATTAAAAAATTAACTAAAATAGTCAATCTCATCAACCAAATTCATTTTTAAGCACTTTTCAAAATCTCTTTTTTAAAGTAGTCTAAGTTTACGCAAATTTTTTTTCCTTAAGAATTGTTTTTGGCAAAAAAAAAGGAAAAAAATTAGAAGACATCTTTATAATTTATTATTTAATTTACTTTACATCTTCTGTTTTTTTAATTTCAGTTAACGCTTTGTTATATTAACCACACATAAACGTATATCAACTAAAATACATCAAAAAGAATATGTTTTTTTTTTCAAATTACACCATTATAATTGTCTCGTCAATACGTTTAAAATGAGTATAATATTGAATTTTTTGGATTTAATCTCATGTTATTAAATATCATAAATACGTACAAATTATATTTAATATTTACACTTTCTATCCTTTTAGGGTTATTTATTTAATAATATAAGATTAATATGTAACTATAAGTATTAAAAATATTTCGTACGTATTTATGATATTGAATAATATAAGATTAAATTAAAAAACAATATTGAGTTCATTTTGAACATATTGACCAAACGACTATAATGGTGTAATTTGTAAAAGAAGAAACTAATTTTTTTTGATATATTTTAGTTAACTAGAATCGTACTTGCGCAATGCAGCGAGATACATCACGATTTTAATGTTTCATTTTATTTTTTTTGTTTTTTTTATCTATTTATGGTCTTTTATCGATTTATGGGTTAGAAGTGGAGAATGGTTTTAGATAAGTTAAAGTGGTTAGAGATAAGAATTTAAAATTAATAAATAACATTAAATGTAGTACATAAAGCTTTAATAGTTGTTTTTAAGACATATTTTAAGTAATTAGCATTAAAAATCAAAACTAATTATAAATTTATAAGGATGCAAAGTGTAATTTTTTTTTACAACTATAAGCTGAAAGTGAATCTTTATACATAAAATTTTCTATGTACGGATGCTTTTTATTTTATTTTTTGGAAAAAAAATCATTACATAGAAAAAAACATTATGCGCAGACTTTAACTATTTTAGAAAAAAAAACTTAGAAAAGTGGTTAAAAAATGAACTTGGTTGATGAGATTGACTTATTTCAGTTAATTTTTTCATTTTTAGTTTGTAGACGGATAAAGTAGGTGACATTTTTTTTAATTTGTAGTTTTATCTGCTATGTAGATTGCAAGTTACATTTTTTAAGTAATAAGGATATATTCAACAGGTTACCCAAAGTCCAATGATTTATTTAACAGGTTTTGAAATGTCTAATGATTTATTTGTTCGAAAAAATTGTCCAGGGACTTAATCACTCCAAACCCTAAAGTCCGTTGGGTTTTTTTAAACTTTTCCCTAAATGTAATTGATGAAAAAGTTTTTGAAAAAGTTTTTGCATTGGAGAAGATTTGTAAAAATAGGTTTTTATTAAAAAAAGTAAGTGGAAAGCTGATGTGGCAAAAACAAAAAGTCATTTAAAAACTAATGCATTGGGGATGCTGTTAGCCTCTTACCATAAAGTTTGTATGAAGTGACATTTTCCTTATTTTTTATTTTATTTTCTTGACTTTATAATTATTAATATATATTAATATAACTTATTTAATTATTATTGATGTTAAAAGAATCAGTGTGACCTCCAAAAAAGAGGTTCTTATAAGAACTACTATTGGAGTCGGAACTGAAGCGGAAACTTTTTGGATAAAAGCAATTCCGAAGAAGATTAGCATTTTTCTATGCAGAGCAAAACTTGGGAGAATTCCAACTAGACCGGTTTTGGACAAGATGGGTATCGATTTGGACTCTATCCTTTGTCCGAGATACGGTAGGGAGATTAAAACGGTAGATCATGCTCTGGTTAGTTGTGATGCGGTGAAAAGGATTTAGAAGCTCATGGGGAGATGGTCGAATGTCAATGTGGATTCGGGGAGTACTTTGAGCGATCTTGTTGGGATTGGAAGTCAAATGGACTTTAGTGCAAGAGGTTTGAAGAGATGGAAACCGGTGTTATATTGCGTCCTTTATCTCATTTAGACCAATAGAAACAAAGTTGTCTTCGAAAAAGGTAGGAACTCCGAAATTGACTCTATCTTTGAATTTCAAATAAAATCTTTCGAATGGGTAACAAGGAGGGACACCGAGTTAGCAATGGATTGGGCGTCGTGGTTGTCGTGCCCGAACGGTTAATGAAGCTAGAAGAGCGGTTGGACAAACATCAAAGGGGGGCGGAGGCTGTCGGGCGGATGAGGCAGGCGGGGTAAGGCTAGTGATCGTGCGACATGAGATTCGGGCAAACCATGGGGAAGATCTAAGTTTGATTCAGGCAAACCACGGCGGGAGACTTTTGTTTGCTGCTCGCAAGTAGTTAGTGGCCCTTCTCTTTTTTTTTTCTTCTTTGTTATCTCGATTGGTTGTTGGGTTTGTAATGTTGTGTTTTTGGTGTTTGGCCGTTGTGTTTGTGTTTATGTACTCTAATTGATTGGGTTTGTAATAAAAGTAGTGCCTTTGTTGTTAAAAAAAAAGAGTGTTTTATCTAATGGCGCTGTCACAATCGCTGGAGATGTACCGTATATCCCAAACTCACGGCGACTTCGGCCGACGACTATGACATCTGTCATAGTCGCGTGGCACTATCGCGCCACACTCTGAAACTCTGAAAACTTCACGAATTTGGTTCCGTGACCTGAGTCTAACATCAATGGTTCGAAATATGGGTTAACGGCTCAAATGCTCAATTAAAATGTAAGAGATATGGGGTCATGAGAGTTACACACACACACACACACACACACACACACACACACACATATATATATATATATATATATATATATTACTTAAGATTTTCCAAAGAACTCAACATGCGACAAAGAAGGTGGCTCGAGTTATTGAAAGATTATGATTTTGAATTGCTCTACCACCCCGGTAAAGCCAACGTGGTGGCGGATGCTTTGAGCTGAAGGATCCATGAAGGCGGTATCAAGCTAACCCTCAAAAGGATGGACGTGTATCAAGTTTGTTAGAGAACATCAAGTTGAGTTAGACGGAAGCACTTAGGGGAGAAAACCTCAAAGGCAAAGTTATGGTGAAACAAAAAGATTTATTGTCGGAAGATAGTCGTGGACTCAAACTCTTCCAAGGACGAATGTGGGTGCCAAAACTTGGTGGGAATCGTGAGCTACTCCTCGAGGAAGCACATAATTCCAAATATTCTATACACCCCGGTAGCACGAAAATGTATAGAGATTTGAAGTTGAATTATTGTTGGCCGGTGATGAAGCTTGACGTGGCCAACTACGTTGAAAGGTGTGCCACGTGCCTTCAAGTCAAGGCGGAACATCAAAGACCGTACGGAAGTTTGCAACCATTGTCCATTACCGAGTGGAAGTGGGACAATGTAACCATGTATTTCGTGACCAAACTACCGAAGACCTTGCGAGGCCTTGATACTATTTGGGTGATTGTAGATCTCCTAACCAAGAGCGCACATTTCCTTGCGATGCGGGAGACCTTGTCAATGTAGAAATTGGTCAAGCTTTATATTGATGAGGTGGTGTCGAGACATGGGGTTCCGCAATCAATTGTGTTCGACAGGGACAGTCAATTCACATCCAACTTTTGGGCTAGTCTACAGAAAGAGTTGGGCACAAAATTCAATCTGAGCACAGCTTACCATCCTCAAACAGACTGTCAAAGTGAGAGAACGATTCAGACCCTCGAGGACATGTTGAGGTCGTGTGTTATCGACTTTGGAGGGAGTTGGGACTCACACCTACCCCTTGGTAGAATTCTCTTACAATAGCAGTTACCATTATAGTACCAGAATGGCACCATTCGAGGCCTTGTATGGTCGAAAGTGCAGAACCTCAGTTTGTTAGCTTGAAGCGGGCGAGAAGCAATTTGCCGGACCGGAAATCGTTCAAGAAACGACGGATAAAGTGAAGGAAATTCGAGAAAGATTGAGAGCGGCTCAAGATCGACAAAAGAGCTACGCGGATAAGAAGAGATGACCAATTGAATTTCAACTGGGGGAGCGTGTGATGTTGAAGGTGTCACCATGGAAAGGAATCATCCGGTTCGGGAAGCGTGGGAAGCTCAGCTCCCGTTTTCTTGGACCCTTCACCATATTGGAAAAGATTGGACTTCAAGCTTACTGGTTGGATTTACCGCCAGAAATGGATGGAATATACCCCACCTTTCAATTGTGCTACCTTCGAAAGTGCTTAGCCGAAGAGGAGAGTGTAATCCCCTTGACGGAGATACGAGTAGACAGCGAGAATCGTTGCGTAGAAGAGCCGGAAACAATCTTAGAGTCAAAGACGAAGAAATTGCGCCATAAAGAGGTGACCATGGTTAAAGTCCAGTGGAAACACCATCGAGGGGCGAATGTCACGTGGGAAGCCGAAAAGGACATGAAGGGAAGATATCCACATCTTTTCGCGTGAGCCAGGATTTCAGGGAGGAAATCTTTCCCAAGTAGGGGACGATTGTAACACCTGGGAAATCTTAAGTAGGATATATGTGTATATATATATGTAACTCTCATGACCCCATATCTCTTATATTTTAATTGAGCATTTGAGCCGTTAACCCATATTTCGAACCATTGATGTTAGACTCAGGTTACGAAACCAAATTCGTGATGTTTTCGGAGTTTCGGAGTGTGGCGCAATAGTGTCACGCGACTATGACAGATGTCATAGTCGCCGGCCAAAGTCGCAGTGAGTTTGGGAGATACGGTACATCTCCAGCGATTGTGACCGCGACAGTGCCCTTGGGCATAGTCGCCGTGTCACTCTCGCCCGGATGGTACCGAGAGGGTGTGGAAGCTCGCGACAGTGCCCTTGGGCATAGTCACCGGCACTATCGTCGTCGGGGACTAAGGGTATAAAAACCCATCCTTGACTGATTTTACTGCATTTTTCTCATATCCTACTCGATCTTAGTCCGAAATTGAAAGCTTTTGGGCGATTTTGAAACCCTAGAGGCTCTCTCCTCATTTACTGCTTGGGTAATTGTTGTTGGGGACATTTATTGTTCATCAAGGGTTCATTAAAGGCTCCATTTGAAGATCCTCAAGTATTCCAACCACCAACTCATCTCCAATGCAAGGTTCTTATAAGCAAAAAGTGCAATGGCTTGTAAGAAGTAACATTATGGAGAGTTCTTATAAGAACCTAAACCCCTTTAGATTCTTAAATAAGAACCTTGGTTCTTACCTTGATGTTTGGTATGAAGAGACAATGTTCTCATTCTTATTGGTACTTAAATTAAATATTTGATATTTATTTATAAACATATAATAATTATTGATGTTGACAAATGCATGAGACCCACAAAAATGAGGTTCTTATAAGAACTACCATTGTGTACTTTTATGTAAATTTTTAATTTGATGAGGTGGAAATGAGATGACACCAAAAAATACAAAAAATAGGTTCTTATAAGAACCTACATTGGAGACGCTCTCAATTGTAGCGCTCAACCCGGGTTCGATTCCCTGCATTCGCAACTTTATGGCCACTGGGTTTAACTTCAGGGCTGCATGCTTTAGCAATCGGTTTCTTTGCCAAGGGATTAGTCTGGGCCAAAGGCCTAGGATACCTTTTCCCAAAAAAAAAATTATAGGGTTTTGCCATTTTCTAGGTTTTGAGTGAAAACCTAGATAGTGAGTTCTTAAAATTTGTTAAACTAGATACACATCATTTCATGTTTCTTAATGTCATCATTGCATTTTTACATGATATACATACCTTGACTTCTTGTGGGGTTCATTTATGTATGGGTTCAAGGACTTAGGCTCTACATGGATGAAGGTTCCTTAAGTATTTATTTGGAACCCTTTAGCCATCAATAAGTTGGAACATACTCACATGGGTTGTTTTTAAATAATGGTTCATATGGATGGTTTTGACCTAATTTTTGGGTAAATGGGTTATTTGATGCCTATATGATGATAAGTTGTTTTATTGTTATATTGATGAGTACTGTACCATGGAATTGGGTGATTTACTACTTGTGTACACATGCAGTGAAAACGTGGTTGCATTCGCAATTGATGATAGTAAATATATATAAATCTTATATAGAGACTATACATGATGTGTGAATCATATGGTATAATATTGTACCCATAGTTGGTATTGTGAACATTTCATGTGAACTACGCGCCTTGAGGCCTATAAACGAAATAACCGAACCAAGTCGGTAGACACTAGGAGGATATAAGCTTGGGTGCCACCGTAAATGTATGCACCTAGACCTCCGCCATTTGAGGTAATGTCATGGTTGTAGTACTCGGGTGTGCCGGGCCTTTCGGATGTCACTCATGGTAGTTGGCATCAAGGTGTATCGACTCTTTGGGTGAAACTTGATTGGTGCTATGGGTCTCCCCCATTGACTCCGCATATGAGAATCCCTTTGATAATTATTATTTGCATATCTTAAATTGATGGTATATTATTGTTTGTTCAATCTCACTAGGCTTTTTAGCCTAACACTTGTTTGGTGTGGATGTGTATCTCAGGTGCTAGTGACGCCGCATCTAAGAAGGTTTAGGCGGACTTTTGTGTGAGCTTGGGGAAATACAAGTGGACACACTTTTTGTGAAGATCTTGTTTGGTCTATAGACGACACCCATTTTGTAATCTTATTTCTGTTGTAGAAATTAGATTAATTGGTTATTGTTTATTTCCGTTAAATTACAAACTGTAATTAAACATGTATTTACATTTCCCCATTTTTGGGAGGCTTATTGCTTTGACAATTTATGTATACCACATGTCCGTTTTCCGAAAATTTTGTATTCCTATTTTTAGGGTGTTACATCTAATTAGTTGAAGATGAATTGACAACAAAAAATGTAAAAATGAGGTTCTTATAGGAACCTCCATTGGAGACGCTCAGAGGTTAAATTGAAAGTTATACATGTGGATGAGAAAAAGAAATTCCATAAAGTATTAAATTGGATTATATAAGGTTGAGTTGTGAATAAATATAACCTAAAATAATTATATACTGATCTTGAGCTATAATTTCGTATTATTAAAAAATATTTTAATCATCATTAAAATTAGAGTAAATTATAATTTTGTTTCCTGTAGTTTGTTAATAATTTTGATTTTTGTTCTCAAACTAATTCGTACCTTTAAGTATAAGAGACTAAAAAAGTAAAAACTTCTAAATCATAAGTATCAAAACGACATTAAATTATAACTATGAGAACAAAAATAGCAATAAATTACAACCATAAAGATAAAAAACGTAATTTAAAAACCATATGGACTAAAATCGCAATTTTTGATTACTCATAGGGATGAAAAACGTATTTTACTTTTAAAATAATAAAATTAAAATTGTCTGTTTATTTGATATTTTTTTTTTTGAAAAAGAAAATGATGAGAACTAGATTGATTTGATGCCTTCCAGAAAAGTAAATCGTGTATGGCGTGTATACACACGAAGGGACACATACATGCAATCGAGTAAAGAACAGAAAGTGATTATTGCAATTTTTATATTTTATTTAAAAAAAGGGTGAGGTTAATGACACTCCAATGCTTGTTAAGAACACCCTTAATCATTACTTTTCATTTCGTTTTTGTTTTTTTTTTATTATTAATATTCGTACTTTTAAATAAAAATAACTTTTATTCAATATTTTATTTAGGGAAATTAATTAAGATGACGGTATTACAATATCGTATTACCCAAATGCCCAAAATCTCGTTCATTTTACCGATATAACCTTTTTGATCGGGATATAGGGATGGGATGAGACCCATCCCGGGGTTATGGAAATTGCCGGCGTTAGGCCGGGATGCAAAGCAAAATCCCGGGGTTAGGCCGAGATCAATAGTGAAATCCCGGGGTTGGGGGCCGGGATGGGAGACGATGGTGAGATTAAAAAATAGACGGTGAGATCTCGAACTGAATTAGGTTAAAAGGGTTCCCCATCCATTATAAATGGAATGGTTCCCATTTCAAACCCCATCACAACCACATCCTCTTCCCCATCCATTTCTAACTCTCTTATATATCTCGTGTATACCACACTCGGATTTTGACTCTATTCGTTAGTGTTTTAGCAATGTCGAATATGTCTCGTCTACTTACTTCGGTAAGTTTTCTCTTAACCCTATTGTAGTTTTATATTTTATAAAATATTTGTTGTATGTTTTTTAGACTATGTGTTTGATTATGCGTTATATTTACGTTGATAATATGTTATAGTATTTCGTGTTTTTTTAGAGATTGCATTAATTTTAGAGATTGCGTTAATATCTTAGAGTATTACGTTTTTTTAGAGTGTTGTGTTTTTTTTGAAAATATTTTAGAGATTGCATGTTTTTTAGAAATTGCGTTAATTTTACAATGTTGCGTTAATTTTAGAGATTGCATTAATTTTACAGTGTTGCGTTAATTTTAGAGATTACGTTAATTTTAGAGATTTCGTTGATGATATGTTAGACAGAGGCAGAGCTAGGAATTTATGATAAGGAACTTATCAATCTTCAATAGTTTTCTATTGCCATGAGGTACTGCCAACTCATTTTTCACATGTGTTTATTTTGTGAAAAAATCGTAAGATTGTTTTTATCGAATATTGGATTTTCAAAAATACTATTTTTAAACCACATAATATGAAAATAATTATCAATAGAGATAAACTTTTTATGAATTTCATGAGCAAACTGACTAACCAAGATAGGTAGTTTACCCACGAAAATTTTAAGATCTAGCACTTTGGATACCAAATAAAAAAAATACGAACAATAAGTGTAAGGCTTAAAATATGAGACAAGGTAAAAGGACCTCTATTATAAAAGTTGGTAACTTGACGACTGACGCAATGAAAAAAAAAGCTATTAAAAACATTTAATCTTGATATTTGTTGTGAATTTAGTGAGTGGATGTTCATGCAATGAACAACGCTTGGAGGGGGTTGGGCACCGGCCTGCCCTGTACTGTCTACACCCCTGATGTTAGAGTATTAACTTTTTTTTTCGAGTTTTGTGTTATTTTTGAAAATATTTTAGAGATTGCGTGTTTTTTTTAGAGGTTGCGTTAATTTTAGAGATTACGTTGATAATATGTTAGAGTGTACAACTTAGGCCCCTTAACTTTGCTAAATTACAACTCATGCCCCTTAACTTTGCTAAATTACAACTTAGGCCCCTGAACTTCGCTAAAATACCCAAATAATAACTATAATCATAAGCTTTTAATCGTAACATATCGATTTGGATTTTGTCACACGGGTGTAAATAACCCTAAGGTTTGTAGGGATTTTAGCAATCCACGTGATTCCCGTACTACCTGGAAGTCCAATAGATTGAGTGGTTTATTTTCTAAACTTAAGCAATAGACGAAATCAACAAAACTTAGGCCTCCTTAACTTTGCAAAAAAACACAAATATTTACTATAACCATAAGTCGTTGTCTTTTATTCGTTAGTTATAAGTTAGGTGTGTTGACAACATCTCTGCATTACTATGTAGGAGGATTTTCATTACGTCGACCTGTCTTTCAAAACACGTCTTAGCTTCGCCAAGGAAATTAGAGATATTTTTGCAGCGTGTCCACCTGAATGGGCACAAAATTTACATCAAATATTCGGACGAACACCTTTTGGTCCATGGTTGGAGCTTACCAATACTGCGCAGGACCCCCTCCTAGTGTACATGTTTTTACAGTTCGAGGTCGATGTCCTCAATGCGGATTCGGAGGAAATGTATTTCGAAGTGCGTGGGAAACACATGCTCTTTGGTCGTCTTGAGTTCTGTCTTATAACAGGACTCCTTTTCGGACCAATACCCTGCCTTCCTGTCATATCGTAAGGGTCATTCGTCAGGAGGCTTTGGCCCGATCACGCCCCCGGTAATTTGAAGATGAAATCCGTCATCCAGACGATGAGAGGCGGCCTGCATGCGCTATCCGATGAGGATGTTGTGCGTGTTTGCTTGGTAGTGATGGTGGAAGTCATGTTCATGGGCCGTGAGCTAAGCCAGGTGGTTTCCGACACTGTCCTTAGGGCCGTCGATGACCTCATGACATTTGACAGCTACCCGTGGGGTAGCCACATCTGGAGCCACACATACAGTTCTTTACATAACTCCATCGCCAGACGGCAGACGCCATTTACAAAAGAACAAGAACATCAACAAGAGTACGTTGAATGGGTTCGCACACGCTCTGAAGGTTAGATAAGTAGTATAACATAAATATTAAGTCGTCTCTTGTTTTTTTTTTTACGTACTTCTCTATGTTGTGTAATTCCAGGTATGGATCTTGGAGATGTTTCCTGTCCACCGTCACCATTTCACCAGGCGCACCGACAGGGCCATTAGGGGAACCCGTTGGTACCGACATATTGTACTGAATAAGGCTGCATGCGTTGGAATCTTCAACTCAGTTTCAGACGTACACTCTCTTACTATATTTCTAATTTTAGTAAGTCAACAATTAATTGTGTAACTTAGTCCTGCATATTAAATCTTATATGTTTTACAATATATTTAGGTGAGGCATCCGACACTCGAACGCCTCACTCCTATGGCTACCGAACAACAGAGTCGTTGGAATCTATCCAGCGTCGCCTATTTTGAAAGAGAGGCGGCCAGGCGACCGACGAAGAGGTCCCGACGATGAGATCTTGATCACAATGACGATGACCATGATGATGACGATGATTATGAAGATGACGATGATTATGAAGATGACGATGATGGTGCGGGATATCAGGCTCCCCCTAGCTCCTCCCATCATGGTGTGCCACCTCCAGACCCATACCAAGATAAGTGGGAATACATGTACTCCATGGACAGAAGCATAAAAGAGCTCGAGGCCCTCACCGCACACCTTCGCCACACTCACGTTAGTGTTTAACTTAATTTGGGGATATTACGTTCCATACTTGTATATTGGTTTGTACATTGATATTACTTTCCATACTTGTATTAGGTGACGACGAGCACGGCGCCGACCTACACGTCCCCTGGGTTCGGACACACGCAAGCTGCCACATCATTGCCGCAAAGTGTAAGTGACGACAACTTCTCGTTGTTGTTATATTTTCGTTATTACGTTCGAAAGATCTTATAATTAATTCTTATAATGACCTATGTCACCCAGTTTGGGACGCCGAGCATGGCGCCGACCTACACGTCGGCTGGGTACGGACACACGCAGGCCCCGACGGGAGAATTTGCCGTCTTTTCAACTGTAACACCCTAAAAATAGGGATAACAAAAATCCGAAAAATGGACATGTGGTATATAAAATTGCCATAGCAAGAGCCTCCCAAAAATGGGGAAATATACAAACCTGTTTAATTACAGTTGTAATTTAACGGACAATAAATAACAACCAACTAATCTAATTCTATAACTAGAAAAGAGATTACAAAAGGGGTGTCATCTATAGACACAAACATCTTCTCCAATATATATATATATATATATCCAAATGCCAATCCCCAAGCTCTCACCCAAAGCAACTATGCCTGCTTAGAACTGGCACCGCTAGAACCTGAGATACACATCGACACCAAACAAGTGTTAGACCAAAAAGCCTAGTGAGTTGAACAAGAAATAACATATAAGATCAATTACAATTCTTATCAATAGTTAACCAATGTTCAATAAATGTGGAGTTAATAGGGGAGACTCATATCACCAATCAAGTTCCACCCAAAGAGTCGATATACCTTGATGCCAACTAACAAGAGGTACTCTAAAGGCCCGACACATCCGGGGACTACAACTATGGAAATTCCCCGAATGGCGGAGGTCTAGGCACATACCATCACGGTGGCGCCCCAGACTACATCCTCCTAGTGTCTACTGACTTGGTTCGTCCAACATAATTTATAGGAGGTCTTGAGGTATATTTCAACCAAACATATTTCAATACCAACCAAGGCTACAATATTACCATCCTACTCAATATAAGATCCAACATAAGACCCATAAGATAACCATTTTCACCATAAAGATATTATATCACCATAGAGGTATCTCAAGTAGGAATCGTCATAATACCAAGGTATGCATACATTTAATCATGGTAAGATACACATAACATATATCTATAAGAAAACCCCAAATACTTTAACATTTAAAGATGAACATTTTGAGTAAATAGACAATAATAACAAGTAGTAGATTATGATGTGTATCTAGTTTTTAACAAAGGTTTAGTAAACTTACAATCTAGATTTTTGGATTAAAACCTAGAAAATAGCAACCCTAGATGATGAGAGATGAAGCCTTGGTTGAGAAGAGGAGATCTTAGGTAGAATACTTCAATGAATGATCTTGGATGGTGGTTTAATGAACAATAAATGATCCCAACCACCAAACCCTAGAGTGTTGATGAAGAGTGAGTTTGGCTGCTCAAAAATCGCCCCTAACAAGGTTCTCCCGTTTTTTCTAAGGTAAAATGTAGAAATGAGGCATTAAACCCTAACTTATCAGCAGCTTAAGCCCCGCGGGCGACTATGCCCAGGGCATTGTCGTCGGGGCAATGTCGCCGCCTCAACACAACCCGCGATACACCCACCGTGACTATGCCCCGCGACTTTGCCCATGGGCATTGTCGCTGGGGCAATGTCGCCGTACCACCAACACTTGCGGTACACCCTGGGCGACTATTCCCCGACGACTTTGCCCAAGGGCATTGTCGCTGGGCAATGTCGCCTTTCACCTGCAGCAGGCTGAGTTCTTCCCAAAAGTTACCCAGTACACGCGCGACCAAAGATTTAAATCAAGGTAGAAGTACAAGGCTCACCTAAGGAAACATATACGCATAAAAGCCTCAAATAGAAAGCAACATAGAAAGATAAGATTAACGTCATTTAGCAAGTAAAATGAAAGGTTTAACTAAACACGATACTTACCTAAAATCAGGGTGTTACAATCCTCCCCACCTAATTAGGATTTCGTCCCTGAAATCCCACCCTAAGCAAACAAATGCGGATAATGTTTCTTCATATCATCTTCAGACTCCCAAGTGATGTTATCACCACGATGGTGCTTCCATTGGACTTTAACCATGATTACCTCCTTGTGCCGCAAATTTTTCACTTTCGATTCCAATATCGCCTCCGGTTCTTCCACACAACGATTACCGTTATCTACTCGGATTTCCGTCAAAGGAATCACGCTTTCCTCTTTGGCTAGGCACTTCTGCAAGTAACAAACGTGAAAGGTAGGATGTATTCCATCCATCTCCGGTGGTAAGTCCAACTGATACGCTTGAAGTCCAATCTTCTCCAAAATAACAAAGGGTCCAAGGAAACGAGGACTAAGCTTCCCGTGCTTCCCGAACCGGATAATCCCCTTCCGTGGAGATACTTTCAACATGACACGATCGCCCACTTGGAATTCGACCGGTCTTCTCTTCTTATCCGCATAACTCTTTTGTCGGTCTTGAGCCGCCTTCAATCGTTCTCGGATTTCCTTCACTTTATCTGCCGTTTCTTGAACGATTTCTGATCCGGCGAATTGTTTCTCGCCCGCTTCAAGCCAACAAACTGGGGTTCTGCACTTCCACCCGTACAACGCCTAGAAAAATGCCATTCTAATACTTGAATGGTAACTGTTGTTGTAAGCGAACTCCACCAAGGGTAAGTGCAAGTCCCAACTTCCGCCGAAATCTATGACACACGACCTCAATATGTCCTCTAGCGTCTGGATCGTCCTCTCGCCGGACCTGAAATCATGCAAGAGATGGCCGATAAGGTCAAATGTATTCGTGAAAGATTGAAAGCGGCTCAGGATCGGCAGAAGAGTTATGCCGATAAGAAGAAGCGGCCGATGGAATTCCAAGTGGGCGATCGTGTGTTGCTTAAGGTATCGCCGTGGAAAGGTATTATACGGTTCGGAAAGTGTGGGAAGCTGAGTCCCCGTTTCCTCGGACCTTTCAAAGTACTCAAGCGGGTAGGTTTGCAAGCATACCAATTGGAACTACCGCCAGAGTGGAGCAGAATCCACAACACGTTTCATATTTGTTATCTTTGGAAGTGTTTGGCGGAAGAGGAAAGCGTTATTCCTCTCTCTGAATTGACAGTTGACGAGGGTAACCGTTGTATAGAAGAGCCTGACGCGATCTTAGAAAGAAAGTCTAAGAAGTTGCGTCACAAAGAATTCACATTGGTCAAGGTGCAGTGGAAGCATCACCGAGGAGCAAATGTGACGTGGGAATCCGAAGAGGATATGAAGCGAAGATATCCTCATCTTTTTGTATAGTTTGGATTTCGGGGACGAAATCATTCCCAAGTTGGGGAGGATTGTAACACCCTGGATTTTCATTATACATATCGTTGTAATCTTGTGTTTAACCGTTGTCGTTAACACCGTTTGTAGTTTATCGTTCGAATGCGTGGTCTTCGGTAAGAAGGTGAACTTCCAGTGAGTTTCGCGACTTGTTCGCGACTTGGAGTCGCGGCATAAGTCGCGATGTCCACTGTTGATTATGGGTTTACGAGCTTCGCGACTTGCATGAGAGGGATAGTCGCGGCATTAGTCGCGAAAGCCCCTGTTGGTTTTAGGGTTTTATGGCACGGGCGAGTTATGCCGCGAGTTGAGGTCGCGGCATAACCCGCGAATCCCCCTGGACCGACTTAAGGGTTCAGTTTCCCAAAATATCTCATGGATCTCAATCTCTAAACTCTCTCTTCTCTCTAAATCGTTTCTCTCCCTCTCTCTAGAGTTTGGTAGTTATAGTTGGTGTTCGATCCGAGGTTTCGGTGTTTTAAGTTTCACCTCTACGTCGTGATCGTTATCTGGTTTTCCGGGTTTTATCCTAAAACCTACTGGTGAGTTCCTACTACCATTTTACAAACTTTATACATGTCAAAACTCTTATTTGCGAAATCCGAAGTATTTCTACGGTATGATTTCATGTTCTATACATTTTGATATAAATGAAGTTTTTGGTGATTTTCGGGGTTCCCGATCAGTTTGACTAAAATGATGGATCTTATCTTATTGAAGTAAAATGATGTTTTACTTGCACATTATGTGGATATGTGAAAAGAATGTTTAAGAACTCAATTTTTTTTTTATGATTTTCATTCTTACCAGTAGTTGAACTGGAAATGACATTTTGTTTATAAAATGCGTTTATACCATATGTTTATTTATGGTTGGTCACATATGTTGTTGTGACGAGTCTGTACCATTACTAGTGGATCCCTAGGTTTTGAGTCGACTGAATTGTTGGGATGTCACATTCCCCAATTTGTAGCTATGGATGCATATGATCCTCGGGGGCAACTTGGTACGGTTATGTGAGTCCGGATACTAGCCATGGTTCATAGTGATCCTAGTGAAGGAGTATACATTGGTTTTGCTTGGGGCTAGATCTCACGTTGTAGCACGGACTTATGAGTTCGTATCCTTGGATTCCAATTGTTTAGCTCATAACTCGGATTTTGGCCTACTTTGTGTTACGCCACTATCTTTGGTAAAATGTATTTATCGTTGGTCATTTGATGACATGTTTATAACGGAAAAGCCCGGTGTTGTGGCAAAGGTTTCAATTGTAAGATTTAACCTCCTTGGAAATATTATCTTATGATACAAATGTTTATATCTTTTGAGCTTATTAAACTGTATGTTCTCACCAGGCTTTAAGTCTGACACTTTTTCTCAAATGATATGTATAACAGGTTTCCCTTAGCGGTGGGATGCATAGGGTTTTGAGAAACGAGTTTGGTCTCGAGGCATTTTGAGATGACTAAAGGGTGTTGATAGTTGGGCATTGTTAAGTCCCATTCTTTTGATGAATTTTGGATTGTCAACTGATGTAATCTAGATAGTTATCTTTAGATTAGTCTGTTGATGAATTCTAGATCCGTACAGGTTTTTGTAAAGTCCAAAGGACTGATACACTTTTGAGGAATTTATATCAATGAAGATGTCATGTTGCCTATTGTGAGAAGTTTAAATTTACTCTGAATTTTAGGATGTTACAAAAATAGCATCGGGTTCCTCAACACAACGGTTACCCTCGTCCACTCTAATCTCGGAAAGAGGGATAACGCTTTCCTCTTCCACCAGGCACTTTCGAAGGTAGGAAATGTGAAAGGTGTTGTGGATCTCGTTCATTTCTGGAGGAAGTTCTAACTGGTAGGCTTGCAAGCCCACACGTTTAAGCACCTGAAATGGTCCAAGGAAATGGAGGCTCAACTTCCCGCATTTTCCGAACCTTATAATGCCCTTCCATGGCGATACCTTCAACATCACACGATTGCCCACTTGGAATTCCATCGGCCGCCTCTTCTTTTCGGCATAGCTCTTTTGCCGATTTTGGGCCGCTTTCAATCTTTCCCGAATACCTTTGACCTTGTCGACCGTTTCTTGCACGATTTCAGGTTCGGCAAATTGCTTTTCTCCCGATTCAAGCCAACATACGGGAGTTCTACACTTCCGCCCGTATAAGGCCTCGAACGGAGCCATTCCGATACTCAAGTGGTAGCTATTGTTACAAGCAAACTCCACCAAAGGTAGGTGAGAGTCCCAACTACCCCCGAAGTCGATAACGCAAGACCTTAACATGTCTTCTAGCGTTTGGATCGTTCTCTCGCTTTGACCGTCGGTTTGAGGATGGTAGGCCGTACTCAACTTTACGCACGTACCAAGTTCTTTCTGTAGGCCATCCTAAAAGTTTGAAGTAAACCGACTGTCACGATCCAAAACAATAGAAAAGGTAACTCCATGCCTCGAAACAACCTTGTCGATGTAAAGCTTCGCCAACTTATCCATCGGTAATGTCTCGCGCATGGCCAAGAAATGAGCGCTCTTGGTCAACCGATCAACTATTACCCATATGGTATCATGACCTCGAAGAGTCTTTGGTAATTTAGTCACAAAGTCCATGGTAATATGTTCCCATTTCCATTCGGGGATCTCCAAGGATTGGAGACTCCCGTACGGTCGCTGATGCTCGACCTTCACTTGCAAACATGTCACACAACGCTCTACATAACGTGCCACGTCAAGCTTCATCACCGGCCACCAATAATGTATCTTCAAGTCCCGGTACATCTTTGTACTACATGGGTGAATGGAATATTTGGACTTGTGTGCATTCTCAAGGAGAAGTTCCTAATTGCCCCCAACCTTGGGCACCCACACACGACCGTTGAACAACTTCACCCCACGGCTATCTTCCATTAAGAGCAACCGTTGTTTTGTCATGAGTTCATCCTTGAGATTCTCTTCCAACAATGCTTCCACCTGAGATGTCTTGATCTTCTCAATAAGATTTGACACTATCTCAATCCTCGAAAGGGTAGCCCGAATACCCCCGCTATATTCCTTCCGACTCAAGGCATCGGCCACCACGTTTGCCTTACCGGGATGGTAAAACAACTCACAATCGTAGTCTTTGAGTAACTCGAGCCACCGCCTTTGCCTCATGTTCAACTTCTTTTGATCAAAGACGTACTTCAAACTCTTATGATCCGTGTAGAGAGTACATTTCGTGCCGTAGAGGTAGTGTCGCCAAAGCTTCAAAGCGAACACCACTGCCGTCAACTCTAGATCATGGGTAGGATAATAATTTCGTGAATCTTGAGTTGTCTCGATGCGTAAGAGATTACTTTGCCTTTTAGCATTAACACACAACCCAAACCCATTTTCGAAGCATCGCTATAGACCACGAAGTCTTCCGACCCTTCTGGTAGCGACAAGATTGGAGCTTCACACAACTTCTTCTGTAGAGTCCGGAACGCCTTCTCTTGCGCTTCGGCCCAAACGAACTTCACATTCTTCCTAGTCAAGGCTGTAAAGGAAGATGCGATCTTGGAGAAGTCTTGTATGAATCTCCGATAGTAGCCTGCCAAACCCAATAAACTTCGGATTTCAGACGGACTCTTGGGAGACTCCCAGTTCATCATCGCTTCAATCTTGGAGGGGTCCACTTTCACTCCGTCTCGAGTGACAACGTGACCCAATAATTGAACTTCTTCAAGCGAAAAGTCGCACTTAGAAAATTTGGCATACAACCTCTCTTTTCTCAACACGTCTAGGACTTCACATAGGTGTTGCTCGTTTTCTGTCTCACTGTTGGAATACACGAGTATGTCATCAATGAATACAATGACCGACTTGTCAAGGAAAGGTCGGCACACTCTATTCATCAAATCCATAAACACCGCCGATGCGTTAGTTAGGCCAAACGACATCACAAGGAAATCGTTATGGCCATAACGCGTTCTAAAAGCCGTCTTCGAAACGTCTTCCCCTCTCACCTTCACTTGGTGATATCCCGAGCGCAAATCGATCTTCGAGAAACAACATGCTCCTTGGAGTTGGTTGAACAAGTCATCGATTCGCGGGAGCGGATACTTATTCTTCACCGTGGCCTTATTTAGTTCACGATAATCGATGCACATTCTCACCGTTCCATCTTTCTTTTTGACGAACAAAACCGGAGCTCCCTAAGGCGACGAGATCGGTTTTATAAATCCCTTCTCTAGGAGTTCTTGGAGTTAAGCCATTATTTCTTGCATCTCCGATGGCGCCAACCGGTAAGGAGCTCGAGCAATTGGAGACATCCCCGATATAAGATCGATCCGGAACTCCACTTGACGATCGGGTGGTAAACCGGGCAAATCGTCCGGAAAGACATCGGGGAATTCGCGCACCACCCTCACGTCCTCGATCTTTTTCTTTTCGAGTTTTGCGTCTATCACATAAGCTAGAAAGGATGGACATCCTTTCACCAAACACCTTCGCGCCTTAGCCATGGTGATAACCGCCACATCACCTTTCCTTCTCTTGCCATAAATTACCACCATGTCACCATCCGATATAGGGAGTCAGATTAGTTTCTTGGAGCATAATATTTCGGCATGATTGTCCGCCAACCAATCCATGCCGACCACC
This sequence comes from Arctium minus, assembly GCA_954870635.1. NCBI lineage: Eukaryota > Viridiplantae > Streptophyta > Magnoliopsida > Asterales > Asteraceae > Arctium > Arctium minus. Next base: position 49,840,701 of record OX941090.1, on the reverse strand, counting down.
ACGTCGAATCCACCAATGACCATTGACATCAAACTGATCAAAAACTTCTTTCTTTCGATACTAAGGGTACAATCTTTCAAGGCATCACGGATTAACACTTGACTACCATTAGCTATCTCTACCACTAACGCTTTCTCTAGACTATTAGTGGGCATGGCAAGTTTTTCACGAAACGATTCAGATATGAAAGAGAAGCTGGTACCAAAATCAAATAGCACACGAGAAGGTACGAAGTTTAGGAGAAACGTACCCGATACCACATCAGCGGATGCCTTTGCCTCTTCGTCCGTCATCTGGAAAGCTCGGCCAGGAACTCTGGGAGGGTTCTCTTTCTTCTCCGGGGTGCTCCCTATCTTCCACTTTGGGCAATCCTTTCGAAAATGCCCCGACATCTTGCACTCGAAGAAAACAATTCCCTTGATCGGGCAATCTTTAACCGGATGACCGGTCTTACCGCATTTGGCACAAGAAATGGAACTAGAATTACAGTTGCCGTAATGCTTGCTCTTACATCTTTGGCACCATCGTGCCTCCTGTCGGTTGTTGAAACTCCTATTCCCAACAAAAGGTTGATTCCTCCTAGGAGGTGCAAAATTGCTTTCCCACTTTCTCTTGTCCCCAACCACTACTGTTTTCTGCGCCTTGCTTCTCACAAAGATTTCTTCCATGAATTGAGCTTCCTCAATCGTCTCGCGAAGATTGGAAGCTTTTGAGTTGTGAACCATAGACAACATGTCCGCCAATAGGCCATTGAGGTAGGCCTTTACCTTTTATTTATCCGTTGGGGCCACGTGCCCCACCAACCCAAGCTTCTTCATAAGCTGACGGGTGTACTCCCTCACCGTCAAGTTTCCCTTCACTAGAGACCGAAACTCTTTTCGATGCGGTCCATAGATCTTTCGCTACGGAACTCTTCCATTAACTTCTTCTTAAATTCCGCCTAAGACAACTGAGCCAATACAGTAGGAGATAGAGTGGATTGAGTAACATTTCACCAGGTGAGCGCCGTATCTCTCAGCAGCTGGGTACCAAACCACACTCTCTGATCGTCCCCACATTAAGAGGAGCTAAAAGCTTGCTCAACAGCTCTAATCCACTTCACACATAAAATCGGGTCGTCAGAATCGGAGAATTCCGGCGGTCCGTAACCCATAAAGAATTTATATGAGCAGCTCCTTCCGCTTTTCTGAGCACCCACAATTCTGTGTTCTTCCGTTCTGATCCCATTGCCAGTGCTGCCCGAACCGACAACAACGTTCTCACCGACCTTCTCATTTCTCTTGATGCTAGCATCGCGATCCTCTAACATCTTCATGAACGCCTCTTGTTGCTTTTCCATCGCCGTTGATACCATTTGCATGATGTGGGCCATCATGTCAGTTTGAGGGTTCGCCTCCTGAACCACCGGGTTTGTGGATGCCAGCTTTACTCTCGGCACTTGCTCCACCTCACCCGTGAATATAGGTGGAATACTCGGAGGGATGACAGTCGCCTCCCTAACCACTGGGTTCCGCTCGGGTGAGCTATCTTCGCGCACATTCCCTTCGACTAACGGCCGACTGCGAGTGTTCACCATACTAGGATAATAGCTGCCACACAAGCATGAGAAAGAGTAAGAAGGAGGTTAACCGAAACAAACACGAAAGAAACGTACTACTACATCTACCAATTGTCATAACATTAGCAAACCAAGTACACTTACGTAAAATATCCTCATAATAACATTAGCTAGGTGAGATTATGAACATATAACACATAAGGGTTCTCGTTACCATTATCACAACGCTTGATGAACATAATTTCCGTCGACTCTAAGACTAACCCATCTTAGAATTTCTACCCAACTCACAATCATTGCCTAACATACTCAGTCTAAGTCTAGACATCTTACATTCATGCCTAGTTCACTTAAACTAGAGCTCTGATACCAACTTTAACGCCCTAAAATTTTGGGTAATTTTGAAAATTGAAAATTCGGCAATATAACATTTATAAATAGGGCAAACCCCCCAAAATGGGCAAAGCGTGAGCATTTACAAAACATGTAATAATGTATGGGGAAACGACAACAAACTAATCTAAACTACATCTAGCTAGATTACATTGGTTGTCAACCCAATACCAAAAATGAATAATTGTTTCAATGCTAAATCTTCCAAAAGTTCTATCATTCCAAAAATTCCCTCAAGAGACCACGCTCTTCTCTCAACCCCTTGACGGCCCGCCGCTAAGGGAACCTGTTATACACATCATTTGAGAAAAAATGTTAGGCTTAAAGCCTAGTGAGAACATACAGTTTATATGAAAGACAATAAAAGAATTAGTTGCAAAATAAATAAATTGTTTTCATCAACATCCTTGTAAATGGTTTGGTAACCACATAGTGACCTTCCGATCTAGACTTCATCTTGCGATGACGGGTGTAAGCCCGGATTCCAAGGATTGTGGCGAAACACAAAGTAAGCCACTTTCCGAGTTTTGAGCTCACCATACTAGGATCAAGGTCGCGAACACGCCGGCTCGAATAAAGATGTGGGGGGATGACACCCAATGATCCTAGTCATACTCATTCACTAGGATTTACATTTATGACCCACGGCTAGTAACCGGTCCCACATAACCGTACCAAGTTGCCCTCTAGGGTCCAATGTCTCAACTAACTACATACGGGAGTTACCCCCAAATAATAAGTCAACTAAATACCTATGGATCAATTTGTAATAGTCTAGACTCGTCACAATACACTTGTGACCAACTATAATCAAACATATAGTTCATATTGCCATATAGTTCCCAAATCACATTTTGATTGTTAACAGCTGATAAAAATACAAAGCCCATATATAAAACACGAGGCTACCATCTAAATTCCCAAAATGTTTCTTTACCAAATAAACCTTTCCATAGTAGAAACCCTTTTATTGAAATATAGATTTATTCATGTTTTAAACCATTTATTTCCTTCTCATAAAATGACTCCTTTCAACCAAATTCCCATAAAATAATTAATCATAAACTTGGCTAGAAGCCATAAGTTGAACATTTACTCAACATAATATAACAACAACTCCTTTGAAGTTTCAAAACATAGATCATATCATTATTTTACAAAAATGGTAAGGAACCTTAACAATCTCCCAAAAACACCAAGTTAGGTCAAAATCTCAACAACTATAAAATGTAACCAAGGATATGTTTAGAAGTTAAAATATGCATTTTGATGTGTATAAAGTTTAATAAAATGGAAGTATGACTCACATTGGGTTATATACCAAAACCCTAGAAATTCTAGTTGGAGAGAACTAGCACTTGAGCTTGAGATCTTCACAAAGATGCCTTAGATTCACCTAAACCAATCACCATTAATGAGGAGGAGGAAGTTGGATGGAGTAATAAATGAGAAGGAATACTTAGGGTTGGAATCTTACCAAGAACTGCAGAGAGAAACGACCTAGACCTTTCCTAAAAATCAGATAAATGAAATAAATTCGGAGCTGGTCTAATTAAAGCCTCAGACCCCGCTCGCGATAGTGACATGCGATAGTAACATTGTCACTATCGATCGCGGGGCACAATCGCGCCGCTTATACCGAGAGTCGTATGGCTTTCCGCGATAGTGCCCTGGCGATAGTGACACTGTCACTATCGCCTGGCACAATCGCGCCAGAGGTACCGAACCTAAAAATCCAAGATTTCGAACCCGCTACTACGAGACTACAACAAAGGAATAGAAACAACGGATAAGAATGAAATAACTCGATTAAAGGTCGCAATTACAAAGAAGTTGGGAATCTAGATTTACACAAAATTACGGGTGTTACAATCCTCCCCAACTTGGAAATGATTTCGTCACCGAGATCCCAACTACTCGAACAGACGAGGATATATTCGCTTCATATCCTCTTCGGCTTCCCACGTCACATTGGCACCTCGATGATGCTTCCATTGCACTTTGACCATAGTGATTTCTTTGTGGCGAAGTTTCTTTGACTTTCTCTCCAAAATAGCATCGGGTTCCTCAACACAACGGTTACCCTCGTCCACTCTAATCTCGGAAAGAGGGATAACGATTTCCTCTTCCGCCAGGCACTTTCGAAGGTAGAAAATGTGAAAGGTGTTGTGGATCCCGTTCATTTCTGGAGGAAGTTCTAAATGGTAGGCTTGCAAGCCCACGCGTTTAAGCACCTGAAATGGTCCAAGGAAACAGAGGCTCAACTTCCCGCATTTTCCGAACCTTATAATGCCCTTCCATGGCGATACCTTCAACATCACATAATCGCCCACTTGGAATTCCATCGGCCACCTCTTCTTATCGGCATAGCTCTTTTTCCGATCTTGGGCCGCTTTCAATCTTTCCCGAATACCTTTGACCTTGTCGACCGTTTCTTGCACGATTTCAGGTCCGGCAAATTGGTTTTCTCCCGATTTAAGCCAACATACGGGAGTTCTACACTTCCGCCCGTATAAGGCCTCGAACGGAGCCATTCCGATACTCGAGTGGTAGCTATTGTTATAAGCAAATTCCACCAAAGGTAGGTGAGAGTCCCAACTACCCCCGAAGTCGATAACGCAAGACCTTAACATGTCTTCTAGCGTTTGGATCGTTCTCTCGCTTTGACCGTCAGTTTGAGGATGGTAGGCCTTACTCAACTTTACGCACGTACCAAGTTCTTTCTGTAGGCCATCCCAAAAGTTTGAAGTAAACCGACTGTCACGATCCGAAACAATAGAAAAGGGCACTCCATGCCTCGAAACCACCTCGTCGATGTAAAGCTTCGTCAACTTATCCATCGGTAATGTCTCGCGCATGGCCAAGAAATGAGCGCTCTTGGTCAACCGATCAACTATTACCCATATGGTATCGTGACCTCGAAGAGTCTTCGGTAATTTAGTCACAAAGTCCATGGTAATATGTTCCCATTTCCATTCGGGGATCTCCAAGGATTGGAGACTCTCGTACGGTCGCTGATGCTTGGCCTTCACTTGCAAACATGTCACACAACGCTCTACATAACGTGCCACGTCAAGCTTCATCACCGACCACCAATAATGTAGCTTCAAGTCCCGGTACATCTTTGTACTACCCGGGTGAATGGAATATTTGGACTTGTGCGCATCCTCAAGGAGAAGTTCCCGATTTCCCCCAACCTTGGGCACCCACACACGACCGTTGAACAACTTCACCCCACGGCTATCTTCCGTTAAGAGCAACCGTTGTTTTGTCATGACTTCATCCTTGAGATTCTCTTCCAACAATGCTTCCACCTGAGATGTCTTGATCTTCTCAATAAGATTTGACACTATCTCAATCCTCGAAAGGGTAGCCCGAATACCCCTGCTATATTCCTTCAGACTCAAGGCATCGGCCACCACGTTTGCCTTACCGGGATGGTAAAACAACTCACAATCGTAGTCTTTGAGTAACTCGAGCCACCGCCTTTGCCTCATGTTCAACTTCTTTTGATCAAAGACGTGCTTCAAACTCTTATGATCCGTGTAGAGAGTACATTTCGTGCCGTAGAGGTAGTGTTGCCAAAGCTTCAAAGCGAACACCACTGCCGCCAACTCTAGATCATGGATAGGATAATAATTTAGTGAATCTTGAGTTGTCTCGATGCGTAAGAGATTAATTTTCCTTTTTGTATTAACACACAACCCAAACCCATTTTCGAAGCATCGCTATAGACCACGAAGTCTTCCGACCCTTCTGGTAGCGACAAGATTGGAGCTTCACACAACTTCTTCTGTAGAGTCCGGAATGCCTTCTCTTGCGCTTCGGCCCAAACGAACTTCACATTCTTCCTAGTCAAAGATGTCAAGGAAGATGCAATCTTGGAGAAGTCTTGTATGAATCTCCGATAGTAGCCCTCCAAATCCAAGAAACTTCGGATTTCGGACGGACTCTTTAGAGGCTCCCAGTTCATCATCGCTTCAATCTTGGAGGGGTCCACTTTCACCCCGTCTCGAGTGACAACGTGACCCAAGAATTGAACCTCTTCAAGCGAAAAGTCGCACTGAGAAAATTTGGCATACAACCTCTCTTTTCTCAACACGTCTAGGACTTCACGTAGGTGTTGCTCATGTTCTGTCTCACTCTTGGAATACACGAGTATGTCATCAATGAATACAATGACCGACTTGTCAAGGAAAGGTCGACACACTTTATTCATCAAATCCATAAACACCGCCGATGCGTTAGTTAGGCCAAACGACATCACAAGGAATTCGTAATGGCCGTAACGCGTTGTAAAAGCCGTCTTCGAAGCGTCTTCCCCTCTCACCTTCACTTGGTCATATCCCGAGCACAAATCGATCTTCGAGAAACAACCTGCTCCTTGGAGTTGGTCGAACAAGTCATCGATTCGCGGAAACGGATACTTATTCTTCACCATGGCCTTATTTAGTTCACGATAATCGATGCACATTCTCGTTGTGCCATCTTTCTTCTTGACGAACAAAACCGGAGCTCCCCAAGGCGACGAGCTCGGTCTTATAAATCCCTTATCTAGGAGTTCTTGGAGTTGAGCCATTATTTCTTGCATCTCCGATGGCGCCAACCGATAAGGAGCTCGAGCAGTTGGTCGAACAAGTCATCGATTCTCGTAAATGTTTCCCATGCTCGGACTCGTCCTTTGAATAAATTAGAATATCATCAATGAAGACGATCACGGATTTGTCCAGGAATGGGCGACACACGCGGTTGATCAAGTCCATGAATACGGCCGGAGCGTTGGTCAAGCCGAAAGGCATCACTAAGAACTCATAATGACCGTATTGCGTTCGGAAAGCCGTCTTCGGAATGTATTCCTTCTTCACTCTCACTTGATGGTATCCGGACCGAAGATCAATCTTTGAGAAGCATCCCACGCCTTGGAGTAGGTCAAAAAGATCGATGCGAGGTAGAGGATACTTGTTCTTTACCGTGAGTTTGTTCAACTCTCGGTAGTCGATGCACATCCGCATGGATCCATCCTTCTTCTTCATGAACAACACCGGTGCTCCCCAAGGTGACGAACTCGGTCGGATGAAACCCTTCTCCAACAACTCTTGAAGTTGCTTCATCATCTCTTTCATTTCCGTCGGGGCCAATCGATAGGGAGCACGGGCTATCGGAACCGCTCCCGGAGTGAGGTCGATTTGAAACTCCACTTGTAGTTCCGGTGGTAACCCGGGTAAGTCTTTCTGAAAGACGTCTGGATAGTCTTGCACGACCTTCACATCTTCCACCGACTTCTTCTCTTTCTTTGCGTCCACCACATAAGCCAAATACGAAGGGTAACCCTTCGCTAGAAATTTGCGAGCTTTAAGAGAGGAGATGATAGGGTTACTCCTCTTCCCTTTCTCCCCGTAGATGGTGACCACACCATTTTTCGGCAAAGGCACTTGGATCATCTTTTTGGAGCAAAAGATGTCAGCCTTATGCCTCGCCAACCAATCCATGCCTATGGCCACGTCGAACCCCCCTATAGACATAGGTAGCAAGTCTACTCCAAAAGGATTCCCATAAATCTCTATAGTGCAATCACAGAAACGGTCTCGGATGATCACTTGATCTCCATTAGCTACTTCTACTACTAGCGCATCGGGAATGACACTAATAGGAGTGACGAATTGTTTATAGAAAACATCCGATACAAAGGAACACGTAGCACCCGAATCAAACAATACACGAGCTGGCAATGAGTTTACTAGGAACGTACCAGAAACAACATTGGCGGTCTCCTTTGCCTCCTCGGTAGTCATCCGGAAACCTCGGCTTGGTACCCTCGACGATTGCTCGACTCTTGCAGTCGAACCCACATAATTTCCACTATTGCCTCCTACTAACTTCGGGCAATTCTTCGTCATGTGCCCTGGTTCCCGGCACTCAAAACACACCGGCCCCCGGATAGGGCACTCTCGAGTTGTGTGACCCTTCTTGCCACATTTGGCACATCCGACCGGACCCGAGTAGGTTCTGATGATACATGGGCCGGAGTGATTGGTCTTGCACTTGTGGCACCACCGATCGTCTCGACAATTGTCGCCAACTCTCCCGCTTACAAACGGCTTCGATTGACGAACTGGCCCAGATGGCCCTTCCCACTTTCGCTTCTCCCCAAGCTTCCTTCTCTCTTCTTTCTTCGCAAGCATGCCGTCCTTTATAAACAAAGACTCTTCAATGACCTCCTGCAATGTCGATCCTCTAGCATTTCTCACCGCCGTCCTCATCTCGGCCGGTAACCCTTGCTGGTAAGCTTTAATTTTTGACTTCTCATCGGGGACCAGATGTCCCACCAAGTTTAATTTCTCCAGAAAGAGTTTGGAGTAGTCGGAAGTGGATAGAGTACCCTTCTTCAAATCCCTGAACTCCCGTTCCAGTTTGTCCAACGACCTTTCACTGCAGTACTTATCCATATTCTTTTCCTTGAAAACCGGCCAAGTTAACTTGGAAAAAACCTCGGGAGTGAGGGCGGATCGAGTGAGATTCCACCAAATCAAAGCCTCTCCCCGAAGTAGTTGAGAAGTGAATTTGATCCATTGAGAGATGTCACAATCACTAGACTCGAAAGCCATCTCCACCTCTTTGAGCCAATACATGCAAGCAACCGGGTTGTCAGAACCTGCAAACTCTTTCGGGTTGCACCCCAGAAAAGCCTTGTAGGTGCACCCCTTGGGCTTTACCTTGTTCCCGTTATCCACCGGGTCTTCAGTAGACACAACAACCGGTCCACCCCCCGACCCCATTACGATGTTCTCCGCCATCGTCTGCGGTTGTCGGTGACTGGCGTCTCGATCTTCCAGAAGCTTCATGAAGAACTCTTGTTGTTGGGCCATGGCCGAGTTCATGGCCAACATCATACTGTCTCTGATTCTGGTCTCCATAGTCACCTCCTCCATGATGGCATCGTTAGCCGTAATGTTCCTACGCGGAATATGCTTGGGTCCTCCTCCCAAGATATTGGGTATGGGAGGCCCCATGGAGGTTTCGACCAAAGCATGTCGGTCAGTCGAAGATTCCAATTCCAAGTGGCCCTCTGGCGTATTTGGTAACTTGCTCCGAGTGTTTACCATTGATATCTGCCATTCATGCACGAGAAAAGGGATTGAGAAAAGACTAAGTGAGTTAGACTTTTTGTACGTACTAATACCTTCATCAATTATCATAATAATAGCAAATCAAGTACACTTACATAACAACACATTCATAATAGCAGTAGCTAAGTGAAATTATGAACGAATCATACACAAGAATTCTTGCCATCATCATCACAACTCTCAATTAGTGTAATTCTGTAAATCCTAACGCTCTCCCCACCTAGGATTCCTACCCTAAGTGGACAGTGAAACAATAAAGTCTAAAGCTTAAGTCTAGATATGCTAAAACAATACCTAGTTCACTTAAACTAAAGCTCTGATACCAACTTGTAACACCCTAAAAATATGGATAACAAAAATCCGAAAAACGGACATGTGGTATATAAAATTGTCATAGCAAGAGCCTCCCAAAAATGGGGAAATATACAAACCTGACGGACAATAAATAACAACCAACTAATCTAATTTCTATAACTAGAAAAGAGATTACAAAAGGGGTGTCATCTATAGGCCCAAACATCTTCTCCAAAAATATATATATATATATATATATATCCAAGTGCCAATCCCCAAGCTCTCACCCAAATCAACTATGCCTTCTTAGAACCGGCACCGCTAGAACCTGAGATACACATCGACACCAAACAAGTGTTGGGCCAAAAAGTCCAGTGAGTTGAACAAGAAATAACATATAAGATCAATTACAATTCTTATTAGCAGTTAACCAATGTTCAATAAATGTGGAGTCAATAGGGGAGACACATAGCCCCAATCAAGTTCCACCCAAAGAGTCGATATACCTTGATGCCAACTAACAAGAGGCACCCGAAAGGCCCGGCACATCCAGAGACTACAACTATGGAAATTATCCGAATGACGGAGGTCTAGGCACATACCATCATGGTGGCGCCCAAGACTACATCCTCCTAGTGTCTACTGACTTGGTTCGTCCAACATAATTTATAGGAGGTTTTGAGGTATATTTCAACCAAACTTATTTCAATACCAACCAAGGGTACAATATTACCATCCTACTCAATATAAGATCCAACATAAGACCCATAAGATAACCATTTTCACCATAAAGATTTTATATCACCATAGAGGTATCTCAAGTAGGAATCATCATAATACCAAGGTATGCATACATTTAATCATGGTAAGATACACATAACATATATTTATAAGAAAACCCCAAATACTTGAACATTTAAAGATGAACATTTTGAGTAAATAGACAATAATAACAAGTAGGAGATTATAAAGTGTATCTAGTTTTTAACAAAGGTTTAGTAAACTCACAATCTAGATTTTTGGATTAAAACCTAGAAAATAGCAACCCTAGATGATGAGAGATGAAGCCTTGGTTGAGAAGAGGAGATCTTAGGTAGAATACTTCAATGAATGATCTTGGATGGTGGTTTAATGAACAATAAATGATCCCAACCACCAAACCCTAGAGTGTTGATGAAGAGTGAGTTTGGCTGCTCAAAAATCGCCCCTAACAAGGTTCTTCCATTTTTTCTCCAAGGTAAAATGTAGAAATGAGGCATTAAACCCTAACTTATCAGCAGCTTAAGCCCCGCGGGCGACTATGCCCGGCGACTTTGCCCAGGGCATTGTCACCGGGGCAATATCGCGGCCTCAACACAACCCGCGGTACACCCACTGCGACTATGCCCCGTAACTTTGCCCATGGGCATTGTCGCTGGGGAAATGTCGTCGTACCACCAACACTGCGGTACACCCTGGGCGACCATGCCCCGACGACTTTGCCCAAGGGCATTGTCACTGGGCAATGTCGCCCTTCACCTGCAACATGCTGAGTTCTTCCCAAAAGTTACCCGGTACACGCGTGACCAAAGATTTAAATCAAGGTAGAAGTACGAGGCTCACCTAAGGCATCATATACGCATAAAAGCCTCAAATAGAAAGCAACATAGAAAGATAAGATTAACGTCTTTTAGCAAGTAAAATGAATGGTTTAACTAAACCCGATACTTTCCTAAAATCAGGGTGTTACATCAACCAAATCATTGCCGCAAGATGTAAGTGATACGAGTTCTCATTATTGTTCTATTTTCGTTATTACTATCGAAAATTCTTATAATCTATGCACCCAGTTTCGAATGTCAGAGGTGGATTGTTATAGACCCCAAATCATGATGAGCTACAATGTGTCGGGGACGTCATACGTGACACCGCTAGCACACTTCGGTCAGGGTACGGATGCGTCCTTCCTTAGCGATATGATGGAAGATTTTCTCGGACCATCCATCCCGTGTTCAATGGGTTCGATGGGGTCGGCGGTTGACACCACTCAGGCGTGACTAAGCAGTCCGATGGGTGGTGACATCGTTGAGCGCAACTTCGAGAATGATGCTCCCATGCTTGACCAGGTGGAGGTGGAGGTGCATGAGTCGGAGACGACAACACTTGGGAGGTGGAGACGGGACGTTGTAGCGGGGCCAAACTTACGTTCCCCATATATCCAACAACCTTCGACCACACCGGTCCCCCCGAGAAAGACCAAGGCAAGGGTGAAGGCAAAGGGTAAGGGGAAGGTTGGGGGATCCACTACGATGACTTCAACGGGGCAATCGATGCGTGTTTCGGCTGCACAGATCATTGACCAATGTCTCAATAATCAGCTCCCTAACCTGTGTTGTCCATTTTATGGCGACCTTCAAATGGATGCCGGTTTTCATGAAACTGCTTGGTGTAGGTGGTAGTGGGGATTTCGAGGATCTGGTTAGTATTTAGATATAGTCATATAAACAACTACATTTTTAATTACAGGTCTAACAATCTCTGTTTCGTGTATAGCACATCGACGATTGGGTCAAAATGATCCAAGACTCCTGCTCTCCACATGCGAAATGGGCGGTGATGGACAATAACTTTTTTGCTCCTTTGTATCAAATAGTTGTCCTTCATGTATCCTTGTACCGCGATTGTAAGATACGGGTTTGTATGGTGGTATATTGGTCTCCGGGTTTGGAAGGGAATGAGGCATATCAAAATAATCGTTTAACTCACCAAGTGATTTATTGCTAGGGGTATATGTTTCTTCTTCTTCGTCCTCATCGGTATCGGTATCTGATCTGTCCAGATCAGATATACCCGTTGTGAAAACATGGGTTTCGTCATGAGCAACTCCAACAAACCGTCTTTCTTCGTCTTCTTCTTCTTCTTCTTCTTCTTCTTCTTCTTCTGCTTGTTGTTCTTTTTCTAGTTGCGTCTCTGGAACAACATCGGGATAAGAGTCGTTAGAACGATATGCATGATCAGAATAAAGTGTGGTGTCGTAGGAAGCTTGAAATTGAGAATCAGGGTCCTATTGACTACCACCGACATGGATTTCGTCATCACCTCCGGCATCATCTTCGTCATCACCTTCGTCATCACCTTCGTCATCACCTTCGTCATCACCTTCGTCGCACATCAATGTTGCGTCATACACAAAGACTTCTAGAGGTATTTTTGAATCGACTGCAATTTGCATAAAACCAAGGATTAGTTTATCGTTGTTTAGCTCCACTAGCAGTGAGCGATCTTCACGTTTGAACACCAACTTGCAAGTAGCAGAATCTTCGATTCCGCATTTTCCCATGGCGTAATGAAGAAACCTCTTATTTGTATAGATTACTGGAATCTGTACACCATGCCTTGTGTACCCAATATAATCCCACTCATTGTTGTTTTGCACCCATTGACCATCGTAACATAAATAGAGCCTAGCTTTTACAACAGGTGAACTCATTTTTCAGTAGTATGAAAAATGAAGCAATTCAAATGATTAAAATGAGAGCAAGAAAGAACAATGGAATGGATGTGATGAACGAATTTGCCTTGCATCTTACTGATCTTTATAGACAAAATTGAATGGAGAAGATGAATGTGAACGACAAATTCGATGACAATAGTACAATTATTGTATTACAAACAGACCAAAGGTGGGGAAAAAATAGTAGAATCAGGCAAAAAAAAGGGTGAAAAAACACTTGAAATCACAGAAAATCATAGACCAAACCCTAATTTTCTCGAACCTTAATGCTAAAACCCCTCCCATCCCGGACCTCACCTCGGGATAACCTCCCATCCCGGCCCCTGACCCCGGGATTTCACTGTTGATCCCGGCCCTAACCCCAGAATTTAACCATTGATGCCCGCGAACTTTGGTAACCCTGGGATGGGTCTCATCCCGACCCTACATCCCGGCCAAAAAGGGCATATCGGCAAAACAAAAGAGATTTAGGGAATTTCGGTAATACGATATTGAAATATGGTAATTTTAATTAATTACCCTTTTATTTATATATTTTTCTTTTATATAATTAATAAATGTATTTTTTTATTTATATTAATTAAATAAATTTTATTGTTATAATTATTAGAGTGAATTACATAAATGGTTCATCGTGAATGCCTGGATTTCACTTTTCGTCCCTCCAGTTCTGAAAGTACATTGGTGGTCCCTAAAATCGAGTTTTAAAGCCCAAATTCGTCCCTGTCGCTAACGCCGTTAAGGCATGCTCCGTTAAGTGGGTCATGTGCCCCTCACATGAGGGGCATTTTGGTCTTTCGTAGCATCTTCTTCCTCAATCTCCTTTCTCTTTAACTCAAGATCCTTAGTTTGACCAAACCCATTTTTAATTAAAAATTCAACAACCCACCACCACCCAACCACCGCTGTCCACCACCAATGTCCACCAATAAACACAATTTATATTCATAACCTCAAGTCCATCCCAAGAACATTCATAATCAAGTTAAGAACATCATCATCCCCAAAAACATTCATATGTAAGTCAAGAACAAAATCTTAATAAATCAAAATTATGTAGAATTTGAAATAAAAAAGGTAATAAAAGTAAATAAACTCATACAGATCCATTCATGAAATCAATACTCTAAACAAACTTATACAAATCTTTACATTATAACAAAGGCCCAAAACAGATTTCTAACAAATCTGGATGGGTACCTCGTGTAGAACAGAACCCTAAGCGAATTCAAACAAAAAACCTAAACGAATCTGATAGGGTTCCTCGTGAAGAACAGAACCACAATAATTTAAAGACGAATCTGAATTTCGGTAGGAACAAAACCACAATCGATCCAGAAAAAAGAACATAACCTTTACCAGGATTCATCTTCAACATATGGGTTTCCAAATGCTTTATCTTCAAGAAAAGAGGGACATGTCTGCAACATACCAGGTTTGAAGAACACCATCACCATCACCATCACCAGGTATCATCTTCTTTGATCTTTCTATAAGGATTTAGGGATTTAAGGGATTTTAAGCTGCTAAGGCAAGGATTGGGCTGAGATGCCATTTACCCAGCACATGGTCAAAGACAAGCATAAAACACCATTTTAAGGGGCAAGCGAGATTCAAGAAAGAAATGGAGCATGGTGAGATTCAAGAAAGAAATGGAGCATGGCGAGATTCAAGAAAGGAAATGGAGAGGTGGGTGAGACTCAAGAAAGGTGGGTTTCTTTTATTTTGGTAGGGTTTCTTTCTTTACTAAAATACTTGATTTAAACCTAAAACAATTCATAAAACTTGTAATCTAAACACATATCTTGTTTTACTTTTGGGATAGATCTAATATGAATGTTTTTTGGGATGATGATGTTCTTGACTTGATTATGAATGTTCTTGGGATGGATGTGAGGTTGAAGAAGGTAGGTAAAGAGACAAAAATATGTTAGACTTAATGGAGTTCATCTAACGATGTTAGCGACAGGGACGAATTTGGGCCCCAAAACTTTCAAAACTGGAGGGACGAAAAGTGAAATCCAGGTATTCACGAGGGACCGTTTATGTAATTCACTCTAATTATTATATGTTTTCGTTGAAGTATTTTTTTTTTGTATTTTTTGTCTTTTTTTTAAATAAATAAATCTTTATTAAATATAAACATTAATATTTTTGCTAATAATTATAGGGAAAAGTTTGAAAAAACCCAACAAACTATCTCATTTTGAATGATTAAGTCTTTAAACTATTTTTTTGAATGATAAAACCCTTAAACTTTTTAAAACCGGTTAAATATATCCTTACAACCTATAAAAGCATGTAAATGTGATAAAAATTTAGAAAAAGTCTTAAAAAACCCAACAAACTATCCGATTTTGAATGATTAAGTCCATGAATTTTCTTAACAAATAAATCTCTAAATAAATTCTTTTTACCAAATAAGTTCTTGAACTTTTTTTAAACAAATATATCTCAAAGTTTTCCTGAAGAAATAAATCCGAAGTTTTTTTTTAACAAAACCATGAACAAAAAAATATATACAATTACTCTCACCAACAACAAAGTAAACAAACCAATTAATAGGAAAAAATTATAAACCATTTTCATTACTAAATCCGAAGCATTCAAAAGTTATGCCTAAAGTATAAATAGATGCATATAAAAATTATATTTATAACCACAAGGTTGTGGTGTGGTGGTAAGAGCTTGGGGATTTCATAGCGGTTGCCGGGGTTCGAGCCCCACTCGCAGCATTGTGGCCATTGAGGATAAACTCAGGGCTGCACGTTTAGCAGCTGGGCCAAAGGGTCTACTTGCCAAGGGATTAGTCTGGGCCAAAGGCCCAGGATACCCTTATAAAAAAAATTATATTTATACCTTTATAAAATAAAATAAAAACGTTCATACTTTCACAAAATATACCAAAAAAAGCCCATTCGTTCACAAATATACCAAAAAAAGACTCATTTTTTTTGGTATATTTGTGAACGAATTGACCTTTTTTGGTATATTTTGTAAAGGGGTGGATGTTTTTTTTGGTATATTTCGTGAAAGGACTGACTTTTTTTGGTATATGAAATTATGAGTATAATTTTTGTATTTATCTATTTATGATTTAGGCATAACTTTGGAATGCTTTGGTTAACGTAAAGGAAATGATATAAATTTTTTCTGTTTAATTGGTTCATTTTACTTTGTTGTTGGCGAGAGAATTTTTATATATGTTTTGTTCATGGTTTTGTTAAAAAATTGGATTTATTTGTTCAAAATTAAATTAATGATTTTGTTTCTTTAGAAAAAAAACTTTTATGTGAATATTTTACTGCTTTGCTCCATTAATTATATTTTTATTTAAATATATATTCTAACCATTCAAATAATTAATTATTTTTTTAGTATATAGCTTAATAGTATATAGTAATAGTAATATAATTTATAAAAATCATGATACATAACATACGAACATACAATAAAAAAATAAATATGAATATAATAAAAAAAAATTAAAAATATAACAAAGTTATAATAACACTAGTAGTTACAAAATTATAAAATAAAACCAAAGTAATAATATATATATATATATATATATATATATATATATATATATATATTTCTAATATAAATATATAAAATAAACAAAATATATGTAATTGATATGATTGGTGTCATTGTAATTGATACATTGTCATTGTATAAAATATATGTCAACACCTTAACAATGCCAAAAAAAATAGTAATGTAAGATATAATTATGTTAACAATCTTTACTTGTTTTTTTTTTTTTAAATATAATTGATTTTAAAATTTTAAAAATCAAAATCACATTTTATGAATATTATAGTTTTTATTATAAAACGTCTAAACATCCTATTTACTTTCATATTTTAAGTACTTAATAATATCTTTAAAAGCATCCACAAGGTGCTTTTTTATATGTAAAAAACTTCTCTTTGAGGTTTTTCAACAGAACCTCTTGAGGAAAGGTTTTACATGAGATTTTTGGTTAGAGGTCGTAATTGCAAGACTTGCTTTTTTAGAGGTTTTTGGTAGGGATGTATGGAGAATTGTTGTAATAACATTGGTCCATAAAATCTGATTTCTATAGAAGTCTAGGGAGGTAAGTGCAAATTCTTTGAATTTCAGGGATCTATTACCAAATAAGGGGGATAAAGGGGGGAAACTCTCTCATTCACCCTCATTGTTGCATACAGCTTGGAAGGAAATAGAGAGAAAAGAGGCTGAGAGAAAAGAGGCGGAGAGAAATAGAGGCTTTCATTGAGAAAGTTGGAGAATAAGCATTGTTCAAAGGGTTTGGGAATCTTCATCTCCAAGGTAAGCTCCATCTCCAAGGTAAGCTCCATCTCTTCATCTTTATCCTTATGGTATTGGGCTTATGGTTTGATTGGGAATTTGCAACCTTTTGGTTATTTGGATTCAAAACTCATAGAGAAAGTACTTGGAGATTGATTCTTGTTGGTTTCTTGTGTTCTTCGGGAAAAACCTAACAGTTTCCATGGTAGCTCCAAGAATGTCAAGGGTTTATGCTTATGTTTTAAATAATGGATTAAGAGATGGGTTTTGGTTGGATTAAAGGTTGTTTTGATGTTAGGATAATGGTTAAAATGGTTTAGAACGTTGATTCTATCAATTTTGGGTCTTAAAACCAATTTGGGAAGGATTAGGTGTAAGAGGTTTTTGAGTTTTGCTGGTAAACTTTGTGCAGGGTCAAACAGTGCCCAAAGCGACTTTCAAGCAGGTTGGTGGCCCGAAAATCACATGGCATTCTGTCTACTCTAAGGACGAGCTCGAGCATGATGAACACCTTCGTGAGGTCCTAGAAGTCTTAAGGAAGGAGAAACTTTATGCTAAGTTCTCAAAATGTGACTTATGGTTGTAAGAGGTCCAATTCTTGGGGCACGTTATCACCCGAGATGGGGTGAAGGTGGACCCCACGAAAATTGCAGCCATGATGAATTGGGAGCCGCCGAAGAGTCCGTCCGAGATTCAGAGCTTTTTGGGTCTAGGGGTTTATTACCGATGGTTCATACAAGACTTCTCTATGATATCTTCTTCTTTGACATCTATTACTCGGAAGAATGTGAAATTCGTATGGACGGATGCTCAAGAAAAGGATTTTCAAACTCTTTAGAAGAAACTTTGCGAGGCACCGATCCTATCCTTACCCAAAGGAACCGAGGATTTCGTGGTCTTTAGCGATGCCTCGAAGCTGGGTTTAGGCTGCGTCTTGATGCAACGGGGGAAGGTGATTTCTTATGCATCAAGGCCACTCAAGATTCACGAAAAAAATTACCCTACCCATGATTTGGAGTTGGCGGCAGTAGTTTTCACGTTGAAACTTTGGCGACACTATCTCTATGGCACTAGGTGCACCCTCTACACGGATCACAAAAGGCTGAAGCATATCTTCGACCAGAAAGAGTTGAATATGAGACAAAGGAGATGGCTAAAACTACTAAAGGACCATGATTGCGAATTGCTATACCACTCCAGTAAAGCAAACGTGGTGGCAGATGCTCTAAGTCAAAAAGAGTATAGTGGCAGTCTGCGAGCCTCTCTCTCTAGAATCGACATAGTGTCAAGTTAGATCAAAACATCCCAAGTCGAAGCACTTCGAGAAGAGAACCTCAAAAGCGAAGTAATGGTGAAACAACGTCTACTCTTGACTAAATGACGACCTTGGTGTGAAACTTTTCAAAGGACGAGTGTGGGTGCCGAAAGTTAAGGGTAATCGTGAACTACTCCTAAAAGATGCCCAGAACTCCAAGTATTTTATACATGCGGGAAGTACAAATATGTACAAAGATTTGAAACTCAATTATTGGTGGCCCGTCATGAAATTAGATGTGGAAAATTATGTGGAGCGTTGTCTAACATGCCTGCAAGTTAAGCTCAAACATCAACGACCATACGGGAGCCTCCAATCCTTAGAAATCCTGGAATGGAATTGGGAAAACGTCACCATGGATTTTTTTTTTTTTTTTTTTTGAGAGGGTATCCCAGACCACATTGGGCCCAGACTAATCCCTGGCAATATGGGCCGAAGCCCGACTGCTAAAGCATGCAGCCCGGGGTCGAAGCCCCCGTACCTCCAGGATGCGTCCCCTAGGGTTCGAACATGAGACCGCTACTAGCTAGTCCACATGTCTTACCACTAGGCTAACACCCTTTTGGTACACCATGGATTTCGTGACCAAGTTACCGAAAACTATAAGAGGTCATGATACCATATGTGTGGTAGTGGATTGGTTGACCAAGAGCGCCCACTTTAGAGCAATGAGAGAGACACTCCCGATGGAGAAGTTGGCAAAACTTTACATTGATGAATTCGTTTCAAGGCATGGAGTGCCCTTGTCCATCTTATCGGATAAAGATAGTCGTTTCACTTCCAATTTATGGGACGACCTCCAGAAGGAGTTGGGCACAAGGGTGGAGTTGGGAACGACTTACCATCCTCAAACCAATGGTCAAAGCGAAAGAACCATCCAGACTTTTGAAGACATGAAACGGTCGTGCGCTATTGACTTTGGCGGGAACTTGGATTCTTATCTGCCTCTATTGGAGTTTGCCTACAACAGTTACCATGCTAGTATTAGAATGGCTCCATTCGAGGCTTTGTATGGTCGAAAGTGTAGGACTCCGATATGTTGGCTTGAGGCAGGTGAGAAGCAGTTCGCCGGTCCCGAAATTGTTCAAGAAACCGCTGATAAGGTTAAGGTATTCGGGAACGCTTGAAAGCGGCCCAAGATTGTAGGAAAGTTATGCGGATAAGAAGAGGCGATCGATGGAATTCTAGATGGGTGATCGTGTCATGCTCAAGGTGTCCGCATGGAAGGGAATTATCCGTTTTTGGAAATGCGCAAAGTTAAGTCCTCGCTTCCTTGGGCCATTCATGATAACTAAGCGGGTTGGACTTCAAGCCTACCAATTGGAACTCCCACCCGAGATGAATGGAATCCATAATACTTTCCACATATGCTATCTTCGAAAATGTTTGGCGGAGGAAGAAAGTGTCATTCCTCTCTTGGAGATAAGAGTGGATGAAGGTAACCTTTTCATTGAAGAGCCCGATGCCATTTTAGAGAATAAGTCGAAGAAGCTTCGCCACAAGGAAGTCACGATGGTCAAAGTACAGTGGAAACATCATCGCGGGTCCAACACGACTTGGGAGGCGGAGGAAGACATGAAGATGACGTACCCCCATTTATTCACATAAGTTTTGATTTCGAGGACGAAATCGATTCCAAGTTGGGGAGGATTGTAATGCCCGAAATTTTTGGAAAGTTTTATATCGTCTAACTTATTTCTTTTACGTTATGGAATTATAAGACTTGCGTGTATGTTCGATTTATTTTTAATCCTCTAAGCGGAACCTATATAGTGACTAAGAAATATGGGATTTTGACCTTCGATACAGGTAGGGCGAGAATCCCCGACGACTATTCCATAGGGCATAGTCGCATGTCACAATCGCCGTCTCCATACCCCTTTCGGTACAAATGGTGTGACTGTGCCCGACGACAATACCAGGGTCACTATCGCGGTGTCACACTCACATGTCATTGTCGCATGTCATTGTTGCATGGTAGGTCTAGGGGTATAAAAATGAGCCAAATCGGGATTTTTAGCATATTTGGCATTTAAGGTTCCTTGTTGATCGATTTTCTCCTCATTTAAGGTACCCAACCACCAAATCTTCCATCTCAACATAAGCATTTATTACACTTCTTTAGTTCATTAATCATATAGTGAAGTGAAGCTACAAGTCTCAACATTTCCAAGTCATCATCTACACTAGGAAATATTTGGTTTTAGGTTTATAACCCTAAAGTCAACAAGGTGAGTACTCCTACACATTTTATGAAATTTATACATGGTTATGCGTTTACCTTGGTTTCTTAAGATACCCTTTATCATTTTCTTTTTGTTATGTGGATCCTTGGAAAAGCTAGGTCAAAACTAGATTTTTAACCATGATCATGTGTAGTAAGGAAATGTTCATGAAAGATGGATGTTATTTGCTTATATGATTATCACTTTACGATTAAAGGAATTTTTGGAATTTAAAGTGTTTTAGTATATTCATCTAAATTGGGATAAATGATGATTTGTCCCTAATGAGTATATCATGAGAGGATATAGTAATGTATTGATGGTAAGTGGCGTGCCTTGTGATTATAATGGAAGGGACACCATGTAAATGGGCCTTTGTTTGTAGAAAGTCAATTATATATATATATGATGTATTGATGTGAAGTCTAACTTACAATTTACAAAGTGTATTGAATTGTAAGCATGGTTGAATAAACAAATTTACCATGGATGGAAGGGACCAAGATAAAGACCTAGATAGGGTTGAACTTGGGATCCTTGAGTGAAAGACTTGGATAGAGTTGAACTCAATTTGTGTGACCTGATTTTGTGTTCCGTCACAACTATGATAAGACAAGTCTACCCCGTCAACCCATTATATTTAAAGATGATTTCAAGGGATGAAAAAGACGTATGATTAAATTGGGAAACTATATGTGCCTTGTCAACCGTACATATTATATAATCTTGTTATTTATTGTTGTACTCAGTAGGCTTAAAGCCTAACACTTTTCAAGTGTTATGTGTAGTAGGTTTTCTTAGTGGTGGGGCTTCAAGATCTTGAGATAAGTGCTGGTGTATCTAGACAACCTTTTTGGGTATAGATCATATTTTTGGAAACAAGGCGTACATACCATTGATAGAAGTTTCGGGAAATTGATAATGACACCCGTGTGTAATCTGAGTTCTTTGTAGGTTAGATTACTAGGTTGTTAATTATCATTCCATTATTAGTGTTGTAAATGCTTTTACACTTTCCCCCTTTTTTTGGGTGATTATTAATGGCGGTTGTCAATATTACGTCATATTTCCGTTTAAAATTTCCCTTAAATTTCAGAGTGTTACAAGTTGGTATCAGAGAATTAGTTTTGTTAGTGTATTTATTGTATCCAAGATTTAATAAGAAAAGTCAAGTCAAGATAAGTCAACAAAGTCAAAGTTTAGTTTTAGTCAATCTTAGAGTTTACTTTGTTGTTAAGCTTGTGATTTAGTCCTTGGTATAAATACCTTTGTGTTGTAACAACAAGTAACTAGATCCATTGTACGTATTCATTGTAATACACATATAACTACGATTTCTCTCACTACTCTCTCTAAGATCTTGATATTGTCAAATATTGAATTGAGAATTGCTTGATTGTATCTGGGAATACAATTTCAATTGGTATCAGAGCTGAACCAAACCAATTCAGGAGAATCATCACATCAGATTTGGATCGACTTCTTGAAATTTCAAAGAACTCGTAGAACAAACTGTTGGATCGAATTTTTGTTGATCTGCTGTTCTTTGATTGTAAAAATGATTCAATAGGATTCGTTTTACATCATAGATTCAATCTTGTTCACGAAGAATCACAATTTAAATACTAGAACAGTTTTAATTTTGGATTTGATTGTATTTTCTTGAAAAATGTCGAACACTGTAATCTGATAAATTGCACTGTAATTTCGAATTTTTAGATAGATTTGTTGCTTAGAAAAATGTTATAGTTTGTATTTCTATCATATTGGTGCAATTTTGAGGATCAATTTGCAAGTTTAGATCGATTTGGATCATATCCGTGAGCAGAAATGTCAAAAACGCGCTAGATTCACGAAACGCACAAGCTTCATCATCAAGAACACGCAAGTGTCTTCTGCGAGTTCATCATCAAATGCGCAAGTCAAAGGATTTGATTTTTTGGTCAAAACGCGCTAACAGAAGCTAGCGAGTTTCAGAAACGCGCTAAGTAAGGCTTGCGAGTTCTGTGGTGAACAGGTGTTTGCGAGTTTCATCAGCGTGCGAGTTTATTGATTTGCGAGTTCTCAAAACGCGCAAGAAGAAGTCCGCGAGTTCTCGAAACGCGCACACAATGGCCTGCGAGTTTTTCAAACGCGCACATAACGTCTAGCGAGTTTCTCAGTGAACAGTACTTTGCGAGTTCACTTGGTCTGCGAGTTTAGTGCTTTGTGAGTTCCAGAGATAGAAAATTTCTGAAAATTTTTTCAAGTGGTGATCCAAGTTTGACTTTCAGTCAACTTTTCTGAATTGGTTTGGGAACGATCATTTTATTCAAGCACTTGGTCTGCGGAGGGGGACATATTTTGATAGTGGTCATAATTTTTTGATTTTTGACGATCATTTTTTTTAAGCTAACTTTTTCTTTCAAGATGCCAAAGATATATGAGAGAGGGAATACAGTACTGTCACCAAGAGACATGGCTGTATTGTACATGCCTGAGATATCGAAAATAGAAGCTGAACGAAATCAACTGAAAAATCAGAATTCAGTGCTTTTAAAGCAGATTCAGGAGTTGAAATTAAATTTATCAAATTCTGATAAAACTCCTGACTGTAAAAAGTGTGCTAATATGGATAACTCTTATTTTGCAGGTATCATCAGTGAGAAAGAGAAAGAGATTAAAGATAGAGAGAAAATGATGGGAATAAAAGATAATACCATTCAGTCTCTTGAAGAAGTAATCAAGCTGAAGGAATCTTATGTTGAAAGTCTTCTGAGCCAATTGAAGAGAACTGAACAAAGATGATCATATCTGCAAGATGAATCAGTTAAGGTTCAACAAAAGTATATGGCTTTTGAAGAAAATGTATATACATTGAAAGTAAAAAATGTTGATTTGATAAAAAGCATCAAAGAAGATAAAGTTCAAGCGAATCTTCAAAGCCAACTGAAGACGACTGAACAGAAATTATCAGATTTGCAAGATGAATCAGTCAAACTTCAAAACAAGTGTAAGGCTTTCGAAGAGAAAATATCTGCCTTGGAGATACAGAATGCTGAACTTAAGAAAAGTCTCTAAGCAGATAAAGTTAAATCTGATTCTGAGAAATCTTATGCTCAAAAGCTGTCTGATTTTTCTAAGAAAACTAACCAAGAGAAGAAGGATCTTGAGCTTAGATGCCTTAAACTTTCCAAGCAAGTGTCTGATTTTGAAGAGATTCTAATTACTGAAAGAGACACATTTGCTAAGGAAAGAAAAGTTCTTGAAGATAAAAACACTGAATTTCCCAAACAGATCTTAGTTTTACAAGACTTATTAGAAAAAGAAAGACAAAATTTTAAAGAAAAGAAAAAGTCTTTTGAGTCTTCTGAAAAGAGAAATGTTGGGATCTTCAATGAAATTTCTGATAAAACCAAGGACTTACAAAAAGATTTTGAACAAGAACGTTCATATTTTGAATCTGAAATATCTAAGCTCATATCCAAAATCTCTGTTCTATCATCAGATATTCTTAAAGAACAGATGGCTAGAACTGATTTGAAAATAAAGTTTGACACACTTACTTCAGAAAGAAACATTTTATCTGAAAAGATAAAAAGCTTGGAAGTAGCAAACGTTGAACTGTCAGATAAAGTTTCAGCTGATGTGATTAGTCAATCACCTGTTGATAATTCAACAGAATCAATCTGTTCTTTTAAAACTGCTTCTAGTTCTATCCATGAGAAAAATGTTTTGAAAAACAAAAGTGTCAAATCACAAACCGTCAAAACAAATCAGATCAGACCATTAAATCTATTCTATGACATATCTGTTGATGGTTCAGCAAACTTTTATGTTAAATCTCTTGGAAAGAATTCGAAGAAAAATCAGATGGTCTGGAGAGTGAAGAGTTCTTCAGATGATGAGAAGAAGAATGACAGCTCATTCAAATCCACAACAAATGCCAAAAAGAACAGTGTGCATAAAGGTAAATCTTTTGGTAATTCTGATATATATTACTCGACTAATCATCTGATCAGGATTGCTCAGAAGAAAATCTGTTGTTCTTAATGTGGAGAGAATGACTTCATTCAGAAAGAATTTGCTCATAATTGGTACGGTTCTTATAGAATAACTTCTCAGAATTCTGGATTTAAAAGATATACATCCAATGAGAAGTGGATTCCTAAATCTAACATACCAGGACCCAAATACCAGTGGGTACCAAAACCTATTAAATCTGTTTTGCAGGTACCACAGGTTTAGGGGGAGCAAGATGAATGACTTCTAGACAAATCAGTCTAGGACTCATACTTCAAAGTACAAGTAATGGATTTTGAACAAAACAGTTCAAAACCCGAACTTTAATGTAAAGGATTGTGGCTTCTGATCATATGACAAATCAGGACCCGTTCTTCAATGTTCAGACATGGATATTTTGTAAATATCCAGGGGGAGCTTAAAAGAAAACAAATCATGATATATTGATTTGAGGGGGAGCTTACAGGTAAGTATTTTCTGATCTAGATCTCTGATTGTTTGAAAGAAGAACAACTTTCGAACATGAAAAACGTTTTCTGAAATGTTCAAACCACTTTTGGTTCTCAAAAGATTTCAAGAATTAAGAAGTGTGATTTTAAATGTTTTTCATTTTTGAGCTTTAATGTTTAAATGACCGTGTGTTTCCAAAGATCAATACTTGCGTTTTATCTTGTCTATATACTGTAAAGTATTCATACACACCGGTTCAGTACTTCATTTGAAATTGTTATTACCATGTCTCATAAAGAAACATATTTTCGATGGTAATACCCTCGTTTGATTTCACTGTTGTTGAGCATCATTCATCATTTCAAATTTGTACTTTCATTGCTACATTGTTTATATTTGTTCATATAAACAAATTATTCAATTCTTTGATACCCTAACCGTTTTATTTGATCTGATTGATACATTGTCAGATTCTCAAAACAATTCTCTTAATTTCATTTCATTCATTCAATATCTTTGTTTTGAGAACTCTTCAAAGTTCAATTCCTCAAATCTCATGAGCATACATTTTGACAATGTTATCACATTTTGTGCTTAACTGTTCAGTTAAACTGTTGAGCAACTATTCTTTTAGGACTTACATGGGATTTGTGTGTGAGCTTAAATAGAACTTCCATGGATTCACGTTAACCAGTGTTTCCTACCCCGGAAGTTATCCTAGAGTGAATGAGGGGTGAGGGGTCAAAATCAAAGAGTGGGGGAGATAACTTATCCGGTTGAGTTTTTCTCAGTGTGTGGAGCGGAAAAATGGAAATGAGATTTTGGTTAGAAGTGAACATAATGATAAAAAGAAAGAGGGTGTGAGAACAGAGTTAAAAGAATATCAGAACTCTGTACCAACCATTTTCTGAGTCGGCCAGCCACAAAAACTGATTGGTTCACATTCTTTGGTGACCATCATTGAAAAAGGCAGTGAGCCCATGCCAACTCTTGCATTAACCCCACCAAGCACTCGTTTCTTTCTTAACAAAGAAATGTTTCATTTTCTTTGGGGACGCATCATATCTGCTATCTAGTCTTCACTCGGAAGATTTAGATATTGAAAAAGAAGGAAAGTTGCCCCACCTTCGCACCTCTTTCATGCACATTGAGTCTGTGTAATAATTGTTGCTGTCTCAACAGTTTACATAATTTGAGCCTTATGAAACACAATCATTGTGCAAAATTCTTTCATACACAAGCACGAGCACACAGAAAATTTGTTTTTCTGTCAGAACATTCATAGATAAACCTTGTGTTTTTCAATGATTGAATGGAAGTCCTGGGGAGTCATCATCAAACCAGCTCCTTAAATTGTACATTCGTTGTACACAATAACTCCGTGTTACTGATAGGCACTTCTAACTGTTTCATTTGTTGAATCAGGGTTACCAAGTTCATTATATCTGAATTTGAAAAGATTCGGGTATATACAATTCATGATTCAGATACTCAGATCAAAGGATGGAAAATGTCAAATTATCATAAAGGATGAGATTGTTACGTTGAATACAAAGGGGGTTAATCAAAGCGAATGTTGAAATTGAAGATGTTTTGATGATTATGGTGCTCACAATCATCAAAAAGGGGGAGATATCTACAAAGATTAATTTCAAAGACAAAAGACTTTCTGGTGAAAATAGTGAAGATAATTCTGAAAGACCAAGCCAGATGAAAGTTTTTAAAAGATTCTGAAGAAACAAAGATGATTCTAAGACAAATTCAGATGATTTGAAAAAGTTTGTTCTTCCGAAGATGGTCAAGAGATCAAAAAGATGAAGATACAAGATCAGAGATTCCTCAAAGCTATTTCAAAGTTTAAAGATGAAGATTTTCAAAGAAGATTAAAGAAGTTTTCAAAGTATTGTTTCAAGACTTCAAATGGTTCGTCTACAAGACTTGTTGACTTTCCGAAGATGTAAAGTGTTAAAGACTTTTCAAGATTCTTTAACAACTTCAGATAGAGCTTCAAAGTTCAAAGCCGTCAGAGTTAAAGATTGAAGATTCAAGTGCTGAAGACTAATGTCAATTTTTGTTTTAAATCTTGAATACAAAGGGGGAGATTGTTAGTGTATTTTATTGTATCCAAGATTTAATAAGAAAAGTCAAGTCAAGATAAGTCAACAAAGTCAAAGTTTAGTTTTAGTCAATCTTAGAGTTTACTTTGTTGTTAAGCTTGTGATTTAGTCCTTGGTATAAATACCTTTATGTTGTAACAACAAGTAACTAGATCCATTGTACGTATTCATTGTAATACACATATAACTACGATTTCTCTCACTACTCTCTCTCTAAGATCTTGATATTGTCAAATATTGAATTGAGAATTGCTTGATTGTATCTGGGAATACAATTTCAAGTTTAAGTGAACTAGGTATGTTTGAATGATGCCTAGACTTAAGCTGAGATGAACTAAGTTAAGACTTGTGAGGTTGGGTAGATCTTTTAAGATGGGCTAGTGTTAGGACCGACGAAATTTCACTAATTGAGAATTGTGATGACGGTAATGAGAATTCTTATGTATGATATGCTCATAATTTCACTTAGCTACTACTATTATGAATATATTGATACGTGAGCGTACTTTCTCTATTGTTATTATGATGATTTATGAATGTAACAATACGTTTCCTTGTAGCTTAATTGTTGCAAATTCTTATTTTCTCATTCTTGTGTGTGGCAGATTAAAATCTTTACTACTCGGGGTCGACAGGCGACCGAAACGGACGGTCAGGAAGCAAGTGTGTCCAATCCCGATCATGTGGAAAGGGTGGTAAACGCAAAACCGCCACCTCTACCTCCATTGTTGGGTGGGGGGTAGAGCATATACCAAGGGTCACCTTGGCATCTTCGAACCGATTCTCCAAGAAGTGAACCCTCAAGCGGACATGATGGCTTGTGTCATGCAAATGGTGACCTAGACCATGGAGAAGCAACAAGAGGACTTCCTAAAGATGTTGGAGGATAGGAATGCCAATCTGAGGAGGCATGAGACGGTTGTGGAAAACATGGTGGAAGGATCGGGAGGTATCGGGAATGTGGTTAGGACTGAGGAGCACGCGGTTGCTGGCGTCCAGAGAGACAGGAAGACTTTCTCATATAATACCTTCCTTTGCAGTAAGCCACCCGAGTTCTCGGGATCCGATGATCAAGTGGTATGTATGAACTGGATTCAAGAGACTGAAGAGGCTTTTCGCTCCAGTGAATGTAGGGAAGAACAAAAGGTAAGATTCAAATTATAGATGCTTAGACGCCTCACATGGTGGAATGTCACCAAGTCCACCCTCGATGCTTCCATCCTTGCTCAATTGACTTGGGACACATTCAAGAGGAAAGTTATGGAGGAATATTATAATGAAAGAACAGTCAACCGTATAGTGGACGAATTTCGAGCCCTCAAGAAGGGAAACTTGTCTGTATCGGATTATACATGAAAGTTTGTGGAAAAGCTAGATCTTGTGGGGCATGTGGCCCCTACCGAAAATGAGAAGGTAAAAGCTTACCTAAAAGGATTGCCGAGAGATATGATGGCAATGGTTCGCACTGCCAAGGACTCCACTCTCCGTGAGGCAATCGAGGAGGCACAAGTTATGGAAGATGTCCATGATCAGGGCCGGGAAGAGAGGGTCGGGGAAATAGAGATAAGAATATGGTAAGGTAACTCTTTGCCTTCCAAGAAACCAAGGACCTTCGTCAGCAACCGTGGGGAAGATCCTAGGCGGGAGGCTAGGTGGTGTCACAAGTGTAGAAGCAAACACTTCGGTCCATGCAACTCGAGTGTGGCGGGCTATTTCAAATGTGGGAAGGTCAGGAACATCCGCAATAATTACCCGGTGAAAGGGGTTACGTGCTACGAATGCAAGGAACTGTGTCATATGCGAAGTGAGTGCCCAAAACTGAAGACGGGAGGACCGCAAGGGAAGAAAGAGAACTCCCCGAGGGTGCCGGAGAGGGAATTTCAGATGACTGTCGATGAGGCGAAGACTTTGCCGGATGTTTTTTTCGGGTACGTTATCCTTTAACTCCATACCAGATCGTATATTATTTGACTCCCATGCAAGTTTCTCGTTTTTGTCGGATTTGTTTTGTCAAAACCTATCGGTGGCTACTAGCATGCTAGACGATGACATAGTTGTAGAGATAGCTAACGATAGTCACGTAGTGGTTCATGAGATGCTAAGGAGTTGTAACCTAGAGATATGGGGAAATCCATTCCAGATCAACCTCATGCCAATGACCATCGGCGGGTTCAACGTAGTAGTCGGGATGGATTGGTTTGCAGAAAACCAAGTGGAGATCTTATGTGCAAAGAAGTTGATTCGCCTCCAACGCTGGACGGAGAAGATGTTTTATCTACGGAGAGAGAAGGAAGGGTGATGTACCCATCATTACCATGGCTAAGGCACATAGATGTTTGGTAAAAGGGTATTCCTTCTTCCTAGCCTACATGTTAGACGCCAAGCTCAAGAAGAAGAAGCTCGAGGATGTGAAAGTGGTTCGGGAATTTCTCGACGTCTTCCCGGACGACTTACCCAGTTTACCACCGGAACGGCAAGTTGAATTTCGAATCGATCTTGTCCCAGGAGCAACTTCGATCGCTAGAGCTCCTTACCGGTTGGCTCCATCCGAAATGCAAGAAATGTTGTCACAACTCCAAGACCTCCTTGAGAAAGGTTTCGTGAGGTCGAGTTCTTCGCCGTGGGGAGATCCGATATTATTCTTCAAGAAGAAAGATGGCATAATGAGGATGTGCATCGACCACTGGGAGTTGAACAAGAAAACGATGAAAAATAAATACCTGCTTCCGAGGATCGATGATCTGTTTGATCAATTGCAAGGAGCAGATTGTTTTTCGAAGATAGTCCTTCAGGTTGGGTATCACCAAGTGAGGGTGAGGAACGAAGACGTCCCAAAGACGGCATTTAGGACTCGTTACGGATACTAAGAATTCTTGGTTATGCCTTTCGGGTTTACCAACGTGCCTGCGATGTTTATGGACTTAATGAACCGAGTGTGCCGACCGTTCCTTGACAAGTCGGTGATAGTGTTCATTGATGATACTTGTCTACTCTAAGGATGAGCTCGAGCATGATCAACATCTTCATGAGGTCCTAGAAGTCTTAAGGAAGGAGAAACTTTATGCTAAGTTCTCAAAATGTGATTATGGTTGAAAGAGGTCCAATTCTTGGGGCACGTTGTCACCTGAGACGGGCTGAAGGTGGACACCTTGAAAATTGAAGCCATGATGAATTGATAGCCGTCGAAGAGTCCATCCGAGATTCGGAGCTTTTGGGTCTAGCAGGTTATTACCGACAGTTCATACAAGACTTCTCTAAGACTGTTTCTTCCTTGACATCTCTTACTCGGAAGAATGTGAAATTCATATGGACGGATGGTCAAGAAAAGGCTTTTCGGACTCTTCAGAAGAAACTTTGCGACGCACCGATCCTATGCTTTACCCAAAGGAACCGAGGATTTCGTGGTCTTTAGCGATGCCTCAAAGCTGGGTTTGGGTTGTATCTTGATGCAACAGGGGAAGGTGATTGCCTATGCATCAAGGCAACTCAAGATTCACTAGAAAAATTACCCTACCCATGATTTGGATTTGGCGGCAGTAGTTTTCGCATTGAAAATTTTATGACACTACCTCTATGGCACTAAGTGCACCCTCTATACGGATCACAAAAGCCTGAAGCATATCTTCAATTAGAAATATTTTGAATATGAGACAAAGGAGATGGATAGAACTACTAAAGGACTATGACTGCGAATTGTTCTACTACCCCGGTAAAGCAAACGTGGTGACAGATGCTCTAAGTCGAAAAGAGTATAGTGGCAGTCTGCGAGCCTCTCTCTCAAGAATTAACATAGTTTCAAGTTTGATCGAGAATATCAAAACATACCAAGTAGAAGCACTTCGAGAATAGAACCTCAAAAGAAAAGTGATGGTGAAACAACGTCTACTCTTGACTGGAGACGACCGTGGTGTGAAATTTTTCAAAGGACGAGTGTGGGTGCCCAAAGTCGGGGGTAATCGTGAACTATTCCAAGAAGATGCCCACAAGTCCAAGTATTCTATACACCCGGGAAGTACAAATATGTACAAAGTTTGAAACTCTAAAATTGGTAGCCCGTCATGAAATTGGATGTAGAAAATTACGTGGAGCAGTGTGTACCATGCCTGCAAGTTAAGGCCGAACATCAACGACCGTATGGGAGCCTCCAATCCTTGGAAATCCCGTAATGGAAGTGTGAACACATCACCATGGATTTCGTGACCAAGTTACCGAAAACTCTAAGAGGTCATGATACCATATGGGTGGTAGTGGATCGGTTGAGTAAGAGCGTCCACTTTCTAGCCATAAGAGAGACACCCCCGATGGACAAGTTGGCAAAACTTTACATTGATGAAGTTATTTCAAGGCATGAAGTGCCTTTGTCCATCATATCGGACAAATATAATTGTTTCACTTCCAAAAGGAGTTGGGATGACCTCCAGAAGAAGTTGGGCACAAGGGTGAAGTTGAGCACGACTTACCATCCTCAAACCGATGGTCAAAGCTAAAGAACCATCCAGACTCTTGAAGACATGCTATGGTCATTCGTTATTGATTTTGCCGTGTACCGGGATTATCTTCTGCCTAAAGTGGAGTTTGCCTACAACAACAGTTACCATGCAAGTATTGGAATGGCTCATTCGAGGTTTTGTATGGTCGAAAGTGTAGGACTCCGGTTTGTTGGCTTGAGGCAGGCGAGAAGCAGTTCGCCGGTCCTGAAATTGTTCAAGAAACCGCTGATAAGGTTAAGGGTATTCAGGAACGGTTGAAAGCGGCACAAGACCATCAGAAAAATTACACGGATAAGAAGAGGCGACCGATAGAATTCCAGGTGGGTGATCGTGTCATGCTCAAGGTGTCTCCATGGAAGGGTATTTTCCGTTTTCGGAAATGCAGAAAGTTAAGTCCTCGCTTCTTTGGGCCATTCACAATAACCAAGCGGGTTGGGCTTCAAGCCTACTATGAGTTCTAGATTCAAGCTCAATACAGATTAACCACACACAATTTAGTCACAAGCCATTTTTATTTGATTTGAATGGTTTACAAACAACTCCTTCAATACGTACAACTCTCTCTAGAAGTCACAAGTATTTCTCTCTCTATATGTGTGCGTGTTCTGTGTTCGTGATCTCGTAATCTAATGATTTACAAAGGACCAAAATTGTTTATACCAAGTCAAACTAGTTGACTTTTGTAGCTCAAGCCATTTAAAGAAAGTCAAACACTCTTGACTTTAACACCACTTTACAACAATTACATTTTAGACCCTTTTAATCTTGAATACAACATTTAGGCTCAACAATCTCCCCCTTTGGATTCAAGATTAAAAAAATTTGACACGAATCTTCAGTTCTTCTTTCTCTTGAAAATTCTTCAACTTTGTATATTTCAGAACTTTGAAGCTTTCAACTCTTCAACACTTGAACAAACTTTCTTGAAGTCTTCTTTTGTTTACATCTCTCTCTTTTTCATCTTTTCAACAAACTCTTTCAACAAACTTTATTTCTTCAACACTTGACATCTTTATCATTCCCCTCCTTTGGTAAAAGTATGCATCTGTAACTTTGTATATTTTTCAGTCTTTCTAAAATATCTCTCCTTCTTGATAAAATCTTGAAATTATCTTCTGATTTGACTTGAACTTTGAAAATTTTCTCCCCCAAATATCTAACCAAGAGATGAAACTCAGACTTTCTCACTTTTCAACTTTCTCTCTGACTTTGCTTTTGAAATTGAATTTTGAATATTCTCCCCTTTTTGATAAATTATGAGACATCAGAATCATCAAAACTTTATCAATTTCAGCACAGTCTTTGATACAATCTTCCCCATATATGAAAACTCTTCTTGATTAATCTCCCCCAAGAATGTGACAAAAACCACCATTTGATATGAATAACTGTCAATTCATATATGTATTCATCCGAATCTTTTCTAATTCAGACAAAATAGAACGATGTAACCCTAAATCAACAGATGAAACAATTATCATGCCTGTAAGAAGCACAAAGCCACTTAGCACAACAAATGTACTTTGGAAATGAGCTTTTTGATGTTCACTCCCCCAGGGCTTCCATCCAATCATTGAAAAAACCACAAAGGTATTTTCTATGAACGTTATGACAAGAAAACTTATTCCTTGTGTGCTCGTGAAAGTGTAGAAGTATTGTGCTTTAACTGTTAAAGTTAAACCGTTGAGCAATATTTTTGCTATTAGGAAAAATTACATGGGATCAATGTAAGGACTTAACAGAACTTCTATGGATTCACGATAACCAGTGTTTCCTACCCAAGAAGTTATCCTTAGTGATCGAGAGGCAAGGGGTCAATATCTGAGTGTGGCTGTGTGATGAGGTAAAATGAAAAGAGAGTTTGGTTAGAAGTGAGCTTAAATGTTATAAAGAAAGAGGGTGTGAGATCAGAGTTAAAAGAATATGAAAACTCTGCATCAACTTTTTCTGAGCTGGGCAGCCACATAATCTATTGGTTTACATTCTTTGGTGACCATCATTGAAACAGGCACTAGCCCTTGCCAACTCTTGAATTAAACCCCACCAGTTACTCATCTTTTTCTTAAAAAGAAGACGTTCCACTTTGATTGGGGAAGCAACACATAATCTATCTCGTCTTCATATAGAAGACGTGGATATTGAAAAAGAAGGAAAGTTTCCCCACCTTCGCACTTCGATCATGCACAATTGAGTCTGTGTAATACTGTTGTTGTCTCAATGGTTTACACATTTTGAGCCTAATATAAAGCAAAATGCTTAAATTCTTTCATACACAAGCACAAACACACAGAAAACTTGTTTTTCTATTAGAACCTTCATAGAATTACCTTGTGTTATTCGATGATTGAATGGAAGACCTGGGGAGTGAACATCAATTGAACTCCTTGTACAGTACATTTGTTGTACTAAGTATCTTTGTGCTGCTTACAAGCATTTTAACTGATTCATTTGTTGATTAAGGTTTACACTCTTATTTGTCTGAGTTTGAAAAGATTAGGATGAATAGACATATGTTCAGAGGCTCATATGGAAAGATCAGTTGGCCAGGAAGCAAAATAGTACATTTCTTGATGGAAGTTTTGATGATTTCGCTACTCTACATCATCAAAAAGGGGGAGAAGATCAAGAAATGGAAAAGTAGTTTTGGGGAAAGTAATCAAGAAATGATAGAGTGTGAAAGATTTATTTTCAGAAATATGTGGGAAGTATTCAGAATGAAAGAGAAAATTCAAGAAGTTCTGAAAGTTTGATGAAATTCGCTGAAAATTTCTTTGAAAATTATTTGTTGAAGCAAAGTGAGCTGAATCTGAAGATAATTTCTTTTCTGAAGTCTGAATGAGGTTTTCATAAGCTTGGGGGAAATTGCTAAAATTCTTGAAGAAGATAGTCACAGGCTTTGGGGAAGATTGCTGAAAATCTGAAGATATTTCAAAGAAAGGAAAGATTGACTTTGAACAAATTTACTCAAAGGGGGAGATTGAGTTTCAATGGAGAATTGTTCGTCAGAAATGTAAAGAGGAAGATTGTTCATGAATGTTGAATTTCTTTTGAAAATCCAAAAGGGAGATGACATGATTATATTTGTGAAGATGTTAAAGTGTAAGATTGAATTCGCTAAAGAGCAGACAAAAGAGAGATTGTTCATTGTTGCTTAAATTTCTTTTTGAAGATGATCTTGAATCCAAAGGGGGAGATTGTTAGTGCATAAAAGTTTGGATCCAAGATCATTAAAGTTGAAAGTCAAAGTTCAAGTCAAAGCCTTCTATTGCAAAGTCAAAGTCAAAGTGTTTAAAGAACAATGTCAAAGTCAAAGCTAAGAAAGTCAACTTGTTTAGTTTACTTATTGTTTCCTTGTAATTTCTTAGTATAAATAGTTTTATTTCTCTTTGTTAGACATGTAGCATCTAGAAGATTTCACATATAGAGTGAGTTTAGTGAGAGAAATATTTGTATCTGAGAGCATTCTGTAATTTGGGAATTCGTGAAATAGATATGGAGATTGAATCATAAATCATTGCTCATCTTAATCATTCTTGCACATTAAGGGACACACAAAAGTGTATTGAATTGTAAGCATGGTTGAATAAACATATTTATCATGGATGGAAGAGACCAAGGTAAAGACCTGGATAGGGTTGAACTTGGGATCCTTGAGTGAAAGACTTGGATAGAGTTGAACTCAATTTGTGTTGGACTAAAGACATGGATAAAGTTGACGTCCCATGGCTAAAGACATGGATAGGGTTGATGTCAACAAATTTCCATCCTTGGTAGTATTCACACATATGTTGGTGACTTACTTTTGTGTTCCATGACAACTATGATAAGACGGGTCTCCCCCGTCAACCCATTTTATTTAAAGATGATTTCAAGGGATGAAAAACATGTATGGTTAAATTGGGAAATTATATGTGCCTTGTCAACTGTACCTATTTTATAATCTTGTTATTTATTGTTGTACTTACTAGGCGTTAAGCCTAACACTCTTCAGATGTTATATGTAGCAGGTTCACTTAGCGGTGGGGCTTGAGAGAAGTGCAGGTGTATCTAGACAACCTTTTTGGGAATATATCATTTTTTTTTGGAAACTTGACATACATACCATTGATAAAAGTTTTAGGAAATTGATAATGACACCCGTGTGTAATCTGAGTTTTTTGTAGGTTAGATTACTAGGTTGTTAATTATCATTCCATTATTAGTGTTGTAAACGCTTTTACACTTCCCCCTTTTTTTGGGTGATTATTAATGGCGGTTGTCAATATTACGTCATATTTCCGTTTATAATTCTCTTAAATTTTAAGGTGTTACATTTTAACATGACAACATGGATTTCACTTATAAATGCTTTGAACGTACTTTCACATGAAATGATTTATTATTGAGCGTACATTGTTCTATGTGATTTACAACATGAAATGATGAATTGGTTTTGGTATTAGGTTGGACAGTGGTATTTAGGTACCATGGGATTGTGGAAATCCCTTGGTGTGTGTGTGTGTGTATATATATATATATATATCCATGTGCCATGAGTCCATTTCATGTGCACATTGGCATGACATCGACTGGGGCCCATGGGGTTCTACTGGGGACCCGAGAGTGGACATCAAGGTGTAGTGATGGATGACTTATGAACACTGTGCAAATACCCGTGTAAGTGTTAACGTTATTATCTGTTTATATCGGGCCTTATGGCGGATTACATACTGTGTTGGAAATTGTGAACTGTTCATTTGAGAGGGAAATCACTAGATCCTATGGTTTAAGTCTAATTTTTCAAAACTTAAAACCATTTTCAAGTAAGAAAAGAAGTTGTGAAGTTGCTAGTGGAATCGAGGACTAGAGTGGATCCTATAGTTAGCTTTAGTTTTTTATAATATCTCAATTGTGGATGTGTTTACCTACTGCTAAACCTTGAGAATATTGTACTATTTTGAATTATATTGTTGGGACCATTTTACTCATATTGCATGTTAATGCTATTTTGGATTTTGAGAATATGGTATTAGAGCCATAATTTAAGGGATTTAGGTGACCGATTGGGCCTAAACTTAAACTGTAATATTATGTCCCAAATTATCAAGTTCTAAATGTAATTCAATCACAAAAACAAGATGTGAATGATTCAACAATTAACTTATATTGATTCAAAAGATGAATTCTTTATACAGTCTCTCTGACAAACTTTCTCTCTCTAGAACTCAGTATGCGAATTACAAAATCTAACAACAAACTTACTTCACAAGCACTAACCATATACCTATTTAACACACGCTCTAAAACATTATTACAAACACAATACATTTGACTTTGACTATTTATTACAAATTGACTTTGACTTTGACTTTGAGAGTTGACTTTGAGCTTTGACTTACTTGACATTCAATCTTCAGTCTTCATGATCTTATATCTAACAGATATATGCACTAACATTCTCCCCCTTTGGATCAAGATCATCTCTAAAAATATTTTGCAATTCATTCTCCCCATTTCTGACTTCTTGTCAACTCGAATCATCTTCAGAAATAAAATAAGCATTTGAGCAATATTTCCTTTCTTTGATAAATCTGTCTTCAAAAACTAGTAACATTCTCCCCCACGGTTATTAAAAACCTCTGCCAGACAATGGAAAGAAATTATCTTCAAATTCAGCTCAACTTGCTTCAGCAAATTGTCTTCAAAGAAAATTTCAGTAAAATTCAGCAACCATTCTGAAATGTTTGAACTTGCTCATTCAAACTTGTACAATCTTCAGACAATCTTGCAATTGACTTTGGACTTTCTCTTTTAAGTTCCACTTTTTCTTTATCATATCCCACATTTCTTGATCCTCTCCCCGTAACTGATACAAACTTTTCTTTTCAGACATTTCTTGAATATACATACAAACTTTTCATTTCAGACACTTTTTGAACTTCTCTCCCTTTTTGATGATTGAAGCATGAGATCATCAAAACTTTTACAAGAAATATCATGTACCAAACTGACCATTGATCTTTTCACCACTGAGCCTCTGATTCTCCGTCAATCCATAAAAGATATTCATCCGAATCTTTGTAAATTCAGACAAATTATGAGTGTAACACCTGAATCAACAAATAAATCAGTTAAAGTGCCTGTCAGTAACACGAAGTCACTGTGTGTAACGAATACACATTGGAAAGGAAATTTTTGATGTTTACTCCCCCAGGTCTTCCATTCAATCGTAGAATAACACAAGTCTATTCTATGACGTTTTGACAAAAAACGGATTTCTTGTGTGTTCGTGCTTGTGTTTGAAAGAATTAAGCACAAATGATTGCTTTTGATATAGGATCAAAATTGTGTAACCCATTGAGACAACAACAGTTAAACACAGACTCGATTGTGCATGATCGAAGTGTGAAGGTGGGGCAGACTTCTTTCTGTTTCAATATCCAGATTTTCCAAATGAAAACCAGATAGCATATGTGCTGCATCCCCAGAAAATATTGAAACATCTTCTTGTTGAGAAGAAGATGAGTAGCTGGTGGGGTTAAAATCAAGAGTTGGCATGGGCTAATTGCCTATTTCAATGATGTTCACGAAAGAATTGTGAAACACCAGCAATGTGGCTGCCCGACTCAGAAAAAGTTGGTGCAAAGTTTGATTATCTTTTACTCTGTTCTCACACCCTCTTTCTTTTTAATATTAAGGTCGTTTCTAACCAAACTCTCTTTTCCATTTTACCTCATCACACAACCCACACTCAGTTGTTTTGACTCCTCGCACTCGATCACTTAAGGAATAACTTCTTGGGTAGGAAACACTGGTTAACGTGAATCCATAGAAGTTTTGTTAAGCTCACACAATGAACCCATGCAATCCTATAAGTACAATGTCGCTCAAACGGTTTAACTTTGCAGTTAGATCACAAATATATACAAGTCAGACGTTTGTATGCTCATTAAGATAATTATGAAGATTTGAGCATTTTTAAACATTGAAGATATTTCAAGACAAATATATTGAATGAATGAAATTAATACAAAAAACTTGTTTGAAAATCTGACACTATATGAAAAAGATCAAAATCTGAATGATTTAACAATCAAAGCTTAGGTAAAAAAACAAATTGGAATTTATCTATACGAATCAAAATATAGACAAGTCTTGAAAGAAACGTTTGAATGGAATCACGCTCAACAAACATTGAATATCAAGCGGGGTGTATCACCATCGAAAACTTTTGTTCAATTTGAGACATGGTGATAACATTTATAACAAAAATTTAAACGGTGCGTGTGAATACTTGAAAGTATACGGAAAAGATAATACACAAGTATGTATCTTTGGAAACACATGGTTTATTTAAACATTAAAGCACATAGAACATGAAAACATTTAAAAATCACACTTCTATATTCATGAAATCATTTTAAGAATCAGAAGTGGTTTGAACATTTAAAACATGTTTTCAAATCTGAAAGTTGTCCTTCTTTCAGATACGTATGAGATTAAGATTAGAAATAAACTTTTTCGCTCAGTCTTAAATCTCATCAAGTCAGCTCTAAGTCATATATGATATGATCATGTAAGCTTTCTCTCAATTCTGCAAAAATCACAAGCCTGTCAAAGTACAAAGTTTTATTCACAACATTTATTTAAAATAAAAATGACATAAAGAAATAAAACTTTGAAAGTACGAGTTCTGATCAGATATAATCATAAATCATAATCCTTACTCCTTATCTCTTACTCCCCCTGAAAATATGCATCAGAAAATTTATCAGTGATAAACATATGCAAAATTTATTAGCTCCCCCTCAAATGTAGAGTCTCTTAATTT
Organism: Arctium minus; assembly: GCA_954870635.1. Classification (NCBI taxonomy): domain Eukaryota; kingdom Viridiplantae; phylum Streptophyta; class Magnoliopsida; order Asterales; family Asteraceae; genus Arctium; species Arctium minus. The sequence goes on along the minus strand of OX941090.1, from coordinate 49,801,131 downwards.
CTTCTCACACTCCCCTTGAGATCATGAACAATCTTAAGTGCATATATCTTTTTAGAATAAAGATAAAGAAATGAAGAAAAAAATAACAATAACAAAACTTTAGTAGGTATCACAGATTAAGTCTTAAGATTTAACATACCAAGTTTTGAAACGAGAAAATTAAATCTCTTTTCATCCAGAGGCTTGGTAAATAAATCAGCAAGCTGATAATTTGTGTTTACAAAATAAAGTTCGATTGTACCTTTTTCCACATTATCTTTAATAAAGTGATATCGGACATCAATGTGTTTGGTCTTCGTATGTTGAACAGGATTTGCAGATATTGTAATTGCACTCTTTGAATCACAGTAGATCGGGATCTTGTTGTATTTGAAGCCATAATCTCGGAGTTGTGTTCTCATCCACAACACTTGAGAACAACATCCGCCGTAGCGACGTACTCTGTTGATGTGGATACACAAAGTTGTTTCTTTGAAGCCCAACTCACGAGTTTATCGCCCAGAAATGGTATATGCCCTGACGTACTTTTCCTATCAAGCATACAACCTGCATGGTCTGCATTTGAATATACTATCAGTTCAAAACCTGTATCCTTAGGATACCACAGACCAATATCTGCAGTGCCCTTCAGATATCTAAAAATACGTTTAACCGCAGACAAATGAGATTCTTTAAGAGAAGCCTGATATCGAGCACATAGACATGTAGAGAACATTATATCTGGCCTACTAGATGTTAAATACATTAAAGAACCAATCATGCCTCGGTAGGTTCTAACATCGACAACTTTTCTAGAAGAATTAACGCCAATCTTAGTTCCAGGTGCCATCGGGGTTCCAATAGGTGTACAATTTTCCATTTTGAATTTTCAAAGAATATCAAAAATGTACTTTGATTGATTGATAAAAATCCCCGTAGAAAACTGTTTGACTTGTAATCCGAGAAAGAAATTCATCTCTCCCATCATACTCATCTGAAATATGGACACCATGAGGTTAGAAAAGTTCTTACAATATTTTGCATTAGTTGAGCCAAATATGATATCATCCGCATAAATATGAATTAAAATGATATCGGATTTTTCCTTTTTGATAAAAAGAGTAGTATCGATCTTACGTTTCGAGAAGCCAGACTTGACTAGGAATTCAGATAACACTTCATACCAGGCTCGAGGAGCTTGCTTCAGACCGTAAAGAGCTTTGTCCAAAATATATATGTGATTCGGTTTCTCTGGATTGACAAAGCCTTCAGGATGAGAGACATAGACTCCCTTCTTTAAGATGCCATTGAGAAAGGAAGTCTTCACGTCCATTTGATAGACTTTGAAATTCTTGTGGGCAACATATTCAAGAAACATCCTTATAGCCTCGATGCGCGCCACTAGAGCATACGTCTCGTCATAGTCAATACCTTGCTCTTGCCTATATCCTTTAGCCACTAGTCTTGATTTGTTTCTGATCACGATACCATCTTCATCTTTCTTATTCTTGAATACCCATTTTGTGCCAATAATAGTTTTACCTTCAGGCTTAGGCACTAGTCTTCAGACTTTTAATGCTTCAAAATGATTCAGCTCTTCTTGCATTGCAGTTACCCAATCTGAGTCGACTAGAGGTTCAGATACACGAGTTGGCTCTTCCTTGCTCAGAAATGAGTCATGCATACATTGATTTAATGTAGCAGACCTAGTTTGCACTGGTTTAGATGGATCTCCTATGATCTGATGTATCGGGTGCTCCTTGGTCCACCTATGTTCAGGAGGGAGTGGATTTGATATAGATTGATCGTGATGTTAATTTAAGAATCCACTTTCTTCTTCTTGTTCAGTGAGGGGTTCAGTTGAAGTATTTTGTGTAGAAGCATCAGTTGGTACAACATTATCTGGCTGTTGATTATATGTTACAGTGCAACCAACTGATTCAACAACTTCTGACTTGACAGTTCCATGTACAACTTCAACTGAAGAAGTAGATGTTTGAATCTGAGTTTCTTGTTGAACCGAGGGTACAAGTTCAGTAGACACATCTGAAGTAATTGGATGATGACTGCTTGACTCTTCAGGTCTGTCAATCACAACAGATTTAGGCAATTTAGAACCAAGAAACTCATCGTAAAAGAATTCAAAAAATAAATCTAATTCAGATAAATGAGATGTAGAAGTAGATGGTTTATCAGAATTAGTAGCATTAACCACAGGTTCTGGACTGATTTGTCCAGAAGCTAAAACTCTTGTAAGTACGGGTTCTGAACTGTGTTGTTCAGAAGCCAATTCCTCATCAAATGTAACATTTACACTATCTACTACAATCTTAGACTTCTTCAGATAAACTCTGTAAGCTGCAGACGTTTGAGAGTAACCGATAAAGATGCCTTCGTAGCCTTTGGACTAAACTTGTTCAAGTTCTCTTTGTCGTTCATAACGAAGCACATGCATCCAAAAATATGAAAATATTTAATTCTAGGTATACGATTATTTATTAAAGCATATGGAGTTTTACCAAACCGGTGGTGGATTATGGAGCGATTCTGCATGTAGAAGGCAGTCGATACAACTTCTGCCCATAGAAACAGAGGTAGATCCTATTGACTTAGCATAGTTCAAGCGATCTCGACTAGCGTTCTGTTACTTCTCTCTACGACTTCGTTCTATTCAGGCGTTCTGGCAGCAGAAAATTGATGTGTTATCCCTACCGATTCGAGATAATCTTCTACAGTTTTTTTTCTTGAATTCTGTGCCATTATCCGTTCGTAGAAGCTTGATTATCTTTTGTGAATTCACTTGAGTAGTCTTTAGAAAAGTGATGACTTCGGGCATCTCATCTTTTGTTCTCAGAAATTTGACCCAAGTGTACCGCGAGTAATCGTCCACAATCACTAGAACATATTTCTTGCCATTTATGCTTTGAGAACGCATCGGACCGCAGAGATCCATATGCAGTAACTCTAAGGTAGAACTTGTACTCGGCTCAGGCTTCGGCTTATGAGCGGCTCTCTTCATCTTGCCCTTCTCACACGCTGCGCATAGATATTCTTTTACGTACTTCAGCTCAGGAAGTCCTTTTACTAACTTTCCCACGACCAGTTTATTAATGTAACGAAAATTCAGGTGAGAAAGCCTTCGATGCCATAACCATATTTGTTGCAGCGAGGCTTTTGACAGTAGACACACCTCATTGTCAGTCTTGACCTTTGACAAATTAATCGTGTAGAGGTTTGACTTTCTCGTGTCGACCAAGAGTTCCTTACCGTCTTCAGTACACACAGACCATCTCTGGGCGTTGAAATTAACCTCTAGGTCTTTGTCACAAAACTGTCCAATGTTGAATAGGTTATGTCCTAAACCTTCAACATAGCTCACCTTCGTAATCGTTATGTTGTCTTGAATCACGTCACCATAGCCTAAAATGGGTGAAATTGGTCGTTCCCGAAGCGCACGTTCCTGCAATACTTCTCTGTATAATTAGACAAAATATCTTTCTACCCAGTCATATGCTTGGAGCAATCAGAATCCAAGTACCACATATGACGGGTATACATAGGAGAAATTAGGGAACAACAACTTTAGGAACCCATTTAAATGTGGGTCCTTTCAGATTAGCGCAAAATTTTGGCACCCATTTGAATTTGGGTCCGCTTTTGTTTTGAAAAACATGAGAAGCTTTAGAATGATAAACATGATAAGTACCAAACCAATCATCAGAATATCGGCGAGAAACAAAATCATTCCATCTATATTTAGAGGACTTAGTAGTAAACCGAGATAATTGGAGTAATTGATTTATCAGAAGCAATAGTACCAACTACATCAGTAATACTATAAGTCGTTCTATTACAATCATTATCAGAACATGATTCTGCTTTCTCATCAATCTTCTATTTTGGTCGCCACTCAGTTCGTTCTTCCGACCTTTTCTTTTTCAACACTGAAACAAAATATTTAGATTTATTAGGAAAATTAGATTTCTGAGTTTGTCTTTGCTTGAGATTACCTGTGTTGGTCCGTTTCTGTGAGTGCCTTTTTCTTTGCTTTTTACCTTTAACATAATAATCGGTACTCAAAGAAACTGATTCACCAACCTTAGTTGATGATTCACCGACTTCAAACACACTAGGTAAAGCTTCACCGTTAATGATAAAAGCAGAATGGTCTGGAAGTTTAGCATTAAAGTCAAACCGGAGAGGTTTTTTTGGTTTAAATCGTAACCTTTATGCATGCACCTCCGTACAAGTGCTGCGCTCCCGCTTCCTCATCTGCGCTCATCAAAAGCATCCATATCAATCAAATTCCTTCCTTGCCTTTGGATTTTTTGGTTAGGTTTGGTCATTCATTCTTGCTTTTTTATCAATTTCATTAACACACCCATCATCAGAATTTAGAAAATCATTTACAGACGCAAATAAGTCATCAAAATCATCTTCCAAAGTTTGAGGTGTCTTAGAAGATTTTGAACACTCTTTGGATTCAGAATTAAAAACAACGTTCTTCATCACAGTAGAAAATACAACTTGTTCAATGTCAACCAAAATTCTTTCATTAGATAAAGCATTTTCAAGATCAATTATTTTGCTTTCTAAAACAAGTGGAGGAACATAAATTTTGGCTTTAATCGGTTTTGCCTCCATCTCTGTAGTAGAATGGCTTGCAAAATAATCATTAGAAAGAAACTTTGGTTGTTTAGAAAGACAACTATCATTCAACTTTTGATAGCAAAATGGTAGTTGCATTTTCTTTGTGTTCTTTCTATTTTCATCTTCTTTGCCTCAACCTCATCAGGTGATTTGGTAACGAATTTGGGTTTCAAATGAGGATGTTTACCAGCTGCGTATAGAAAATCAAAGTTATATAAAGCTGGTTGTTTTCTGATTGTTTTCTTTAGATAATGTGGGTTATCGTAACCGAGTCCCTACTGCTCTTTAACATCAGCTTCCTCATTAGGTGTGTTTAAGAAAATGGGTTGATCTGTTTGTCCTCTAACATATAATTTGGCTTCTAAACCATTTACCTTTTTCACCAAACTCTTGTTTTCAAGCTGCAGTATATGAGCTTTTAGAACACATTCTTGTTTCTCAATATCAGACTTTAAAAGTTTAGAAACAATTTCAGAAATGTTATTTTCAAAACAATCTTTTTGAAGTTTAAAATCAGAAGCAGATTTGTTCAGAGAGTCAATCAAACTTTTGTTCCCAACAAGTTGCTTGTTGAGTTCAAAAATAGTTTGATGTTTATTCGCAACTCTGCTCTTTTCCTTTTTCAATTTAGATTGAAGGTCTTGAAGCGCGATCATCATGGCTTCCATTTTGTTTTCAAAATCAGATTCAGAAAAGTTTAGTACCTCATCAGATGTTTCTTCGTCTGATCATCATACTTAACCTCTTTGCCCACCAGGCACATGTGTGCTGTTTCTTCCTTTTCTTCCTCGTCGAAGTGGTCAAGCCAAAATTTGTCTTCAGCCATTAGAGCTTTTCCCGCTTCTTTCTGTTTAGCAAGTAGCATCTTCTGCTTGTAGTAATCTGAATTTCTGACGGTAGGCTTGCGACAGTCCTTGACAAAATGACCCAACTTTCCCCAATTGTAGCACTTAACCATATCATCAGTCTTCTTCTCACCACCATAATCATTCACATATTTCTTATTCTCTTCTGGCTTTATGTCCCTAAACTTCTTTTCCTCAAACCTTCTTACCACTCTCTCTCTATGTTCATGATTCCTTGACCCTGACGAGTACCTTTGAGTGTTTGAACCCGACTTCTTGTAGAATTTCTTTTGAAAGGCACGGGTCAACAGTAACATTGCTTGCTTCAGGTTTTCCCCGTCATCAGAGTCAGAATCAGAATCAGCAGAATTGTCAGAACTAGGAACCACCATTTTCTTTTTCTTCTTCTTTTCATTCTCTTTCTCTTTCTGACCAGCCACCAAAGCTATAGGATCAACTATTTTCTCAACCTTTTTCTTCTCTTCTCTCCTCTTTTCTCTCCCTCTTCATTCTGTCTCAACGTTTCATACACTTCATGAAGTGGGATGTCACTAAGGTCTTTCATCTGTTTCATCCATCGAGTGTGCTTCTTTCACTCTGGTTGAAGAATGCTGAGGAATTTGACGTTGTTCTCAATTTGCTTCTTCTTGACTTTATTCTTTGCAAGCTCATTCAATAGAAGAACAAATCTCTCGTAAGTTTCCTCATGGCTCTCATTCTCCTTAGCCTTAAACTCTTGATAACTGTTTATGCAGTTAGCAACCTTCATCTGGTTTCCGACCTTAGATCCCATCATTGGGTAGATCTTCATTGGGTATGCTCTGTAAGAGTATAGATCTTGCCTGCTTGTCAGCTTTGTATCTGTTTTTTTGTTCTTCTGTATACTGTGAAATATCTTTCGGAACAATCTTTGTCTTTTGGGCTCTATCAACATTTTCATCTTCACTATCAGAAGACTCGTCATCCAGTATTTCCATAGTGTGTGTGTGGGGGGGGGGGGGGGGTAACCATCGGACCTTCCATGATAGACAGTAGAATATTCTCTCCATTTGTATGTCTGTCCACAAAGTCAAGGAATCGGTTTTTCCACTGCTCATATTCCCCTTTGAACAGTACCAAAGGCTTTACATCTGTACCGATTGAAAGTGCGTCCTTGGAAGTCATCCTGTATTGAAATTTGTACAATAAGAACTTGACAATGATCGTTAGTCCAAGTGAAATCAGAAATATAGAAAAACTTAGAAAGAAATTTCAGAAATTAAATTTGCAAAAAATCTACCAAGTATGGAATTCGCACAACACTGTGAAATACAAAGAATTTGCATACACAATTCGCATACAAGCACAAATAATAAAGAATTCGCACACTACACACACTAACTACAACGTTCGTGTACAAGAAACCTTCAGAATTCGTATGCACAGAATTCACATACAATACTTATGCGAAATCTTGATTTAGAAAGAATTTTGAAAAACAAACTTTTCGCATAAAACACTTTTCGCATAAAACTTTTCGCACAACACACACATACAAATTCTACACTTAGAAATAAAATTTGAAAAAAAAACAGAGAATTCGTATAACACCTCTATGCAAATTCTGAGAATTCGTATGAATTAGATGCGAATTCTGAGGAATTCGTATCCTACTTTATGCGAATTCTATCTTTGGAAATATTTTCAACGCAAAACTTTTCGTATCAAAGACTTATGCGAATTCTGACAATTCGCATATAAGGCCGTACGAATTCTGAAGAATCCTCAACACAAATATGCGAAATCTATGCAATTTGCATAACACACATGTACGAATTCTACACTTGTGAGATTTTCAGATAACAAAATATGCGAAATCCTTTGGTGTGCGAGTTCTTGATGCGAGTTCTTGGGAGTTATGCGAGTTCTTCAGACTTCGATGAAAAATCACACTAAATGGCTCAAAAATCCATCAAACCTTTGAATTTCAATGTCAAACTTCACCAATTTGATCACCAACACTCCTAGAATCAATTACAATCACTGAATTTCCAAGAAATCCAGTTACACAAACAATTTGATCCAATACAGTGTTTTACGAACTTGTGTTTCTAAAACCAACAAAATCATCAAAATTAATGAAAAATACAGTGCAAAATACCAACAAACCTATACAAGATTTGTCTAAACACTTATACGAACACACTAGACTCTATTAGACTCGCAAATTCACTGAAAAATTCAAACTCGATCAAAACTCAGACCACACAGTGCAAAAACCATTTCTTGATCGATTTCACTTTAAACTCTGCTCTGATACCAATTATTATGTCCCAAATTATCAAGTTCTAAATGTAATTCAATCACAAAACAAGATGAGAATGATTCAACAATTAACTTGTATTGATTCAAAAGATGAATTCGTATACAATCTCTCTGACAAACTTTCTCTCTCTAGAACTCATTCTGCGAATTACAAAATCTAACAAGAAGCTTACTTCACAACCACTAACCATATACCTATTTAGCACACGCGCTAAAACACTATTACAAACACAATACATTTGACTTTGACTATTTATTACAATTGACTTTGACTTTGTCATTGAGAGTTGACTTTAAGCTTTAACTTACTTGACATTCAATCTTCAGTCTTCATGATCTTGTATCCAACAGATATATGCACTAGCATGTAAGATAAGGGACATGACTGAGATATAGGATGCCTTTAAGAAACACCACAACAGGGACATATATGATAGGATAGTGAGAACTTTCATGTAAGGTAAATTTGGAATTACAACTGGCCAATGTGATTGTAATTCTGGTACAAGTGTGTGCTTATGTTGCCTTACTATGTTGAAACTGTTGGATTAAGTTTTGTCTATATATGGTATTACAATATTCATCATGTCAGAGCGAACGCTAAGGAGTAGGCCGGTGCCTATTGAAGAGGCAATTCCAGCTAATGAGGTCCTTGTAGATGGACCGGTGAACCCACCAAGACAAGCGGTTGCCCATGGAAGAGGAAGGGGTCGTGGAAGAGGTCTAGGGAGAGCACCCTGAAGGGCTACGACTCAAGTTCATGAAACCTGCACTGGGGCCCAAGGTTGGGCAAAGAATCACGTTCCTCATTGGGCGAGGAGTGTTGAAATACCGGTGGAAAATGAAGTATCACAGCAAGAGAGCTTCGGAACCGGAAGGGTCTGGGTTCATGTGTAACACTCCTAAAAATTGTTAGAATATAATTTTGAGTCAATTTGTTAAGTAATTTTGTTTAATTGTGTTGACTTTTATATGTAACTTGTGTAGTGGTCAAGGTTATGTTTGACCCTATATAAAGCATATCCTTTTGTCTTGTTTTGTGTAAGTAAGTAAGTAAGCTTTCAGTCTAAGTCATTGTAATCTTTCAATGTTAGATCAATGAATACGACACTTGTGACTTTTTCTCTCATCTTATTCTTTGATTGTTAATTCATATTGTGAATGATTGCTTGATTTCTGGGATCACAATTGGTATCAGAGCTTGATCAGAAACAACAGAGAAGATTTGAATTTGTGTTTTGAAGACATATTGATTACAGTTTCCAAATTCGGAAATACATTGTTTCATTGAAATTGAATTTTTGATTTCATGGAGTTCTTGATGTAAATTTGCACCCGCAGTGATCGTCTGATATAGGAGATCAATTTTGGTATTGGTCACATACTCTTTGAATCAACAGATTGATCAAATTGGATCAATCTATGTATTTTTGGAAAGTTTTTCTCCCAGACTGTCAAAGATCAATTCCTACTTTGTTTATTGTTCTTATTGAAATTCACTCCGTAGGGTTGATTATGATGACATAAAGATCATTCGTTCAAAGTTTCAGAGTCAAACATTATCATTTTGATGGATTTTGGGTGGAAAGTTCGAAAATAAGGCTGAGATCTACAGAATTCGTAACTTTTGTGAAGAACTCGCAAATAGAACTTGCAGAGTGAAAGAATTCGCAGAATACCTATTTCTATTGTTCTTAAGGAAAGAATTCGCAGAGTAAGAGAATTCGCAGACTAGGAATTCGCATCCACAGAGAAGAAAATTGACTAAGTGAAGAACTCGCACAAGCCATCTTGCGAAAAGCTCACAATTCGTATCCTTACTTATATCCTTCTTACGAATTGCTTGCTTACGAATTCCTTACTTGCTAAATTTTGTGTCTGCGAATTGCACCTTACGAATTCTTGCTTTGCGAATTTTGCCTTGAGTGTGTCTTACGAATTCTTGCCTGAAATTTCATTTTAAGTGATTTTTCAGTATTTTTACATCAAATTTTACTGTTTTTCTGATAAAAGATCATTTCAAGCATAATTGTTCATTGATTTTAATCATGCCTTATACTGATGAGAAAGGAAATCTTTGTCTTACCAAAAGGGAATGTGCATTGTCATACATGCCGGAGATTCCAAAGATAGAAGCTGAGAATAAAAAGCTCAAAAGTCAAAATTCAAAGCTCAGAGCATAGATTGATACCCTGAATGTCAAACTAACAAAAGCTGAAGCACAAGTATCAACTTATGAATCAAAAGGAAAAGAATGGATCAGAAAAGTTGATGAAGGATTCAAGAAAGAGAAAGTTGAACTGGAGAAAATCTTCAATCTAAAATTGTCTGAACTTTCAAGTAAAGCTGAATCAGAAAAGAAAGAACTAGAACACAAATGTACCAAACTTTCAAAACAAGTTTCTGATTTTGAAAAGACAGTCATTACTGAAAGAGATATCTTTGACAAAGAAAGAAAGAATTCTGAAAAGAAAAACACTTTACTGTTCAAAGAAATTTCTGATAAAAATCAGAACTTGGAGAAAGATTTTGAAGCTGAAAGAAAACACTTTGAATCTAGGACTTCTGAACTTTCTGATAAATTAGATGTCTTGTCAATAGATATACAAAAGGGACAGAAGACTAAATCTTAAATGCAAAGCAAATTTGACAAGCTTTGTAATGAAAAAGCCAAGTTGAATGACAAGATCAGTCAACTTGAGAAAACTAATGCTGATTTATCTGACAAGTTAGCATCTGAAACACCTGTATTATCTTCTTATGATGGTGATGCAAGTGAATCAGTGTGCTCCTTTCAATCAGTAGATAACTTGTATCAAAAGATGGTTTTCAAGAAACAAAATGTTAAATCTGAAATTTTGAAACCAAATCAGATTAAACCTTCTAGTCCATTTTATGTCAAATTTGTTGATAAATATGTTTATGAATTTAATGCTTCTAAGAAAGAGAAGATGATTTGGGTTGTTAAATGTTCTCCTGAATCAGTCAAATACCAGAAATCATCTGCAGAAGCTGAATTGAAGAAAAAGAACAGAGCACAGAAAGGTAAATCTTTTGCACCTGATGCTATCAAGTCAAATCAGCATCTGATCAGGTTAGCAAAAAGAAAACTTTGTTGTTCATACTATTGCAGTAATGATTTTGTTCATAAAGCACACATCTATAAAAGGTATTTCTCAAAGAAGAAGTTTACTGATACTGCTTATCACAGAGGTGGAAACCACTCACTAAAGGTTCCACATACTAACCAGACTGGACCCAAACTCATCTGGGTACCAAAACCTATTCAACCTGTGATGTAGGATCCTCCAATCAAAAAGGAGTGAGCAGGACAATGGCTTCTAAACACAACAGTTTAGGACCCAATCTTCAATGTTCAAGACTATGACTTATAGACAAAGCAGTCTAGGACTCAAACTTCAATGTCAAGATACTGATGATCTTGATTGCCAAATCATACCAGGGAGTTTTTAAGATTAAATGTCATATTGTGTATAATGAGAGAATGAAATATTTGGGGAGAATGTAGTATTCTTAATTGTCACATTTTTATCTGGATGCAGATATGAAGTGGGAGAATATCTGTACACCTGTTCAAAAGGTCCACATAATGTCAAGGGGGAGCCCAGCAACAAAAACAAGCAGACAAATACATCAAATGTCAAAGAATAGAAGAAATAGATATCAAGTCAAGGGGGAGCTTAATGATAAAATCTGAAAAGGGTTGTAAGTGTGCAAGTGTGTGTCAAAATGTTTTTGGAATAAAAATAATGTAAAAATGTCATTTTTAGAAAGTTTCCATTTATGGAAAGTTTCTATTTTTGGCAAGTTTTTGAAACTTTTTTCCCAAAATTAGCAAGTTTCCTTATTTAGAATGTTTTTCAAAAAGTTGGAAATTTGGCTAAGTCAAGAATTCGCATACCTCACACATGCGAAATCTGAGGAATTCGTAGATGTGAGAGATACGAATTCTTGAGAATTCGCAGATGTGAGTGTCACGAATTCTAACAATTCGCATATGCCTATCTGCGAATTGTGAAGAATTTGCAAGCCTCTCCTCTACAAATTCTTAACATTTCTTGCACAGAGTTCGCAGAATCGTCCTTTGCGAATTCTCACACACTTTGTCTTTTTTTTTTCTAAGACAATTCGTATCACTCTTGTTTGCGAAAAGTTATGGTCCAATCCACTCGTGCCACATGTCACTCTTAATCTCGAGTATATATAGAGTTGATATCTGAGAATACCTCACTTTTCGCATAACTCTTTGGCTTACGAATTATTCAAGTGTACAACCTTAAACCCTGTTCTGCGACTTCTCAAATTGTTTCTCGATTTCTTCGATTTCTTGTTCTAAAAAGGTGTTTACTTTGTTTTGATCTATGTTTTGTTTGTTCGTATTATGTTGTTTTGTTGTTTGATTTTGTGCAGGGAACCCTAAACTGGACTTAGATTAGAAACTTGTCGATTTGTATGACTGGATTCAAGAACTCGTGGGACTTATATTTTTTTTCTTTTAATCTTGATCTTGATAAAGTGTTAAGTGTGAATTCAGATCACAGGAACATTCATGGACTTAAATCGAACCTAAGATTGATAACATTTTGATCTAAAATCACTACTTGTTGGGATTGAAATCGAAACTGACTTTTCGACTTTTCGACTTTTCGTATGTTCATCAGAGACTTATTGGATAATCAAATAATATGATTGAAAGTTCTTTAATGATGGTTTTTATTGCTTAAAATCTGTTTAAATCCTAAATCGATCCTAACAGAATACTAATATTGGGTTAAAATTCATATTTTGAGATTTTTACTTCTAGGTTTTGATTTGAATGTTCAATGGTGTTCTTGAGATAAGTATGAACACTTAAGCATTTTTCAAGAATTTATGAGTTTTGCGAATTCTTGACCATACAGTGTATATTACGAATTTTGGATTTCATGTTTTCTTTTCGCGAAGTATAGAATTTGTGAATTTGATCTTTATGAATTCTGGAGTTGATTTTAATGTCAAAATTCTTTCTAAGTAAAGAATTCGTGAATTTGACCCTTACGAATTCTGTTATCCGAATTCTTGAGTTTAGCGAATTCTTGATTGTTTCCAAGAATTCCTAAGTATAGAATTCACATATGACTATCTAGCGAATTCTGGACTTAGTGAATTTCAAAAATTGGTTTTTGTTAAGTCAGATTTTATAGTAATCATTGTATTTATAGACTTGGTCTAATACTGTGTTTTAGGGTGCTTATATGTTCTGTATTAGCCAAGGGTATTTAAGTCCCTTGTGGCTTTGTGTCTTGTAAGAATCTCACACATATCCTAATAGAATTGAAGTTCTGTGCTTTCAACCCTCTCTCTCTCTACTTTCTCTCACTAGATTTAGAACGATTTTGCATTATCAATTGGTATCAGAGCCTAATCTGAATCTGAGAGAAAGTAGAGAGAGAGAGAGTTGAAAGCACAGAACTTAAATTCTATTAGGATATGTGTGAGATTCTTACAAGACACAAAGCCACAAGGGACTTAAATACCCTTGGCTAATACAGAACATATAAGCACCCTAAAACACAGTATTAGACCAAGCCTATAAATACAATGATTACTATAAAATCTGACTTAACAATTTTCATGTCCAAAACTCTTTTTTTTTTATTTTTCACTAACCCATTTGAACCTTGTTCAAAATTGTTAAATCTTTTTAGGTACAAATGCCAGATCAATCAGTTGATCAACATGTCCAAACCGGTGAAAACTCACCAGAAGCACATCATCAAGCTTCTGAGGAGTGTCCTTTACCATCATCCTGATCAGACTTTCAAGTTCCACAGGATGCCAATCCTGATCTATTTCTGATATCACCTGCTGAGATGAAACCACAGTTTTCGAACAACCACTTCTTCCAGTTCTCAATCCACATTGATCCACTAGTGCTAGACATACTCAGAAATCATCCTTTGAGGAGTGCACTAACTGCCCAAGCTGCTGTTCCAGAGTTGTATGTGCAACAGACCTGGAAAACTATCAGATCTAGCCACATCAAGGAGCAGGGAAAGAGAGTTCAAGTGTTCAAGTTGGAAATTGATCACTTAACCTCAGTGCTCACTCTTTAAAGAGTCTTCCGGATGCCACTTCCCAAGAAGGAAGAAGCACTTATGATGAGCTACCGTCTGATGCAACTGTGCTAAGGGGAATCAGAGATATGGGGTATGTTGGACAACTTGTTCAAGTCAGTCAGTTCAAGAAGAACAACTTACCACCATTCTACTATACTTTGTTCTCCGTGATCAATCGGTGCCTCACTGCAAAGAATTATGGTTCAGATAATCAAGCAACCATATCCTGAAGTTATTTTACTCAGTAGTTCAAGATCTACACATTGACTATGCTGAAGTCTTTTGGACTGAACTACATGAGAAAGTTGTTGCTAAGAAGATGAACAAAGCATTGAATTACATATCGTATCAGAGGTTCATGACTCTAATTGTTCGAAGCATGTTGAGAAGCAACAAGAATATCCCTACAAGAATCAATTATCCATTTGCTCCTGTCAATGCAATGAGATACTTGATGAGGCAGAAGAAAGAGTTTCCGTTCAGTATGTCTGTGCCTGAAGCACTTTTAGACTATGCAGATCCAGAATGTGAGAGTGTGACAACCTATAGAGAGTCTATGGGAAGACTAAAACCGGTCATCCCTACCCTAGGCTCAACCCATTGGAGAGTGGAGTCTGTGAGGGTTTCTGTTACCGAGGGGGTTCAGAAACGGGGTGCAAAGAGAAAAAAATTCTGAGAGGGGTTCTGGTGGGGGTCAGAGAAAGAGACTGGAGACATCTGGGTCATGGGTGATTACTCCAAGTATAGTGACACCAGTTGTCAATGAAAGTCCTGAATCTGAAAGAGATCTGGATCTTGCATCTGAAGATGAGGTAGTCAATGCAAGTGAATCAAGTGCAATCCCATCTGCTTCATGCTCAAAAGATGGTGATGAGGAAACTGAATCAGATTCTATTGGTGGATCAACTGATGGTGATAAGGATAAGTATGATGATGACAATGATGAAGATGATGCTCATGGTAATGATGCTACTGTTGTTACTGTTGACACCTCTAAGACTGTAGTTGATACTGAGGTTGTTGAAATTGCTGATGATGAAGAATCTGCTAAGTTTGTTGAGACCCAAGCTGATATACTTGGTGATGTAGATGTATTTGCTCCATTCTATGGTACTGCAGCCATGGAAGTGGAAGAGCAACGCCAAGTTGACTCCATTTTAGATGCAGTAATTGCTGACATAAGGGGAACTGAGGGAGATAAAGTAGAAAATATTGAGAAAGAGAGTGAAAGGGAAGGAAAAGAACATGGTGAGAGTGAGCGTGTGTATACCCGAACCTATCTATCCAAAAGGGCAACCACATCCAGTGCTCCGTCACATGTGTTGCGTACAGATGCACAAGACATAAGTAGCTCACTTATGCACTCGCACACCCAGGCCACCCACTCTATTTCTTCTCAACAAGAAATAGTTTCACCTTATCACGGGGATATAGCACAACGTCTACTGGGTTCTCATTCGGAGAATCAAGGTATTGAAAATAGAGAACACCTGCCCCAGTTCTCAATTTCTATTCCTTCACAATTGAGTCTGGTGCCTTATCGTTTACCGATTATTCTTCCTAGGACACTTTTTACTGATTCTACCATCGGTTGTCTTAGTGACTCGATCAGAACAACCGTAGTAGTTCCGCAATCCAGACTACAAGGATCGGTTGGAAGTCCTATCATCGACACATTTTTGCCAACGATGAACACATGCCATGCAATTGATTCATCAGTTGTCATGAAAACGGTTAATCTAAGTGATACTGGCGTTACTAACCCAGACTTTGTGTCAAAGGAACTTCTTGACGGCGCCTTAAAGGCTGTTGAAACCCGTATTCTTGAGAAGGTGTAGGAGGAAGTTGGAAGTCTTAAACGTCTGTTGAAAGGGAAGGATCCAGTAATTGAACTTGAGCTTGTCCAACATAGTCAGCAAATTCCAAATACTCAACCTCCTGATTTATCCATTGATGAACTTAAATCTTTGCTTCTTGCAAAGTTGATATCTTAAGCTCCAGATTCTCAGCATGATGCAGATCTTCTTACCCTTCTGCAATCCCACCAACAAATCAACCACCACAGACTATTTAACCAGCAGATGTGGTTAGTGCCTCAGAGTTTCATTCTTTTAAACCTGATGTTATGTTTGCTCTATCTGAAATCAAGCAGGTAGTTCAAACTTCTTCCAAAGCCCAAGCAGCTGTTTCTACTAGAGAACATGATCACGATCCATATAATGATCATGAGGGGGAGAAAAGGGAGAAACAGGCAACTGCTACTGGATCTGGTGTATCAGTCATGGTGGAAGAAAGGACTGAAAATGTTGAAGGTGAAAAGAGGGGAGCTGATCATGATTCTGAGCAGGATGATCAAGTAGAGATTGTATTATATGTTGGAGAAGGTGTTGAATCAAGGGTTGAAAAGATTAAGATTG
This sequence comes from Arctium minus, assembly GCA_954870635.1. Lineage (NCBI taxonomy): Eukaryota > Viridiplantae > Streptophyta > Magnoliopsida > Asterales > Asteraceae > Arctium > Arctium minus. Next base: position 49,784,817 of record OX941090.1, on the reverse strand, counting down.
CAATAAACCAGGAAATTCTGGAAATTACAGGTCTTCCTAATCCTGATGTTATTGCTCTTGAAGGTGATATTGTTGATGAAGCTGATAAAAAGTATGCACTGTATTGGAAAATGAAAGAGGAAGATCAAAAAGATGAATTCTTGGAGATTGAATCTGATGATGAAGTTGTTGATGTTACTGAGTTTGTTAAAAGAGCTCAAGAGATTCCAGAGAATGAAGCCAACAAACTTGATGATTTATTTGAGGACAGGGACACAGAAGCTTTGAATGATATGTTTGCTTAGAGTATACATGAGGGATTACATTTATGTCCTGTTCATGAGAGTGTTCCTGAACCAAGTATTGCTGTAGTTCAATCTATTCCTTCATTTAGTGAGTTTTGTTCTCATCCCAGTGTTGTTCAATCTGAAGTTGCTGTGCAGAATGTTAATCTGAATGCTGAATCATCTGTCAATCATGATTTTGATGTTCATATGCCTGATACTCATGTTTATGATACTCATATGGAAGAAGAGTTGCCATACCAGAAGAAGCCTGGAAGTCCAGTTCATCAAGAAGAGTTTGTTAAAGAACCTCCGCTTGTGCCAAAGTTTCCATAAGCTGAAGTAGGTCCTTCAGATAAACCAGAAGAAAGTTCTACTCCATTTACTGGACATGCTGGTATGTCTATGGAAGAGATTAAGAGAATCAAAAGAATTCTAAGAGTTCCTTACTTGGAAGAACGAGTTAAGATTTTTGTGATCTATATAAGACGGTTGGATCAAGGTCAACTTCTGGGAATTCAAGACAAGTCACCAGAATACCAGAAGGATTACATCAAGTTGCTGCAAGTAAGGAGCCGAACTCAAAAAGAAGTCAGGATCAAGCATGAAATTGTGCAAGTGTACTTTATTAACCTGAAGAAGTATAATAGCATATGGTATCCTCAGTTTGAAGTTCAGAGAAAGAACTTGTCTACTTATACTTTCAGTGAAGCTGATTTTCCCAGCATAAACTTTTGGGATATTGAGTTTATGTATCATGACTTCAGAAGTAGAACTATCAGACATCCTGATATTGTTTTTGCTTTATATTGCATCAAGAGATTTATCCGAAGGCATATCTATCATACTTATTTGTATGATTTTCAGCTTGGTATTGAAACTAACCAAAGGAGGGTTAATTTTCTTTCACATGACATGACTCATCCTCTACTTGAAGAGATTCCACTCTACACAGTACTAAGAGAGCCAGAACTTGGTGTTGTGTATGAGAATGTTTTTAAAAAGAAGAATAGATTTATGAGGGCAGCTGAAGTTGCTAAGTATTCTGATGGAACTCTGAAAGATGTCTTGGAAAATCTAGAAGAAAAGTATGAGGAAAGTGAGAAGCAAAGGTTAGCTGAAAATGATCATATGCCCAGAATACAAAGGATTTGTACTGAAGATGTCATAGAGATAATCAAGGACAGAATCAGATTCAGGCAGGCAATGAGAAGGTTTGAGGGATATCTGGGATTGAGAAGAACAAGCATGAAGAGATGGAATACGTGAAGCTTTTCAAATTGCTCAAAAAGGGGGAGAATGTTAGAATATTATTTTGAGTCAATTTGTTAAGTAGTTTTGTTTAATTGTATTGACTTTTATATGTAGCTTGTGTAGTGGTCAAGGTTATGTTTGACCACATATAAAGCATATCCTTTTGTCTTGTTTTGTGTAAGTAAGTAAGTAAGCTTTCAGTCTAAGTCATTGTAATCTTTCAATGTTAGATCAATGAATACGACACTTGTGACTTTTTCTCTCATCTTATTCTTTGATTGTTAATTCATATTGTGAATGATTGCTTGATTTTTGGGATCACAAAAATAGAGGTAAATTAAAAACTGGATTTAATGGGTAAAAGACATATATTTAACTAATATCACCCAAAAAGGAGAAATTGTAAAGCGTTTACAACAAATGAATATGGATGATAATAAACAACCTACTAATTGTAAAACCTGTAATTTTAGAGGCTTTAGTTAATGTTTATAGTGGTTTTTCGACCATTAAGATGGAAATTTAATAAGGTTTTATGTATTATTCATAGTGGAGTTATCAAGGATCGAATTGGGCGCAAAAATAGGAGAAAAACGCGAGGATGGGATCCCCGCGGCTTGGCGCACTACTATGGGTCGTGGCCCAGACCACGTAAGTCGCTAGAGGCGAGGCAGGAAGCACGCGCGACTTGCCCCGTGACCTAAGGTTGTGGGATGGTGTCTGCAGGTTTAAAATCGTGAATTTTAAGGGGTTTCATTTTTTTCTTTCCACCAAAACATCCTCCTTACCCTTTCCTCTCGGGTTTGAAGACCTTTGGGGCTCTAGGGCCGATTTTGGGGCCCTTGGTAGCTATTGTTGGTGATTTTGGATAATTGCGTCCTCAACCTCCTCTTCTTCTTTGTGATGATTTTTCTAGATATTGGAAGTAGATGTGATGTTCTTGAGAGTTTTGCACCGTAGATCTGGAGGTATAACTTGAGGAATCTCAAGCCTTCACCGTTGGAAGCTAGAGGTTTAGTTTGGAATGAAGGTTTAACTTAACCCAGCAAGGTGAGCTAAAGTTGCTTTGTGAAAACTGTATACATTCAAAGTTGATATATTGAAATGTTTTCCTTGACATTTATCAAACATGGTTATTTTTTGATAAGGTTTGCATTTTTGTACCATGAGTTTATAAATCTTGAGAAATCCCCGTACTTGGGGTATTAGACATTTTTCTAACTAAATCATATTTGTAGGATTCTTTAGATGATTTATATCATAAATGGAGATTATTTTGGTATTAATGCATTTTAGTGTATTTGGGTTGAAAATGCATGTTGTTATAATTTGGACATTTCGGAAACTTAAATGATATGATTTATATTGGAAAGTGGTTTTTCCCAATCAATGATGGGTTTGAGTTGATCATGTTTTTGGATCATATGTTTTGCATAAACATTGGTTGGATATGTTTCATTGTTTTGATGGCTTTTATTGTACAGTCAATTTGATTGTTGAGCTTTTGGCACGATTTTAACCCTGTTGGGTCTTGGGGATAATTGTACGATTTTAATAGCTCGATATGAAGCTTTGGGTACGATTTTCATTTATTGCATCTTATTTGAGAATTACATGTTTTGAGTGCGTTAGTCATTCCTGGGAATCATGTAAAGTTTCAGACTGTAATGCAATGAATCCATAGACATAGGAGTCAGTTTGAGTGGGATGAACATCCCCGTTTTTGTAATGTGGAATAGGCATGGGGTCTTAATGGGTAATAAGGTGTGGGCTCTTTGAGTCGGGCATTGTCCAATGACCAATAACTGTAATTCTTGTAATGTAACGTGAAATCGGCATGGGGGTTTCATGGGTAATAGATGTGGGCTCCTTGAGTCGGGCATCGACAATGACCAATAATTGTAATTTCTCGTGAACGAGTGAAATCTAGGGTCATTAAAGGTCTTATGTCATGAACCTTCCAAGGTTGAATTGGATGACCAATGATCCATAGTGGGACTCATTAACATAGAGTTGTGGCTTACTTCTGTGTTCCATCACATCCAATGGAATCGGGCCTCTCCCGTCACTGAAAGGTGCATTTTGAATATTATGTTTTATTCATTCTTTCGGTGTTGTTGTTGGGTACGTGTACTCACGATTTGAGGTTTTGGATGTCGTTTATTATCCATATGTTGTTACTTTGGATGATGAGTTTTATCCTTGTTTTATGGTATTTAAATAGCAAGCAATACTTATGTATCATGTGAGTATTTGTAACACCCTAAAAATAGGGCTCAATTTAAACCTGAATAATTGTAGAAAAGACATCTAATAATTAAAGAGTACCACCCAAAAAGGGAAAAAGTATGGCGTATACAAACTTAAGATGAAACAAAGGATACATTCGACAACCTATTAATCTAAAACAATCTACTTTAGATTACATTCGGGTGTCGCTATCCTTCCAAAAATAATATCCAAAAAAACAATTCACGCCCTTCTATTTGTCTCCAAAAGTACTAACTCTCGACCACTTGGACGTCCTCCCATTCCTGAAAAGCCCCGCCGCTAAGATGACCTGTCACACACGACATTAAGAAGAAGTGTTAGGCTAACGCCTAGTGAGAACAAACATTTACTAGCGACAATTATAAAGACATTTGGAAAGTGGGTTATTTGAAAACCGGAAACCAAATCAAAACTGGTATGAAAATCATCTACAATCATACCATAATTAATTCAATAACAACTGACTTAAGAGCTCAACTCCTCTAAGTCTATTGCTCAAGAAAACACCAAGTAAAGCCCTCTAGGTCTATTCTCGGAAGCTCCAAAACGGGAACTTATGCACCAAGGAATTACATCTTACTGCCCATGGGACGCTGCCGGACCATATAGGCCCACACCTTAATTACCATGGTGACTTGATGCCTATTCCATGCCAACTAGTGGTTCAATGACCAAACTTAAGACATCAATAACACCGTGCCTATGGATCCATTACCAAACCAAAACACAATCACATATAACCATACATAATCATGTGTAACAATTTGACATCAAGTTATTCTCAAAATCATTATATGGTATAGGTACTTTAACTTCCCACCATCTTGGTGGAGGAATATTTTAGCACCATGACTCATTAAATGTTGGTATTAAATCTTTCCCACAATAATAAAACTATAATACCCAAACTTGACCCAAAATATTAAATCATTTCAAAACCCTAGATTTGGTTCATGTTCATCAAGGCTCTACGAACACAAGCATGGTAGCAAAGATGCTGTGAGAACATCTATTTCTATAAATCTCATTTCCATTTCCTTCAAAACACATTTATTGCCAATAAACCCTAAAACCTCAAAACTAGGTTTTAGGGTAAGATTTGTAAGATCTTCACACATAGAGTTGAGAGTATGTAAAAGTCACCAAGATTTGAGGATTGATACATGTAAGGAGTTGAGAAATGTATGAACTCACCTTAGTAGGTTATATTTAGATATAACCTATGAAATAGAGGAGCTTGAGAGAGAAAAGGATAGGAGACTTGAAGCTTCAACCACTAGAGCTCTTAATCAATGACCACCAACCTAAATCACATCCATTAATGCACATGAGAGACCCACCTAGTAGCAATGAATGAAGAGAGAATGAAACCATACCTTTCTCTTCTCTAAAAAATTGCACCTCCAAGAGCTCCAAAATGAGAAAAGTGGCTAAAAATCGAGTTGGGAGCAATAAATGGCCTGGGGGCCGACCGCGACCTTGCCCGGCGAGAGTGACACATGTCACAATTGCCGACATACTCGCCCGGGTTGAGGAGGTCTCAATACCTCTCCCGTGAGAGTGCCAGGCGAGAGTGACCAACGTCACAATCACTGGCACTTCTGTCGAAAGTGTACCACGGGTCGTCAGGCATAGTCGCCTAAAGTGTACCGAGCCCAAAATTTTGAGATTTTCTAAGCTGACTACTCGGGGTCAGTCAAAGGTTAAAATAAGAGTGTTCCCACTTCAATTATTCAACTTCTCAAGGTTACCACAATGAAACGATGGGTAAGAACACTTACCAAAAATTCGGGTGTTACAATCCTCCCCAACTTGAAAACGATTTTGTCCTCAAAATCTTTGCTAGGTGAAGAGGTGAGGATATCTTTGTTTCATATACTCCTCGGATTCCCAAGTCATGTTGGCATCACGATGGTGCTTCCATTGAACTTTGACCATTGTGACTTCTTTATGACGAAGCTTTTTCGTCTTCTTTTTCAATATCGCGTCGGGTTTTTCAACACAACTGTTCTTTTCGTCCTCTCTAATATCGGAGAGTGGTATGAAGCTTTCTTCTTCCGCTTGACACTTATGAAGGTAACAAACGTAGAATGTGTCGTAAATTCCACTCATTTCCGGAGGGAGTTCCAATTAGTAGGCTTGGAGTCCCACGCGCTTAATCACGGTGAACGGTACACGAAAATGGGGACTTGGATTCCCACGCTTCCCAAACCGTATAATTCCTTTCCATGGAGACACCTTCAGCATTACACAATCCCTCACTTGAAATTCCATTGGTCGTCTTTTCTTGTCGACGTAGCTCTTTTGTCGATCTTGCGCCACCTTTAATAGCTCTCAAATGCCTTTAACCTTGTCAGCCATTTCTTGAACGATTTTGGGTCTGGTAAACTGTTTCTCGAGCGCTTCTAGCCAACATACAGGATTCTGGCACTTACGTCCATACAATGCTTCAAAAGACGCCATCCCAATGCTCGAGTGGTAGCTATTATTGTACGCAAACTCCACCAAAGGTAAGTGTGAGTCCCAAATACCCCCGAAGTCAATTACACAAGATCTCAACACATCTTCAAGTGTCTGAATCATCCTCTTGCCTTGGCCATCAGTTTGGGACGGTAGGTCGTACTCAGTTCTTTTTGCAATCATCCCAAAAATGTGACGTGAACCGACTATCGCGATCCGAGACAATAGACAATGGTACACCTTGGCGATATATTACTTCATTAATGTACAACTTTGCTATCTTATCTATAGGCATAGTTTTCCGCATAGCTAAGAAATGGGCGCTTTTGGTCAAGCGGTCAACTATCACCCAAATTGTGTCATGACCCGTTAAGGTCTTTGGCAATTTTGTCACGAAGTCCATGGTGATATGCTCCCATTTCCATTCCGGAATCTCCAATGATTTTAAACTCCCATAAGGTCGTTGGTGCTCGACCTTCACTTGCAAACAAGTCACACATCGCTCCACGTAGTGCGCCACATCTAGTTTCATGACCGACTTCCAATAATGCAATTTCAAATCTCTATACATCTTCATGCTTGCTGAATGGATAGAATACTTCGACTTGTGAGCATCCTCGAGAGAAAGCTCCCGATTTCCCCCGACCTTGGGTACCCAAACTCTCCCGTTGAATAGTTTTACTCCTCGGCTATCCTCCGTCAAAAGTAAATGTTGTTTGGTCATAACTTTCTCCTTGAGGTTCTCCTTTAATAAGGATTCGATTTGTGACGATTTGATTCGCTCGATGTGTGTTGACACCAAATCGATTCTTGAAAAGGTAGCTCGAGAACTTCCCCCGTCGTCTTTTCGACTCAAGGCATCGGCTACCACGTTTGCTTTACCGGGGTGGTATAGCAACTCGCAGTCATAATTCTTTAGTAGTTCCAACCACCTCCTTTGCCTCATATTCAGTTCTTTCTGATCGAATATATGTTTTAGACTCTTATGGTCCATATAGAGCGTGCAATTCGTACCGTAGAGGTAATGTCCCCATAACTTCAAAACAAACACTACCGTCGCCAATTCCAAATCATGGGTGGGGTAGTTAATTTCGTGCACCTTGAGTTGGCTTGACGCGTAGGCAATCACTTTGCTGCTTTGCATTAAAACACACCCCAAACCCATCTTCAAAGCATCACTATACACCACAAAATCTTCCGATCCTTCGGGTAGAGATAAGATTGGAGCTTCGCAAAGCTTCCTTTTTAGAGTTCGAAACGCCTTTTCTTGACTTTCGGTCCATACGAATTTCACGTTCTTCCGGGTTAGGGTCGTCAACGATGAAGCTATCTTGGAAAAATCTTGAATGAATCTCAGGTAATATCCTGCTAGTCCTAGGAAACTTCAGATTTCTGTCGGGCTCTTGGGAGGTTTCCAGTTCATCATAGTCTCGATCTTTACGGGATCCACCTTTACTCATTCCTTGGTGATTACATGTCCCAAGAAATGCACATCTTGAAGCCATAATTCGCACTTTGAAAACTTAGCGTACAACGTTTCTCTCCATAGCACCTCTAGGACTTCCCGGAGGTGTTGCACGTGATTTGCCTCGTCCTTAGAGTACACGAGAATATCGTCAATGAACATAATTACCGACCTGTCAAGGAATGGTCGTCAAATCCGGTTCATCAAGTCCACGAAAACCGCCGGTGCGTTGGTTAGGCCGACCGGAATTACTAAAAATTCATAATGGTCGTATTGCGTCCTAAACGTTGTCTTCAGGATGTCGTCCTCCTTCACTCTCACTTGGTGATATCCTGAACGTAAGTCGAGCTTCGAAAAGCATCCTGCCCCTTGTAGTTGGTCGAACAAATCATCAATCCTCGGAAGTGGATACTTGTTCTTGACCGTCACTTTGTTCAATATAGTCGATACACACTTGCATTATACCGTCTTTCTTCTTGACGAATAAGACCGGAGCTCCCGAAGGTGATGAGCTCAGTCTCACGAAACCCTTCTCAAGAAGGTCTTGGAGTTAAGTCATCATTTCTTGCATCTCGAAGGGAGCTAACCGATAAGGGGCTTAAGCAATCGGGGATGCCCCCGGAACAAGGTCTATTCAGAATTCCACTTGGCAATCGGGTGGTAAACCAGGCAAGTCGTCAGGGAAAACATCGGACAACTTGCGCACCACCCTCACGTCTTCAAGATTTCTCTTCTCAAGGTTGATATCTATCACGTACGCCAGGAATGACGAACATCCTTTTGCTAGACACTTCTGTGCTTTAGCCATAGAGATAAACATCACCCTTCCTTCTCTCACCATAGATTACCCCCACCTCACCATCCGAAACGGGTTCGTATCAACTTCTTGGAGCACACGATCTCAGCTCGGTTCTCCGCTAGCTAATCCATCCCGACCACAATGTCGAACCTGCCGATTAACATATGCATCAAATTGATAGAGAACCTCTTCCCTTCAATCTCAAGAGTGCAATCCCTCAAGACATCACGAATCACAATTTGACTACCATTCGCTATTTCTACCACTATAGTATCTTCTAGACTACTAGTGGGCATGACAAGCTTTTGACAAAACGTATCGGATATGAAAGAGAAGCTGGTGCCCGAGTCAAATAACACATGCATAGGTACGGAGTTTAGGAGAAACGTACCTAATACCACATCGATGGATGCCTTGGCCTCTTCCGTCGTCATCTGAAAATCTCTATCGGACACTCTCGAAGGGTTCACTTTCTTCCCACCGGCTCCACCCGTCTTCAGTTTTGGGCATTCCGCCCTAACATGCCATGAATCCTTACATTCGAAGCATATTTCCCCTTCACGGAACAATCTCTGAAAGCATGGACAGACTTACCACACTTGTAGAAATTACCGGGAACAAAGTTGCATGGACCAAAATGTTTTCTTCGACACTTGGAACACCACCTAGCATCACGCCTAGGATCGGTTCCCCGTTGACTGCTGTTGAAGGGTCTTGGCTTCTTTGAGGGCATATGACTTCCTTCCCACTTTCTCTTCTTAAATTGACTGCTACCTTCCTCTTTACCATGGTTGTAGGTGTCTTCCATTAGCTGGGCTTCTTCAATCACCTTACGGAGAGTGGAGGCCTTTGACACTCGGACCATTGACATCATGTCCGATGGAAGGCCCTTGATGTAAGCCTTAAAATTTTCCTTTTCAGTCGGGACCAGATGTCCCACCAACCCCAACTTGTCCATGAACTGACGATTGTACTATTTCACCGACAGATTGCCCTTATTCAAGTTTTGAAAGTCTTCTTCAATCCGATACATTGACCTCTTATTGCAATATTCCTCCAAAATCTTCTCCTTAAAGGTTGCCCAATTCAACTTGTCCAAAATTGCGGTTTCTATGGAAGTGGAGTAGACATTCCACCAAGTGAGGGCCGCCCCTCTAAGCATTTGGGATCCAAACTTGGCTTTTTGATTCTCACCGCATTCTCTACTCCGGAAAGCTTGCTCCATTACCCAGATCCAGTTCATGCAGACAATCGGGTCATCTACACCTTTAAATTCGGGCGGTCGAGAACTGAGAAAGGTTTTAAAGGAACAAGTATTCCCTTCTAGTCTCATGTCCAAGGTCACGGGACCTTTCGTAGGGATCTCGTTTTCGGTACCATCGGATCCCGCCACTACAATATTCTCGGCAACCGTCTCGTGTCTACGGTTGTTGGTGTCCCTGTCTTCCAAGATCTTTAGGAATAGTTCTTGTTGTTGTGCCATGGATTTATTCATTGCCAACATCATCCGTTCCATCATTCATGTTTCCTCCGTTACCTCTTCCAAAATAGGTTATGACGTTTTCGTATTGTGTTGGAGTATATGCTCAATCCTTCCACCCAACACATCATTTAGACGGGAAGGCTCTTCCGCCACAGTCACCCGCAGTTGGTCGGCCGTGGATGTCGTTGCTTCATGGCCCTCCGGTCTATTTCAAGTATTTACCATCACAAATGGCGATACATTCGAAAATCGTGGTGAGAATAAGTTATGAGAATAAACAGAAGGATACATACAATTACACTCATTAATCGTCATAACAACAACAATCTAAGCATGCTTACGTAACAATATATTCATAATAACAGTAGCTAATTGAAATTATGAACATACTACACATAAGTATTCTCGTTACTACCGTCTTAATTCTCAATTCGTGCAATAGGGACAACTCTAGACCATCCTATCTTAAGAGTTTTACCCAATCTCATAATTCATAACTTAATTGTTCTCAGCTTAAGTCTAGGCATCTTACATTCATACCAAGTTCACTTAAACTATGACTCTGATACCAATTTCTTACACCCTAAAAATAGGGCTCAATTTAAACCTGAATAATTGTGGAAAAGACATCTAATAATTAAAAAGTACCACCCAAAAAGGGAAATAGTATGGCGTATACAAACCTAAGATGAAACAAAGGATACAATTTGACAACCTATTAATATAAAACAATCTACTTTAGATTACATTCAAGTGTCGCTACCCTTCCAAAAATAATATCCAACAAAACAATTCACGCCGTTCTATTTATCTCCAAAAGTACTAACTCTCGACTACTTGGCCGTCATCTCATTCCCGAAAACCCTCGCCGCTAAGATGACCTGTCACACACGACATTAAGAAGAAGGGTTAGGCTAACGCCTAGTGAGAACAAACATTTAATAGTGACAATTATAATGACATTTGGAAAGTGAGTTATTTGATAATCGGAAACCAAATCAAAACTGGTATGAAAATCATCCACAATCATACCATAATTAATTCAATAAAAACTAACTTAAAAGCTCAACTCCTCTAAGTCTATGGCTCGAGAAAACACCAAGTCAACCCCTCTAGGTCTATTCTCTGAAGCTCCAAAACGGGAACTTATGCACCAAGGAATTACATTTTACTACCCATGGGACGCTGCCGGACCATATAGGCCCACACCTTACTTACCATGGTGACTCGATGCCTATTCCGTGCCAACTAGTGGTTCAATGTCCAAACTCAAGACATCCATACCACCGTGCCTATGGATCCATTACCAAACCAAAACTCAATCGCATATAACCATACATAATCATGTGTAACAAATTGGCATCAAGTTATTCTCAAAATCAACATATGGGTTAACTTCCCACCATCTTGGTGGAGGAATATTTTAGCGCCATAACTCATTAAATGTTGGTATTAAATCTTTCCCACAATATTAAAACCATAATACTCAAACTTGACCCAAAATATTAAATCATTCCAAAACCCTAGGTTTGGTTCATGTTCATCAAGGCACTATGAACACAAGGATGGTAGCAAGGATGCAGTGAGAACATCTATTTCTATAAATTTCATTTCCATTTCCTTCAAAACACATTTATTGCCAATAAACCCTAAAACCTCAAAACTAGGTTTTAGGTTAAGATTTGTAAGATCTTCAGACATAGAGTTGAGAGTATGTAAAAGTCACCAAGATTTGAGGATTGATACATGTAAGGAGTTGAGAAATGTATGAACTCACCTTAGTAGGTTATATTTAGAGATAACCTATGAAATAGAGGAACTTGAGAGAGAAAATAGTAGGAGACTTGAAGCTTCAACCACTAGAGATCTTAATCAATGACCACCAACCTAAATCAAATCCATTAATACACATGAGAGACCCACCTAGTAGCAATGAATGAAGAGAGAATGAAACTCTACCTTTCTCTTCTCCAAAAAATCGCACCTCTAAAAGCTCCAAAATGAGAAAAGTGGCTAAAAATCGAGTTAGGAGTAATAAATGGCCTGGGGTCAACTGTGACTTTGCCCAGCGAGAGTGACACATGTCACAATCGCCAGCATAGTCGCCCGGGTTGAGGAGGTCTCTATACCTCTCCCGCGAGAGTGCCAGGCGAGAATGACCAACGTCACAATCGCCGACACTTGCGCCCAAAGTGTACCATGGGTGGTACTCGGGCCGCGACATTGCCACGCGGCTATGCCCCTGGCACTATTGTCGGGCATAGTCGATTAAAAAGTATTGAGCCCAAAATTCTGAGATTTTCTAAGCTGACTACTAGGGGTCGGTCCACGGTTAAAATAAGAGTGTTACCACTTTAATTATTCAACTTCTCAAGGTTACCACAATGAAACGATCGGTAAGAACACTTACCAAAAATTCGGGTGTTACAGTATTGAGTTTGATTTCATGTTTAAATGGGTGCTTCAGTCGCCTATATTTCATCACGAAAACGGTGGGTGTTGGGAAATGGATTGATTTTATATTTAATACATTTCATTTTAGAAACCATGATTTAAATAGCATTCCTTTGGTTTACCGTTTTATATAAATAATGAAAACTCTTGAACTCACTAGGCGTTAAGCGTAACACTTTTTATTTGTCGGCATGTGCATCAGGTCCTTGTTGGGGGATGGTACTAGAAACACCATGAACAAAGTGAATGTTAGTTAGAGGTATGAGATGAATTTAGCTATTCGATGTTATGTTCCGCATTTGGAAATAGAGACGGTTAATGGGTTTTAGTAACACCCGAACTTGATCTAGTCTTGACGTAAGGTTTAGTTTACCTATTGTTGATGTTAAATCTAGTTTTTTGAGTTGATTTAAGTATTGAGTTTAGGCAAAGGGATTTATCCTTTACTCGCTCTTTCCAAATTTGAGAGTGTTAAACTAATCTAAGTTTAGATTATAGACGGGTGTCGCTATCATCACCAAAGGAATGCCATCTTCGAGCAATGACTACTTTCAAAAGCTATAGATCCCAAAAATGATTAAGATAGCAATTAGCCGCTCCACTCAAGCCTTAGGTGCCACACCGCTACAAGAACCTGAATATACATGTCATTTGGGAAAAGTGTTAGGCTTAATGCCTAGTGAGTGTAAAACAACTGAGAATAAAGTTATAAAGCACTTAAATCGAAATCAAAGCTTTAAATAAGATTATGACACTCATTTCGAGACTCTTTTATCATTAGTAAGACATGCAATATCATAACATGACGAGGGAGACCCGATTTACCATTGACATTGAGGGAACACATAAGTAGGTAGAACTTCCATTTAAGTAACACTATCATCGAGTTCAACCCACGGTCTGTAGTTTGAATCCCCCAATGAACTAAAAAGTACTTATTCGCTAGAATAGAATGTCAATGGTCACACGTTCATCGAGTTCAACCACCTATGGTTTGTAGTTCGACTCCCCCGATGATATAACCCCCGTGTGTAGCCAAGGTGTGGGAATAATTATCCCATTCCAACATCAAGTCGACTTTCATAACTATAGAACTATAACATTAGAGACAATCACTCTTACATAATATAAGTACATAATATGATTCAAAGCCCAAGGGTCTTGCATAATTGCTTTACATTTGGAGTAAGCCACTTTAAAACCAAGGAGGTCTTGACATTGCCATGATCATTTTAGACTCACAAAACTCATTTAGACAATAACAGATATTTTGTTATATGCATAATATCATTTTTCTTGCATCTTGTAGGTAAATAATCTGAACATTCCAAAACCTTAGTTTTTGACTTATCTTTGTCTAAAATCATTTTCTTAAAGAAACAACCAAAAACGTGTTTAAAAGTTCAAGGAACACATATATGGTACAACCAAACACTTACTAACAATTAATCAAAACCCTAGAATCTCCCAAACTTCCCCAAACAAGATTTAGTTTATAAATGGAAATAAATTTAAGAGATGAGTTGGAGACTAAAGTTACAAGGTTTGACATGTATAAGGCTTATAAAAGTAAGATAAACTCACAACTTAGGTTTTGTTGAAAACCTAGAAAGCCTAAAAACTTGAAAATGGAGGGAAGGTGAAGAATCCCTAGCTTTTGCTTCCCAATATTTTCTTGATGAAGAAGAATCACTTGCAACACTCGAGATCTGGTGACTTAAATGCTCCAAAATCAATAATGAATGCAAGGGCTCGGTTTATAGAGAGAAGGAGAAGAATGGTTGAAGCAATAAATGAATTTGGGGCTGAAATTCGTATATCAAAACCGACTGGGGCCCAAATGCCATAGTGCCAAGTGACAATGCCCTGTGGCATAATCGCTGGCATTGTTGCTCGCTATGTACCGAATGCCACGACTTCCTCGCGACCTTGCCTTACAATTGTGCCCAAGGTCACTCTCACGGGGCATAGTCTCCCTGAGTGTACCAAGGGGTGCTTTAGGCCTGTGACATTGCCCTTAGCGAAAGTGACTCTGTCATAGTCGCTCCACTCCAGATGAGACCCAAAAATTCACTTTTTCGACCAAAAGGTTCCCGACATTCTGGGCATCGTTACTAAGCCCTTCTTAACCTTGTTCCTATGATTCATAAACTATAATTTGAGAAAAGTTAAACCTTTTTACTTACCAAAATTACTTGTGATACAATCATCCCCACCTTGAAAGTGATTTCATCCTCGAAATCTTAGCTATACAAATAAGTGAGGATAACTTCTCTTCATGTCTTCATCGGCTTCCTAAGTCACATTGGAGCCTCGATGGTGCTTCCACTGAACCTTAACTATAACAATCTCTTTGTGGCACAACCTCTTGGACTTTTTCTCCAGAATTGCTTCAGGTTCCTCCATACAACGATTATGTTCATCCACTCAAATTTCCGAGAGAGGAATCACGCTCTTCTTTTCCGCCAAGCACTTGCGTAAATAATACACATGAAAGGTTTTGTGAATTCCAACCATCTCAAGTGGTAGTTCCAACTTGTAGGCTTGGAGTCCCACTCTTCCCAAAATCTTAAATGGTCCAAGGAAACGAGAATGAGCTTTCCACGCTTCTCAAACCGAATTATATCTTTCCAAGGGGATACCTTCAGCATCACTCGGTCTCCTACTTGGAATTTATTGGTCTTCTCTTCTTGTCGGCATAGCTATTTTTCCAATCTTGAGCCGCTTTTAAACATTCGCCTATTCCCTTTACCTTGTCGGCCATTTCTTGAACAATTTCTGGTCCAAAGAACTATTTCTCACCTTCTTCGAGCCAAGACACGTGATTCCTACATTTTCTCCCATACAACACTTGAAACAGTGCCATCTTCATATTGGAATGGTAGCTATTGTTGGAGGCAAATTCCACGAGTGGTAGATGTGAATCCCAATTCCCGCCAAAATCAATGACACAAGACCTAAGCATGTCTTCGAGTGTTTGAATGATTTTTTTGCTTTGACCATTAGTCTGAGGGTGGTAAGCCATACTCAATTTCACCTACGTACCTAATTCTTTCTGCAAGCCATCCCAAAAGTTAGAAGTGAATCGATTATCTCAGTCGGACACAATCGATAACGGTAGTTCATGTATCGAGACAACTTGGCGAGCTTATCCATAGGCAACGTCTCTCACATTCCCAAGAAGTGAGCACTCTTCATCGAGCGGCCCACCACTACCCAAATGATGTCATGAACCTTCAATGTCTTCGGTAATTTAGTCATGAAATCTATAGTGATGTGCTCCCACTTCCACTCCAGGATCTCCAAGGATTGAAGACTCGCGTATGGTCATCGATGTTCTGCTTTTACCTGTAAACATGTCACACACCTCTCTACGTAGTTCGCCACATCCAACTTCATGATGGGCCACTAATACATCAATTTCAAATCTCTGTACATCTTGGTGCTATCCGGATGGATGGAATATTTGACTTGTGGGAATCTTATAGCAACAATTCTCGATTTTCCCTAACTTTAGGCACCCAAATACGGCCTTGGTATAGCTTCAATCCACGACCATCCTTGGTTAAAAGTGATTGTTGCTTCATCATTACTTCGCTCTTGAGATTCTCTTCAAGAAAGGCTTCCTTCTGGGACACTTTTATCTGATCAATTAGGTTTGCCACCAAATCTATCCTTGAGAGTGTAGCTTGAATGTCGCTACTACACTTTTTATGAATTAGTGCATCCGCCACCATTTTCGCTTTACACGGGTGGTAGAGCAATTCACAGTCATAGTCCTTTAGTAGATCCAACCAACGCGACTGTCTCATGTTTAGATCTTTCTGATCAAACATGTATTTCAAGCTCTTTTGGTTGGTAAAGAGCGTGCACTTAGTACCGTAGAGGTTGTGTCACCATAATTTTTAAGAGAACACCATTGCCACTAGTTCCAAGTTGTGGGTTGGGTAATTCTTCTTGTGCTCCTTGAGTTGTCTTGATGCATAGGCAATCCCCTTGCCTCGTTGCATTAAGACGCAACCCAAACCCATGTTGGACACATCGCTATATACCACGAAGTATTCGAACACTTCTGTAAATGCCAGAATTTGAGCTTCGAACAACTTCTTTTGGAGAGTTCGGAAGGCTTTCTCTTGAGTTTCGGTCCAAACTAACTTTAAAATCTTTCGTGTCAAGGTCGTCAAAGAGAAAGCGATTTTAGAGAAATCCTGAATAAATATCCTATAGTAGCCCGCTAAACCCAAGAAACTTCGGATTTCTGATGGACTCTTGGGGGGCTCCCAATTCATCATTGTTTCAATCTTAGACCGATCTACCTTCACCCCATCGTGGTTTACTACATGACCCAAGAATTGGATTTTTTCTAACCAAAAGTTGCACTTGGAGAATTTTGCGTACAATTTATCCCTTCTCAACACCTCTAAAACCTCACGAAGGTGTTGCTCGTGATGAGGCTCATCCTTGGAGTAAACAAGTATGTCATCGATGAATACGATCACCAACTTGTCAAGGAGAGGTCAGAACACCAGGTCATCAAATCCATGAGCATCGTCGGTGCATTCGTCAAACCTAATGGCATTACGAAAAATTCGCAATGGCCGTATCATGTTTTAATGGAGATATTTTTCTACGTCCTCATCCTTCACCTTCACCTGATGATACGGCGATTGTAGATCGATTTTCGAGAAGCAATCGGCTCCTTAGAGTTGATCAAATAAGTCATCGATCCTTGGTAGTGCGTTTTGCTCAAACTCACAGAACACTGTTGGTGCGCGTTTCAACACTTAGAAAAATTTTCACAAATTTCAAACTCGCAAGCTCTTCTAGCGTGTTTCGCTCAAACTCGCAAGCTTTGTCTTGCGTATTTATGAAACTCACACGCCTCTGTTAGCACGTTTCTGACCAAAAATCAAATCTTTTGACTTGCGCGTTTGATGGTAAACTCGCAGGCTTTGCTTGCGCGTTCTTCACTTGATGAAGCTTGCACGTTCTAAGGAAGAACTTGCGCGTTTTTCCAATCTTGCGTGTTCTTCAAAGTTTTTCACGAAATTGCAACAATATGATCGATTTATCAATTAGAACACAATTCTACCACAAGATTTCCATTAAAAACAACAAAAAGCAACAAATTGATTCAAGAAACAGTGTTCGAGTCCGTTTTCAAGAAAATTTCAAAATTCAAAAATTGAATCTGATTTAATGTGAATTTTGAGATATAATCAACACAAGAAATGATCCAAAACATAAATCGAATGAAATGATTCCATTTACTTGTACTAAAAACGATTTTTCAACAAAAAATTGATCAAATAGTGACTTTTTCAAGAAACGATTTCGTGAAAATCAAAAATCTCAAATCTATCCAATCTGATTAATCTGATCCTTCTGAATTGATTTGGTTTGCTCTGATACCAATTGAAATTGTAATTCCCAATCAATTCAAGC
This sequence comes from Arctium minus, assembly GCA_954870635.1. Classification (NCBI taxonomy): domain Eukaryota; kingdom Viridiplantae; phylum Streptophyta; class Magnoliopsida; order Asterales; family Asteraceae; genus Arctium; species Arctium minus. Next base: position 49,766,923 of record OX941090.1, on the reverse strand, counting down.
AATCTCTATTCAATATATGACAATATCAAAGTATATTTCTAGAGAGAGAGTGTAGAGAGAGAAAGTCTTCATGTCATAGATCTAACAATGATATTACAATATATCTAGCTACATGATTTACAAGACAACATGGTATTTATACCACAAGTCTAAAACCACAAGGTTAACACCTAAGTAAAATCATATTGACTAAACACACTTTGACTTTGTTGACTTATCTTGACTTGACTTTTCCTATTAAATCTTGGATACAATAATACACTAACATCATCGATCGAAATGATTTGGGAGATTACATCAGAATATCCTTAAAGGAAGGAATCATGACACCTCTTACCAAGATTCTCAGTGTAGCTGGAGAGAATGGTGAAGAAGAACAGAGAGAGTATCCATTACCGCTTGATGAATACTCGGATGAGCAGAAAAGGAGACATAAGGGTGACAAGCTGGCAAAATCATTCATTCTCCTAGGCATACCGAATGAGATTTATGTCAAAATTGATAGCTACAACGCTACTGGAAAGCAGATGTGGGATCAATTGGAGAAGATGATGCTCGGATCAAAGGTCGGCAACTAACTCAAAGTATCCAACTGCCTGAATAACTATGAAGAGTTTAAAGCTAAAGTTGGAGAATCTCTAGAGGCTACATATGATAGATTTGTGACCTTGCTGCACGAACTAAGTAAGAATAAGGTCAAAAAATCTCAAGTTGAACTGAATATAAAATTCCTCAGCGTCCTCCAGCCTGAGTGGAAGAGGTTTACTAGACAGATGAAGCAAATGAAATATCTGAATGAAATTCTACTTCATGAGGTCTATGAAACCCTCAGGCAGAATGAGGAGGACGTGGATGAGATCAAGGATGAGAAGATAAAGGCTAAGAAGACGGTTGCTGATCCACTTGCTCTTGTTGTAAAGAAGAAAAAGAAGAATATGATAAGTTCGGAATCAGAAGAGGATGAAAGAGAGATTAACTCTGACTCTGACGACTGTGATAACCTGAAGCAGGCTATGCTTATGTTAACCAAGGCTTTTCAAAAGAAGTTCTACAAAAAGCCTAGCTCGAACAGTCAGAGGTATTCATCTAGTTCAAGTAACTACAATCACAAGGAGAAAGTTGAAGGAAAGAGGATAGAGGAAAGGAGACTAGAAGAGAAGAAGTATAGAGCTGAAAAGACCAAGGAGGTAGAACCTACAAAGTGCTACAACTGTGGCAAATTCAGACATTTTGCCAAGGATTGCCGCAAACCCAAAGTCCGAAACTCCGATTACTATAAGAACAAGTTGCTTCTAGCCAAGCAACAGGAGGCTGGAAAAGCATTAATGGCCGAGGATGAGTTCTGGCTCGACCATTCTGACCAAGAAGATGAAGAAGGAGAGAAGGACGAGACAGCACACTTGTGCTTGATGGGTCACATGAAGATAGAAGCTGAAGCTGATTTGGATGAAGAGGATAACGAAGAGGTATGTGATTTAACCAAATCAGATTTCTTGAATCAAATGCATGCCATGATGACTAAACTCCAAGAATTAGAGTCTAAACTTAAGCATGAAAAGGGTGTCAGTAATGATAAAAATCAATCTATACAGAAACTTAGCAATGATATTGCTGAGAAAAATGTATTGATTGAAGTGTTGCATAAAAACATTGACACCGGCGCAAAAGAGAAGACTATAATTCATAAAGAGTTAGCTGAAACAACTTCAAAATATAGAATGTGTGAGTTTGAATCAAAAGAGCTTTCTAAAATGTATTCTTCACTTTCAAAAGAAAAGAAATCTTTAATTGAAAAAGTGAATGCTTTGGAAGGAAAATTATATACTTTGGGTCAAACTGAACAAACCATTCATCTGAACAAACCTAAAGAGAATCCTGAGTGTTGGGAACTTGGTTACAAGAACCCACACCACCTCATAAAGGGTATATCTGAAGCGCCTGCTCTATATAATTTTGGATTTATGAAACTGGCACCTCAATACCCTGAACTCAAAGTTTTCTGGACTAGTCTGTCTGAAGAGGATAAAGCCAATGAATATGCTAAAAGAAAGAGCACAACTAAAGTTCAACTTCCGTTTCGTTATGAGAGGTTGAATAATAGTTATAGTTCTGATAAATCAAAATCTCTTTCAAATGACTATTTTGAGAGTTATTCTGTAAAAGAAATGGAGGCTAAGCCCATCGAAGGTAAGCTTTATGTCCCTCCTCTCATTTTGGAAACTAAAATTTGTGAACTCGAGAATACTCTCAAAGAAAAAAGGATCTTGATGGACTTAGAACAAGCTATTTTTTCTACTGTGTTCAAATATACTGAGTTTTCTAAATTATCCAAGGCTTTAAAATCTGATGATAGATTTGGTTTATTTGATAATGAGTTTCTGATTTTGAATTTAATGCTAAACTTCCTAATCATTCCTCTTTTGTTGTTAATTCTTTTGGATTACCAAGTGTGTTTGAAAAAGGTGAAACATCAACGAAAGTTGATAAATCAGTTTATGTGAAATCCAAAGTTGCCAAAGTTAAGAAGAAGAAATCTGGGCATTCACAGAAACAGATCACCACCGGTAAGTCAAAGAAGAAGCATTTGGTTGATTCTCACCATTCTAACTCTAAAGTTTTAAATGTTTCAGATTTGAGAAAGAAAAAGCTTGGAGTTAAGTCGGAATGGATACCGAAACAGAATATCGACGAGAATGCTAAATCATTTTCTAGTTTTGATTGTATTAAGAAGATTAATAGTAAAGATGATTTGATTGTGAATGTTGCTATTTCTAAACCAAAACTTGTTGATTCTCGCAAGAAATATTCCATACAGCAATTATTCCAGTTATCTCCGTCTAATAGAATGTTTTCAAATTACGATAGATATGATTATGCTTCTCGAAAATATTCTGATGTTTGGTTTGGATCTTATCATGTTTACTCTCATCGTTCTAATTCCTCATATGGTTTTCAAAAGAAAAGTTGGCCCAAATTTAAATGGGTGCCAAAATCATGTGCTAACACTGTAGGTCCCATTTATAAGTGGGTACCTAAACCTCTTATTTCTTGATTTCTCTTGTGCAGACCCGTCATATGTGGTACTTGGATAGCGGGTGTTCCAAGCATATGACTGGGCAGAAAAGTTTGTTGACTAACTATAGAGAGAAATACTGGGGAATAGTTCGATTTGGTAACGATCAGTTTTCACCAATTCTGGGGTATGGTGATGTGGTTCACGACAATGTAACGATTAAGAAGGTGAGGTACGTAGAAGGATTAGGACACAACCTTTTTAGTATTGTCTAGTTATGTGACAAAGACTTAGAGGTAAATTTCAAGGCCAAGAGGTGTTCGGTACGCACTGAGGACGGTAAAGAACTCTTGGTCGGCACTCGAAAGTCAAACCTCTACACCATAAACTTGTCAAAGGTCCAGACTGACAATCAGGTGTGTCTACTCTCAAAAGCATCGATGCAACAAAGTTGGCTATGGCATCGACGACTTTCTCACCTGAACTTTCGCTACATCAACAAACTGGTCAGTGGAAAGCTAGTGCATGGACTTCCTGAGCTCAAGTACGTAAAAGAACACTTGTGTGCAACGTATGAAAAAAGGAAGATGAAGAGAGCTCCACACAAACCGAAGCCTGAACCAAGTACCAGCTCTCCTTTGGAGTTGTTGCATATGGATCTTTGTGGTCCTATGCGAACGTAAAGCTTAGGCGGAAAGAAATACGTGTTGATTATTGTGGACGATTATTCGCGATACACGTGGGTCAAATTTCTACGGTCAAAAGATGAGACACCCGAAGTTCTCATTACATTTCTAAAGACGATCCAGGTAAATCTGCAGAAACCAGCCAAGCTTCTCCGAACTGACAACGGCACAGAGTTTAAGAATAAAACAGTTGAAGATTATCTCGAATCGGTCGGGATATCACATCAATACTCTGTTGTACGTACGCTTGAACAGAATGGAGTAGTCGAAAGGCGAAACCGTATGCTAGTCTAGGCCGCTCGTACTATGCTCAGTCAATCCGACTTACCTCTATTTTTGTGGGCTGAAGTTGTGTCGACTGCGTGTTACACTCAAAATCGGTCCATGATACACCGCAGATTTCAAAAGACTCCGTATGCGTTAATCAACAACCGAACACCAACAATCAAGTATTTCCACATATTTGGGTGTAAGTGTTTTGTGCTAAATGACAGAGAGAGTCTGAATAAGTTCAGTGCTAAGGCGGATAAGGGCATCTTTATCGGCTATTCTTCTACATCTGCTGCATATCGAGTATACTTGAAGAAGTCAAGGACTGTGATCGAGAGCATAAATGTTACATTTGATGAAGAGATGGCTTCTGAACACTTCAGTTCAGAACCCGTGATAACAGGAGTACTAGCTTCTGGACAAATCAGTCCAGAACATGTGTCTCAAGAGATCAAATCAGATGGCGCATCAACGTCTTCTAATCACTTATCTGATTTAGATTTACTATTTGAACTATTTTATGATGAATTTCTTGGATCTAAAGTGACTAAATCTGTTGTGGTTGACAGGATGGAAGATTTAATGACTACTCATCCAACCAGTTCAGATATCTCTACTGAATCCAACTCCCCGATTCAGCAAGAAGTTCAAGTTCAAATGCCTACTCCGACAGTTGAAGCTGTGACCAACAGAGAAGAGACAGAAGTAGCTGAATCAGTAGGGTGTACTGTAAGGACAGATCAACAGACTAATCAAGCTGAACCCACTGAAACTTCTGCACCTACTACTTCAACTGAACCCCCCATTCCTACTGAACAATCTGAAGAAGACACCAGTGGATTCTTAGATGACAATCATGATCAATCTGCATCTAATCCACTCCCTCATGAACACAAGTGGACTAAAGAGCACCCGGTATCTCAAGTCATTGGAGATCCATCAAAACCGGTGCAAACTAGGTCTGCAACATCAAATCAATGTATGCATGACTCCTTTCTGAGGAAGATTGAACCTACTCGCGTATTTGAGGCTCTTGCTGATTCAGATTGGGTAACTGCAATGCAAGAAGAGCTGAATCAATTCGAAGCACTTAAAGTATGGAGACTCGTACCCAAACCTGAAGGTAAAACCATCATTGGTATGAAATAGGTTTTCAAAAACAAGAAAGATGAAGATGGTACTGTTATCCGAAATAAAGCAAGACTTGTCGCCAAGGGATATAGGCAAGAGGAAGGAATAGATTACGACGAGACTTATGCTCCAGTGGCGCGTATAGAAGCAATCCGCATGTTTCTTGCGTACGCTTCCCACAAGAACTTCACCGTCTATCAAATGGACGTGAAAACAGCCTTTCTGAATGGCATACTTAAGGAGGAAGTCTACGTCTCGCAGCCAGAAGGCTTTGTTAATCAAGAGAAACCGAATCATGTATACATTCTCGACAAAGCACTTTATGGACTGAAACAAGCTCCTCGCGCCTGGCATGGTGTCTTATCTCGGTTCTTGGTCAAGTCAATTTTTACAAAAGGTACGGTTGATACCACTTTATTCATTAAAAAGGAAAAAGGCGATATCATTCTTATTCAAATATATGTGGATGATATTATTTTTGGCTCTACAAACCCTAAATACTGTAAGAATTTTTCAAACCTCATGGTGTCACGTTTTCAGATGAGTATGATGGGAGAGTTGACTTTCTTTCTTGGATTACAAGTCAAACAATTTTCAACGGGGATTTTTATCAATCAATCTAAATACATTCTTGAAATTCTTCAGAGATTCAAAATGGAAAACTGTAAACTGATTGGTACCCCAATGGCACCTGGTACTAAGATTGGCACTGATCCTTCGGGAAAAGCTGTTGATGTTAAGACTTATAGAGGGATGATAGGTTCTTTGATGTATCTTACTTCCAGTAAGCCAAATATAATGTTTTCTACATGCTTATGTGTTAGATATCAAGCCAATCCTAAAGAATCCCATATGTCTGCAGTCAAACGTATTTCTAGGTATCTGAAGGGGACTACAGATCTTGGTCTGTGGTATCCTAAAGATACTAGCTTTGAACTAACAGCATAATCAGACGCATATCATGCTGGTTGCATGCTAGACAGGAAGAGCACGTCGGGTTATATACATTTCCTCGGTGATAAACTCGTCAGTTGGGCATCAAAGAAGCAATTATGTGTCTCCACTTCAACGGCCGAAGCAGAATATGTAGCTGCTGCTAGCTGCTGTTCTCAGGTCTTGTGGATGAGAACACAACTGCGAGACTATGGTTATCACTACAATAAGATTCCGATCTATTGTGACTCGGAAAGCGCTATCGCTATATCAGCTAATCCTGTTCAGCATACAAAGACCAAACACATTGATGTCAGGTATCACTTTATAAAAGATAATGTCGAAAAAGGAACAATTAAACTTTACTTTGTAAAAACTGATTATCAGCTTGCAGATTTGTTTACCAAACCCTTAGACGAAAAGAGATTCAATTTTCTTGTCTCTAGGCTTGGTATGCTAAATCTTAAGACATAATCAGTGGTTACCTATTAAAGTTTTCTCATTGTAAATTTTTCATCATTTCTTTATCATTATTTCTGAAAGATATCTGCACCTTAATAGTTTGTTCATGATCTCAGGGGGAGTGTGAGAAGTACTTCATAGATGATCAATGTTATTTTGAGGGGGAGCATATCTAATTTCTGCATTTACCTATCTGTCAAATTTTGTAATGCATGATTTTAGGGGGAGCTCTTTCAAGTCAAAAGAGTATGGAAATGATTTCTGATTATTTCAGATCAGAACTCGTACTTTTAATTGTTTTACTGCTTTATGTTTTTTTAATTTCTGTGAATAAAGTTGATTTGACTATGACCTTAAGACTTTTGCTGTTTGAGAGATGCTTACAAGATCATATCTTTATGACTTTAAGCTTGACTTCAAGAAATGTAAGATTCACGCAAAAGGTATAATTCTATATCTTCATCTCATATATGGCTGAAAGAAGGACAACTTTCAATCGTAGAAAACATTGTTCTTAAATGTTCAAACCACTTCCCGATTCTCAAACAGATTTCATGAATTGGAAGTGTGATTTTAAATGTTTTCAAGATCTATTTTGTGCTTCAATGCTTAACAAACGTGTGTTTCTACAGATATATACTTGCGTATTATCTTGTCTTTATACTGTCAAGTATTCACACATACCGGTTTAATTCTTTTGTTGAATAAGTTATCACCATGTCTCATATTGACCAATTTTTCGATGGTGATACACCTCGCTTGTATTTCAAAGAATTTTGAGCGTCATTTCATTTCGAAACGTCATTTCAAGAATGTCTATACTTTTGTTTCATATAGACAATATCCATTATTCTTGACCATAAGCCTTGATTGCCATATCATTTCTGATCGTTTTCATACAATGTCAGATTTTCAAACAAGTCTATTGCCTTCATGTTCATTCATTCAATATACTTGTTTGACAATACCTCAATGTTTCAAATGCTCAAATCTTCATGATTATATTCTGAGCATACAAACATCTTACTTGTATTTGAGCTTTAACTGATAAAGTTAAATCATCTGAGCAACACATGCTTTCTAGGAAAATACGGGATCTTTGTGCTAGGACTTAACTGAAACTTCTATGGATTCACGTTAACCATTGTTTCATACCCAAGAAGTTAATCCTTTAGTGATTGAGTGTGAGGAGTCCAAAAGAAATGAGTGTGGGTTGTGTGATGAGGGAAAATGGAAAAGAGAGTTTGGTTAGATGTGAGCTTAATGATTAAAAGAAAGAGGGTGTGAGAACAGAGTAAAAGAATATCATACTATGTACCAACTACTTTCTGAGTCGGGCAGCCACATTACTAATGTTTCACAATTCTTCGTGAACGTTATTGAAACAGGCACCTAGCCCATGCCAACTCTTGACTTTAACCCCACCAGCCACTCATTTTCTTCTTAACAAGAAAATGTTTCATTTTTCAAAGGGGAAGCAGCACATTTACTATCTGATTTTCATTTGGAAAATCTGGATATTGAAAAGAAGGAAGTCTGCTCCACCTTCGCACTTCAATCATGCACATTGAGTCTGTGTTTATACTACTGTTGTCTCAGTGGCTTACACAATGTTGAGCCTTTATAAGCAATCATCTGTGCTTAATTTTTTTTCTATCACTTGCACGAACACACAAGGAATTTGTTTCTTTGTCATAACGTTCATAGAAATTGCCTTTGTGGTGTTTCGATGATTGAATGGAAGCCCTGGGGGAGTGAACATCATAAAAGCTCCTTTACAATGTGTATTCGTTACACACAGTGACTTCGTGTTACTGGCAGGCTTTTTTTAACTGATTCATTTGTTGATTCAGGGGTTACATTCCTATTTTGTCTGGATTTGAAAAGATCTAGATGAATATCTTGGCAGATTGACGGTGAATCAGAGGCTCAGTTCAAAAGATCAGCATGGTCAAAGACATTTCTTGGAAGAAGTTTTGATGATGTCAATGCTCTATTCCTCAAAAAGGGGGAGAACATAATGTTTGAAGAAATGTCCATTACAAGTTGTGTTTCAAGAGACATTGGAGAAGAAAGATTAACGAAGAAATGGGAGAGAATACAAGTTTAGAGCAAGTATTCTGAAGATTTGCTGAATTGAGAGAAATTTTCTTTGAAGATACTTTACTAAAGCATTCTGAGCTAAATCTGGAGATAATTTCTTTCCATCACCTGAAAAGAGAATTTTTCTACGTCTCTTGGGAAGATTACAAGATGTGTTAAAGAAAAAGAGAGGGATTGCATCTTTCTAAGCATAAAGAGAAGATTGGATTGCTAAATCTTTTTAGTAATGATCTTGATCCAAAGGGGGAGATTGTTAGATCACAGATTTATTGGATTCAAGATCATCAAGATTGAAGATGAAAGATTCAAGAAGTCAAGGTTACAAAGTCAATTCTCAATAAAAGTCTAGGTCCTTTGTAATAAATAGTTAAAAGTTATTTCCTTGTATTTTGTATTTTTGTCTTTTCCCTAAAATAGGTATAAGGTATTTAGGTGCTAGGGTTGTTGGTGAGTGAGGGTGTGCAAAATTATAAACATCAGCCGCCAAACTCTATTCTAGAGAGAGAGAGAGCTTAGAGAGAAAAACCTTCAAGAGAAAATCTTGTAATCCTTTGATTGAGAAATCTAAAACAGGTTTGATCATTCTCTTGTTGTGATTATATATCTTTTATTGCGATAAGAAACTTGATCTTACAGGGACAATCAACCTCCCACTGATAGAGTTTGCTTATAATAACAGCTACCACTAAAGTATCAAGATAGCACCTTTTGAAGCTTTATATGGCCGCAAGTGCATAACACTGGTATGTTAGGCAGATGTCGGAGAAAAACAGCTAGCAGGGCCAGAGTTGGTCCAACAAACATCCGATAAGATAACATAGATCCGGGAAAGACTAAAAGTCGCACAAGATAGACAAAAGAGTTATGCAGATAAAAGACATCGACCATTGGAGTTTCAGATGGGTGACAGAGTGTTGGTGAAAATATCACCATGGAAAGGAGTTGTGAAATTTGGGAAGAGTGGCAAACTAAGCCCGAGGTATATATGGCCATTTGAAATAATTTCAAAAGTAGGAGTCGTGGCTTACCGATTGAAGTTACCAGAAGAGCTAAACGGTATTCATGACACCTTTCATGTGTCAAATTTGAGAAAATGCTTAGCCGATGAGTCAGATATTGTGAACTTAGAAGATGTTGAGCTCAATGACAAATTCACTTACGTAGAAGAGCCAGTTGAGGTGTTGGACAAGAAAATAAAAAAATTACGGAACAAGAGTATACCTCTGGTATTAGTCAAGTGGAAATTCCATGAGGGTGCAGATATGACATGGGAGATAGAAGAAGAGATAAGGGCTAAATACCCACATCTATTTAGCCTGTAATTCCAAGGACGGAATTTTTTTTTTGAGGAGAGAGTTGTAACACTCAGAAAATTTAATTATATATATATATGTATATATGTAACTTTTTTTAAGTTAATGAAAATGGATTACTTTTATATATATATATATATATATATATATATATATGTAATAATGGCAATTGAGTAGAAAAAGGGGGGTTAAAAGATAATGTGATTAAATAAATAAATAAATAAAAGTATATGATATGGAATTAAGTGTAACACTCAAGAAAATGAAGGGACTAAAAGTAACAAACCCTTAAAGTTAAATGACCTGCTACCTAAATAAAAAAAATAAAACAAAATCAGAAGTATGAGATTTGGTGGCTTTGTTTCGTGTAGCATTAAGGATGGAGCCATAGGTATGGTTTTCTCTATTTTTTTTTTCAATAAGGCTAGAGGTATGGTTTTCTTTATTTCTTTTCAGTAAGTCTTGAAGTATTTTTTTTTTCTACAAGGTTAGAAGCATGGTTTTTTTTTTATTTCTTTTCAACAGAGTTAGAGGTATGGCCTTTTCATTTCTTTTCAGTAATTTTCTTCCAAAATGGGAGTATAAATACCCACCTTGTTTTTTTTTTATAAATCAACTTACCCAAAAAACATTTCTTTAAAAGATCAAAGTAGAGGAGAAATATGAGTTTAAGCAAGAAGACAAGTCTTGTTTTTCACCACTATGAGGTAAAATGTTAAACTTATATTTAATATTTTTACATAGTTGGGTTCGTTTGTAATAGAGTTATAGAACCCCATGAGTATTTTCTCAGATTGTTGGGTTTCTTGTAAAATCCAAGTAGGTGTTCAAGTTGTGGATTTTAATTTAAAGACTTGAAATTTAGATGAGAAAATAAAACTCATTTTTTTGATGAAATTTATTGTTCTTTATGTCAAAATCTTAGGAAAGATTAGGGGTGAGCATCGGAACTGGGTACCCATTTTTGGAACCAGAACCGCTTTGGAACTGCCGGTTCCGGAACCAGAACCGATGCGATTGGTTCCGGTTCTTAAAATACGGAACCGATTAAGACTGGTTCTGGTTTTGGTTCTCATTTTTTTGGAACCGATACCTGCTGGGTACCCGCCGGAACCGGTTCCAGGGTCGGGTACTCGGTCCCGCAGGGTACCCATAACCGGAACCGACGGGTACCCACTGTTTTTTTTATAATCATTTTATATGTTTAAAAAACTATTACCATTTAGGGTTCCTTTCCTTTCACGATTCTCAAATTCACATTACAATTACACACTTTCAATTGTACATGGCTGCTCCTGCGCGCCTCCCACATCATGATTATTTGACGTGAAAAATGTAATGAAAGTCGTTTTATTACGGTCAAGACTCGAGAGTGTCTAATTTGTTTATGTAATAGTTAGTTTTTGTCGGATTAGTTTTCACCATTTGTTGTATTTATTACTTTAAGTTGGTATTTTGTTGTTTGCACTAGACTTAAAAATTTTAAATTACCTTTTTATTGTATTAAATGTTATAATTTAAAAAAAAATTGTAACCGAGTACCCGGAACCGGAACCAGTTCCCGGCGGTTCCGGTTCTGGTTCCAAAAAATAGAGAACCGATGCAAGCGGTTCCGGTTCCTTCATCCCAGGAACCGCCGGTTCCGGTTCCGGTTCCATGAAATATAGGCGGGTACCCAGTTATGCTCACCCCTAGGAAAGATATAATCTATAACTTTATGCAAAAAAGAATGAAGAAAAATGAGCAAGAAACAAGTTAGTTTGAGGTTTAAAGTTGAAAAAGAAAAAAAAAGGTGTAGAGAAAACGCAACCATGGCTGCTGTTTTTTTTTTCATGGTTTTGTTGACTTTTGATTCTAGTTGACTGTGGATCCTCTTTAATTGTTAAAAAGGAAAAAGAGACAAAGATATGTATATGTAAGGAGAGGGACTAGAACCCTTGATATGATCTATGTTAAAAGGAAGCATTAACCATTTCAACTAATAATTTTGTTTTGTTAAATAACGATAGATAAATATATATATATATATGAACGATATTAGTTGTTCTTTTATCTAAAATTAAAAATTTGTTGGGTGAAAGGTTCGAACCTGAACCCATTTTTACACAACAATGGTGTGTCAACCATCTTAGCTATTAAATAATTTTGGCTTTTATTTATAACAGTAAATATTTATATAACTCAGTAATGCTTATTATTTATTTCCTATATTTCTAGGATATTTCAAAAAAGTTATGTCGAACTTATAAAATATAAATTTTAAGCCTCAACTTAAGTATTCGACTTTGTTACAGGACCATGATCTCTCTATAACTTAAAATTTTTGTATTTTAGGCATTCCGTTACCGAACGATCTACACTAAAGACTTTGTATTTTAGTCATTTAAATTTAGAGATAATGATAATAAATCATTTTATTTAGTTAAATGATTTAATAATAGGACTAAAATGACGCCTTTGATTTTAAAATTTATTGTGATGCTTAAATCCGAAACAAGGATTTTATATAAATATATAATGGTCAAATTGACTTTTTGAGCCGTCATTGAGTTTTAGAGTTTTAGTTGACTTAGGTTGAGTGGGATATGGAGCAAGTTGACGTTAGTGGGAATTTGGACAAATTAAGTCATTAATTGGACATTATTGGTATGTAAATTGTAGGACATCAGTCAGGAACTACCCGTAACCAATCTGCGGAATCAGGTGAGTATTCATGAGATTTACAATTTGATGCATACCTATGTATAAAAATTATTTTGAGCATGATATGATCTATACGATTATGTGTTTATATGCATGATATTTTTCAGTTTACATACACGTTAATATGTATATATATTACAAGTACCAGTTGCATGCTACATGTTTATTGTTTTCAAATAACTCTAGCATGCTATTTCATATGACATAGGGTGGGCATTTGACCAGTAAGTTACGGACAAGTGGCACGACACAGACAAGTGGGTAATCGAACAGAACAGAAAGTTCAACCCAGGGCGTGTCAGTGACTAAATGACCCATACCCGACCAGAAAATTTATGAGATCTCTTTTCTTCCAACTTTCATATTTTTAGAAAATGTATATTATTATCAAAGTATGATTTTTATTCATGCAAACCATGACTCACTAAGCTTTATAAAGCTGACTATAGTATGCATCTCATGACCAAAGAGTTCGAGGTTGGATAAAGGCAAGGGACACGTTTAGAGAATTGCCCTATGCATTTAAGTTGAATACTTATGCTTAGATATTTTTTGTTTTGAACGGATGTAATGTAACCCGATATGAAATGGGTTAACGTTTAAATTACGTATGTAATGACTTAAAAGACTTCTGTTGAAAAAGTTTTTTTAATGTATAATTTAGTCGTTATTATGGAGTAATTAAGAAAATGTTATGCAAATGATGTGACACTACTCTTGGAGAAAATTGAGGGTGTTACATCACACCCCCAAACTTGAGATTTTACCTGTCCTCAAGCAAAAAAAAAAAAGAATTTTACGAAGGGAAGAAAAGGAAGGAAACTTACAAAAGAAGTGCTTGAATATTTCCTTTATTCGATAATTGTATAACTTTCTTGCTTGACTTCATTGAGGTTGAAATTAATCGATAAGGGTTTTTTTGGGTAAGTGTTTGACACTTTTCAAAAAAAAAATGTCACCCCTCCCCCAAACTTGTGCTAAACTACAAAAGGATGTGGGATGTTTCTTTTCTTGCTTTTCCTTTTGAGCTCATTTTTTTTTCCATCAAAACCTAAGGTTTGTGATTTTCTGGTTTGTTCTATAAACTTTGGGTTTTGATTGCCTCCCAATTTTTCGAAGGTCGTCTTCCAATTTTCCGAAGACTATTTATTTTTGTTTTCCTTTGTTTTCTCCGTTTTTAGATCATGAAGATGATCAAAATTTCCCCACCCCAAACCTTTGAAGTGGACAATGTTCCATTGTCAAACGTAACGGCTAGGGTAAGGAACGATGGAAAAGTGTTTAGGCTAAACCAATTAGAGGGCCTACTTCTTCTCAATTTCAACCGCCAAAATGTCAACCAAAGAAGAGGTACCTGTAAATGATAACTAACGGAAACCAAAACAAATTTCAAGCACATAAACGAGTTATCATAAGATTAACACACAAAAACACCCACAATTATTACACAAAAGGCGGGAGGAACAAGTGTCAAATGTTTGTCAAATACCTAAAATATATTAAATAGAGATATTGTTCAAAAGATCTTGATGAGGAACCAAAAGTTACTTTGTCGGGTCCTGTTGCCTACTGTAGAAGGCTGTGGGCACAGCGGGGTCATCCGAATCAAGAGAATTCGGACCTGCAGTTATGGTGTCTGGAGTGTCATCCTTCTGCCTTTCTTCTAATCTGGTCACACGGGTATCGAGCACTTAGATGGCTACAAGGATGGCCTTGAGTGTGATATTGGTCTCCTTTTGTTGCATTGCTAATGCCGCGAGCCAATCGGTTGAACCATAACCCGAATATGTGGACGGGGAATCCTTCTAGGGCAGTTGTGGTAGTGGAACAGGCAGGGGTCGGACTGGAGACTGAATTGGGGGTTGCGGTGGTGGTACATCATCCTGAAAAACAATAAGGCGCCTAGTGGTGAGCTTGCGGCGCTCGATAGTTCCACTATCAATATGAGATGAACCAAAAACAATCTCATCATTTTCAAAAGAGAGCACCTTTGCAGCGGTGCAAAGTTTGGTGATTATCACCGGCAAAATGAGCCGAGAAGTGGATCGGGTGGTTGCCGAAGTTATGGCATCACACGCAATTGGGCCAAAGTCTATCGGGCACTCTTTGATGATGCAATAAACTAAGAGGCAACGATCGCAAGACAACATACCATCATGAACAGTTGGAATGAGATTGTGCCTTAGAAATTGAAACCACAAGGCAACCTCTTCCGTGAGATGACCGGCTTGAATCATCAAGCGGTGATTGTCTAAAGACCACCCGTGGCACGGCAATGTCAATACAACCGCTATATCTTCATTTGAGACTTCAAGCAACTTATTGGACAGTTGATTATAAGAGCAAACACAGGAGGCCCAAAGGTTCAAAACCTTGTTGATTTTAGGGTCCAACCAATTGACCCACCATCCCCGAATCTGAACCAGGTTGTAACACCCTAAAAATTGGGGTTAATTTAAACCTGAATTTACGCGGAATAAATCAAGGTAACATAAACAAGTCACACAAAAAGGGGAATAAGAAGCGAAAAGGACAGAGACACTTCCCAACCAGAAAGCAAAGTTCACGGAAGACATGTAAAAAACAATCGCTCTCGCCCATATTCTTTCTTAATAACTCGCTAGCACGTACCTGTCTTGCTTTGTACAAGCTCGTTCTTCGATCCCAAGGGACGATGAAGCTACCCCATCCAGTCAATCCTCTTGTTCCGCTCATTCCCTTCGTCAGCTCTTTGATCGGGATACTATTACCTAGCTTCCTAAACTTGAAAAGTATGGCGTTCACATTTACAAATAATCAAATGAAATGGAACCCGACAACCTACTAATCCAGACCAACTAAATTTAGATTATGAACGGGTGTCTCCATCTCATTTCCAAAAGTATGATACCACTATACCCAATGTGCGCTTCTATGCGACTCCAAAAATACTATTTCCCTTCAAGGCTCTCCACTCAAACCCGAGGAGTCCCACCGCTAGAATGACATGTTATACATGTCATTTTAAGAAAAAAGTGTTAGGCTAAATCCTAGTGAGATCAAACATTTATATTGAGAAATTAATAAATTCTAAATGAGATAAATAAAGAAAAGTCGGTGGAATACATATAGATAAATCATTTCTTTAATACAAATAGCTCTTGGGTTGACGGGGGAGACCCGCTTACTAACATAAGTGACTGAACATAAAAGTAAGCCACTTGACATGTTAGTAAAACCAAACACACAATAGAAATACACGCAAGGGATGTTAGGCTCGGTAGCTTTAAACGTACACCCACGGAATGTCAAGTTCAACCACATAGGGTCCTTACGTTGAGTTCCTCATCCAATATCGTGTACCAGCACGTAGGACTTATACCATACCAAGATGCCTAGTCATGCCTCAATGTGGAAACCTAGTGATCCATCATCATACGTAATAGTACAAATTATAATGTGGTCATGACTCCGAATGCAACCAAATAGTCAATCCATTACCAATAAAATCAATCAATATCTCCAAAACAGATAAGAAGCCATTAATGTGCAAATGAAGTTCTCATATAGATTCTCATGTAATCCCGAAGAGGTTTCAATATCATTCTTTGAAAAAATGTGCCTATAGGCGTTTGGTTCATTATAAGGAATGAAAATGAAAATGAAAATGAAAATGAAAATGAAAATGAAAATGAAAATGAAAATGGGAATGCAGGAGAATGGGAATAGAAATGGGCATTGCATTGATGTTGTTTGGTTAAACCAATATAATTAATAAAAAAATGTTTTATATGATATTTTTAATACAAATATGTGACATCCAACATGAAAATAAAAAATATTTTACATTCAACATCGACAAATGAAGGAACGCATGAGAAAAGATAACTAAGCGGGAATAAAATTTTCATTCCCCCCAATTTGGCCAGGAATGGAAATTAATGGGTTTGGGGTAATGATTCCATTATATTATATCAAACCAAACAACAGTTTTCATTATCATTCCCATTCCTTACCCCTCAATACCCCCAACCAAACACCCCCTAAATCAAATTCACCCAAGTTCTCATTCAATAAATATATATCAATATCCCAAAACCCTAGTGTTGATTTCAAAGTATTCAAACTTGAGATTAGAGGAAAACATGTTTCACATGTAGATAAATCATAATTAATACAACATATAAGTTTCTCAACCTTGAAATCATACCCTCCAAGTAAACCCTAAAAGTCTCCAAAATTAAGTTTTGGTGAAAACTTACCTAAATCAAGAGATATCAAAGTGGAGATGTTTAGAAGGTTAAAATCCATATTTTAACATGTATAAAGTTTGGAAAAGAGAATGAACTCATAAAGTTAGTTTTTTGGTTAAAACCCTAGAAAACCATGTATGGTGAGAAGGGGATGAAGGTCTTGTCTAACCAAGCTAAGCTCCTTGGATCTTGAGGCAAAAGATGAAATTAATGCTCTTCCAAATCTGAAGGCAACAACCTAGGGTTTCCAATTTTCGAATTTCTGAAAAGAAAGGATGAGGGTGAGAAGTAAATGAGGAAAAAGGTTGAAATCCCATCTATGACCTGCAGGGGGGTTTCCTGCAGCTTTGGCCGTGGCTTAAGGCCGCGCCATAGCCCGCGCGCGTCTCTGAGCTATAAACAAACAACGAGTTACGTGGTTTTGGTCGTGGCTTAAGGCCGCGCCATAACCTGCACAACTTGTTGTCTTCAGCTAATTCTAATCCTTACTTCTATGGGCATGGTACAAACCTACTCGGTTACTCCCACATATTCCTAATGAATCTATAGCAGTAAAATTGCCAAGGTTAACAATTAGGCTCGTAAGCGAGATTTCTAACATACCAAAAACTTCACGGGTGTTATAATCATCCCCAACTTGGAGATGATTTCTTCCTCGTAATCCAATCTACGCAAATAGGTGAGGATATCTTTGTTTCATATACTCCTCAGCTTCCCAGCTCACGTTCGCTCCACGATGATGCTTCCATTGTACTTTCACCATTATGACCTCTTTGTGTTAGAGTCTCTTGGTCTCTCTCTTTAGAATGGCTTCGGGTTCTTTGATGCAACAGTTATCGTCCACTCGAATCTCCGACAATGGTATGACGCTTTCTTCTTTCGCTAAACACTTCCGTAGCTAACACACATGGAACGTAGGGTGGATTCCTTCCATCTCTAATGGCAAATCAAATTTGTAGGCTTGTATTCCGATGCACTCAATTATGGTGAACGGTCCGAGAAAACGGGGACTCAACTTTCTACGCTTTCCAAACCGTATCAAGCCCTTCCATAGGGACACCTTAAACATCACACGATCCCCTATTTGAAATTCTACTGGTCACCTCTTCTTGTCGACATAACTCTTCTGTCGATATTGTGCCACCTTCAACCGTTCTCGTATGATTTTGACTTTGTCGGTTGTCTCTTGCACAATCTCAGGTCCGATAAATTGCTTTTCACCCGCTTCTAACCAACATACGGGGGTCCTACACTTCCTTCTATAAAGGGCTTCAAACGGTGTCACTCCAAGGCTAGAGTGATAACTGTTGTTGTATGCAAATTCTACCAAGGGTATGTGGGTATCCCAGTTACCACCGAAATCGATCACACATGACCTAAGCATGTCTTCCAAAGTTTAAATCATCCTCTCGCTTTGTTCGTCCGTCTGTGGGTGGTATGTCGTACTAAGATTCACCTGCGTGCCCAACTCTTAGTGCAAAGCTCCCCAAAACCTTAAAGTGAATCGGCTATCACGATCGGAAACTATAGACAAGGGTATACCATGACGAGAAACTACTTCATCAATGTAGAGTTTTGCCAATTTATCCATCTACAAGGTTTCCCGCATCGCTAGGAAATAAGTTCTCTTTGTCAACCGATCAACAATCACCCAAATAGTGTCGTTACCTCTCAACGTGTTTGGTAGTTTGGTCACGAAGTCCATGGTAATCTTGTCCCATTTCCACTCGAGTATTTTCAAAGATTGTAGGCTCCCGTAAGGTCGTTGATGCTCGGCCTTTACTTGTGAACAAGTTACACATCGCTCTACATAGTGCGCCACGTCTAGCTTCATAACCGGCCACCAATAATGTAGCTTCAAATCTCTATACATCTTTGTGCTCCCCAGGTGTATGGAGTACTTGGATTTTTGAGCGTTTTCCAAAAGTAGCTCCCAGTTTCCCCCCCATCTTTGGCACCTACACGCGCCCATTAAAACACTTAATCCCACAGCTATCATCCGTCAAGAGTAGTCGTTGCTTGGTCATCACTTATTCCTTAGGGTGCATTTGGTACGCATAACAGGGTGGAACAAGACAGGACAGAACATGCTTGTCCCATGTTTGGCATGACCATATGTGGGACACGATAGAACTAAGTGGAACAAGCATGGGACACACTTATCCCACTCCAACCCCCTAGAACTAAGTAGAACATCAATATTTTGACTAATATACCGTTTGTTAAAAACCAAAACCTAAAACATGTCTTCCTATCATCCAAGCCTCTAAGCTAGGGGTGTGCAAAACCCAAATAGTCTGAAAGCTGAATCCGAATCCGAACAAAAAATAAGGTGTTTTTGCAATACCCGAATACCCCGAAATCCAATAATCCAAAACTCGACATTTGGGAGGATATCTGGGTTCGGATTGGGTTTGATCGTTGGCCATCTGACCCGTTCGAAAACCCGAAATAACATAAATCTATATTTTAAATATTATATATATATATATTTATCTAATTATCTTTTGAAAATTGTCAATTATAATCTGTTGAAATATTTTCTACTATCGATTTCATCAATCTTTCAATCGATTGTATTCATCCTAAAAACGATTAAATTTATATATAACTTTTGCATTATATTGTAACGCCCGGAAAATCCCTAGTATGTAATCTTCGGTAAATCTGATTTAGACTTTCAATTTTATGGTTAATTTATGCTTAACGTTGCTTGGTATGTCTTGCCCTAAGACCCTTTGGACTTCTAACCCTTTAACCGTGCGAAACACGAAATTTACAGCCGATTGGGGTATGGGTGCGACATTGACCCACGACTATGACACGGGCACTGTCGCCCGGTCATAGTTTCACAGGGTGTACCGAATGGTACCTGGTCCCTGCGACAATGCCCATGGGCAAAGTCGCTGGGCATTGTCGCCCGCGTGGTCTTAACTGCTGATAAATTGGTTTTTTTATTCCTCCTTTCTACACTTCACTTTAGAAAATGGGGAACCTTGTTAGGAGCCAATTTTTGAGCAACCAAGCACTCATCTCATCAACATTCTAGGGTTTGGTTGGTGGAATCATTTATTGCCCATTAAACCACCATCCAAGGTCATTTTATTGAAATATTCTCTCCAAGATCTCCATTTCTCAACCAAGGCTTCATCTCTCAACTTCTTGGGTTTTACTATTTTCTAGGTTTTAACCCAAAACCTAGATTGTGAGTTTCTAAACCCTTGTCATAACTAGATACACAGATACACATCATATTTGCATTATCTATTATTGTCATTCATCCTCATTTGAACTATTCCTTCATAATACTTGGTTTCTTGTGAAATTCTTATGTGTAAGTCTAAGTCCTCATTTTGAATATAGATGAGCCTGTCTAAAGTGGCTTTGGGACTTTTTTACCTTAAATAAAGGGGGAAACATATTTGTATAGGGTGACCTTGAACAAAGGTCTATATGGGTGGTTTGACCTAATTTGGGATTGTTGGTTTACTTGATAATTGCCCCATAATAAATTGCTTATTGTTGCGTGATGAAGTATATACTATGGAAATGGGTTGATATGTTATTTGAATCACAATCTAGCCTTGTATTAGACTATATGCAATGTGAGAAAGGTATGGCCTACTATTTTAATGGTTCATATTGTGATTATTCATCTGCATTATATGCCTTGAGACCTACTAATAATAATGTTGGAAGAACCAAGTCGGTAGACACTAGGAGGATATAGTCTTGGGTGCCACTGTAACGGTATGTACCTAGACCTCCGCCATTCGGGGTAATGCCATGGTTGTAGTCCTCGGATGTGCTGGTCCTTTTTGGGTGTCACTCATGGTAGTTGGCATCAATTTGTATTGATTCTTTGGGTGGAACTTGATTGGTGCTTTGGGTCTCCCCCATTGACTCCACATTTGATGAACTTATTGTTAACTCTTGATAAGAATTGTGCATGTATTTTGGGATGTTATTACTTGTACAAACTCACTAGGCTTTTTGGCCTAATACCTGTTTGGTGTCGATGTGTATCTCAGGTTCTAGTGGCCCCGCTTCTAAGCAGGTCTAGTTGGTTTTGGGTGAGAGCTTGGGGAAGGTGCATTAGGACGCACTTTTTGTGAAGGCATTGTTTTGGTCTATAGATGACACCCTTTTTGTAATCTCCTTTCTATTATAGAAATTAGATTAGTTGGTTGTTGTCTATTTCCGTTAAATTACAACTGTAATTAAATATGTTTATATATTCCCCATTTTGGGGAGGCTCTTGCTATGGAAAATTTTATATACCACATGTCCGTTTTTTCGGATTTTTGTTATCCCTATTTTTAGGGTGTTACAAGTTGGTATCAGAGCTTTAGTTAAGTGAACTAGGTATTGACTTAGCATATCTAGACTTAAGCTTTAAGCATTGTTTTAGACTGTCCACCTTGGGGTAAAAGTCATAGGTGGGGAGAGTGTTAGGACTTACAGAATTACACTATTTGAGAGTTGTAATGGTGGTGACAAGAATCCTTGTGTATAATTCGTTCATAATTTCACTTAGCTACTGCTATTATGAATGTGTTGTTATGTGAGCATGCTTAAATTACTATAATTATGATGATTGAAATGTGTAGTAGTACGTACCATGAGTTTAACTCACTTAGTCTTTTCTCAACCTCCTTCTCGTGCATGTATGGAAGATAACCTTGGTAAATACTCGGAGCAGGCTACCAAACTCGCAAGAGGGTCGCGTGGAAGTGGAATCTACTGCCGACTAACCTCCCTTGGTCGAGACCTCTACGGGACCTCCCATACCCACTATCTTGGGAGGGGGACCCGAACATATCCCACGCGTGAACCTTGTCGATAACAACCCGATCATAGAGGAAGTGACTATGGAAACGAGAATCAGGGATAATATGATGCTAGCCATGAATTTTGCCATGGCACAACAATAAGAATTCTTCATGAAACTTTTGGAGGATTGTGACACCAGTCACCGACGACACGAGACGGTGGCGGAAAATGCCATAATGGGGTCGGGCGGTGGACCGGCCGTCGTGGGAACGGAGGAGCATGCTACAGTTCGAGAGAAGGGGAAGGGAAGCAGGGTGCACTTATAAAGCTTTTCTGGGGTGTAGGCCACTCGAATTTGCAGGTGCTAACGATCCCATCAGTTGCATGTATTGGATCTGAGAGATAGAGATGACGTTCGAGGAAAGTGAATGTGATGAATCGCAGAAGGTCAAGTTTGTTTCCCATCTACTTAAGGGAGAGGCTCTGACTTGGTTGAATCTTACCCGGTCATCTCTTACCCCCAAAATGTTAGCCAAACTCTCGTGGCCAACATTTAAGAAGAAGCTCCTAAACAAATATTGCAGTGAGAGAGCCTTGGTCAAGATTGAGCAAGAATTTCGTAGTCTCAAGAAAGGTATCATGTCAATTTCCGACTACTCCAAGCAATTTCTAGAAAAGATGAGTTTAGTGGAGCATCTAGATCCCGATGAGAGGTCGAAGGTGAAGGCCTATTTGTTGGGATTGCCGGCCGAAATGAAGACGGCGGTGAGGAATGCAAAAGTGTCAACGATAGAGGAGGCGATTGAAGAGTCATTCCTTGTGGAGGATGACATTGCACAGGGAAAAGAGGAGAAGGGTCAAGCTATGGAGAAAAGGAAGTGCGAAGGGCCATCTAGGCCCGTTCGTCAGTCTAAACCGGGCGGAAGATTCGGGGATAACCGCCGAGAGGCGAGATGGTGTCACAAGTGCAAGACCAAGCACTTTAGCCCATGTAATCCAAAACCACACTCGGGTCCCGTCGAGTGTGCCAAGTGTGGAAAGAAGGGTCATGCCATCCGAGATTGCCCTATCCGGGGGCTAGTGTGTTTTGAGTATCGAGAACCGGGCCACATAAAGAAGGATTGCCCAAAACTAGTGGGTAGTGGTCACGGAAATTCTTTTGGGTCAACGGCAAGAGTTGAGCAAACTTCAAGGGCGCCGAACTGAGCATTCCGGATGACCACCGAAGAGGCAAAGGAAACCGCCGATGTCGTTTCGGGTACGTTCCTAGTAAACTCCTTACCCGCTCGTCTACTGTTTGATTCGGGTGCCACTTGATCTTTTGTGTCAGATGTTTTCTGTAAGTAATTCATCACTCCTAGTGGTATTTTTCTCTATGCTTTAGTAGTAGAGGTGGCTAATGGAGACCAACTGATTATTCGTGAGTGTTTTGTTGATTGTACCTTAGATATCTATGGAAACTCTTTTGGGTGGATTTATTATCCATGGCCATAGGTGGTTTCGATGTAGTCATAGGCATGGACTGGCTGTCGAAACATAAGGACGACATTCTTTGTTCTAAGAAGATAATCCAAGTGCCCTTGCCGGGAAAGGGTGTAGCCACTATCTATGGAGAGAGAGGAAAGAGATGTAATCCAATCATCTCCTCTCTTAAAGCCCGTAAATTCCTAGCGAAGGGTTACCCTTCGTATCTAGCTTATGTGGTGGACACGAAGAAAGAGAAGAAATCTGTAGAGGACATGAAGATCGTGCAAGATTACCCGAACGTCTTTCCGGAGGACTTACCCGGACTACCACCGAAACGTCAAGTAGAGTTTCAAATCGACCTTGCTCCGAGAGCAGCTTCGATAGCCCGTGTTCCCTACCGTTTGGCTCCAACCGAAATGCAAGAGATGATGATGCAACTTCAAAAGTTATTAGAGAAATAATTCATTCGACTAAGCTTGTCACCGTGGGGAGCCCCGGTTTTGTTCGTAAAGAAGAAAGATGGTCTATGTGGATGTGCATAGACTATCGAGAGTTAAATAAGGTCACAGTGAAGAACAAGTACCCCCTACCCCGTATTGATGACCTCTTTGATCAACTTCAAGGTGCAGGATGTTTTTCAAAGATCGACCTTTAGTCTGGATACCGTCAAGTTAGAGTGAAGAAGGAGGACATTCTGAAGACGACTTTCTGAACGAGATATGGTCACTACGAGTTTTTGGTGATGCCGTTTGGTTTGACCAACGCTCCGGTTTTATTCATGGATTTGATGAATCGCGTGTGTCACCCTTTCTTGGACAAATCTGTGATTGTTTTCATCGACGACATCTTAAACTACTCAAAGGACGAGCATGAGAAACATTTGCGTGAAGTGTTGGAGGTTCTACGAAGGGAAAAGTTGTTCACAAAGTTAACGAAGTGACAGTTCTGTCTTCAAGAGGTACAATTATTGGGCCACGTGGTGTACAAAGAAGGAGTGAAAGTAGACCCGACAAAGATCGAGGCAATGATGAACTGGGAACCGCCAACGAGTCCGACGGAAATCCGAAGTTTCTTGGGATTGGCGGGTTACTACAGACGTTTCATTCAGGACTTCTCCAAAATAGCTTCGCCACTCACCTCCCTCACGAGGAAGAATGTCAAATTCCTTTGGACCAACGCGCAAGATCGAGCCTTTCAAACTCTCAAGAAGAAATTGTGTGAAGCTTCCATCCTATCCCTACCTGAGGGATTGGATGATTTTGTGGTGTATAGCGATGCTTCCAAGATGGGCCTCTGGTGTGTGCTAATGCAACGGGGAAAGGTGATAGCTTATGCATCACGACAATTAAAGGACCATGAGAAGAACTACCCGACTCACGACTTAGAGCAGGCAGCGGTGGTTTTTGCGTTGAAGTTATGGCGACATTATTTATACGGGACGAAGTGTACTCTCTTTACCGATCACAAGAGTCTTAAGTACATCTTCGATCAAAAGGAACTCAACATGCGGCAAAGGAGGTGGCTTGAGCTATTGAAGGACTATGATTGTGAATTACTCTATCATCTCGGTAAGGCCAACGTAGTGGCGGATGCGTTGAGTCGGAGGAACTATGAAGGCGGCGTTAAGTTATCACTCACTAAGATTGACGTGGTATCAAGTTTCCTAGAGAACATCAAGACGTGTCAAACAGAAGCACTGAAATAAGAAAACCTCAAATCTGAAGTTATGGTAAAACAAAGTGGGTTATTGACGGAAGATAGTCGTGGGCTTAAACTCTTTCAAGGCTGAATCTGGGTGCCAAGGCTTGGTGGAAATCGAGAACTACTCCTAGAAGAGGCACATAATTCGAAGTATTCTATACATCCCGGTAGGACCAAGATGTATAGAGATTTAAAGTTAAACTATTGGTGGTCGGTGATGAAACTTGACGTGGCTAACTATGTGGAGAGGTGTATCACGTGTCTTCAAGTCAAAGCGGAGCATCAAAGGTTGTACGGTAGTTTGCAACCATTATCCATTACCAAATGGAAGTGGGACAACATCACCATGGATTTCGTGACAAAGCTACCGAAGACTTTGCGAGGCCATGACACAATTTGTGTGATTGTTGACCGTCTAACCAAGAGCACGTACTTCCTTGCTATACGGAAGACATCGCTAATGGAGAAATTGGCCAAGCTATATATCGATGAGGTGGTGTCGAGACATGGATTTCCACAATCCATTGTGTCGGATAGGGACAGTTGGTTCACATCAAACTTTTGGGCTAGTCTACAGAAAGAGTTGGGCACGAGATAAAATGTGAGCACGGCTTACCATCCTCAAATGGATGGTCAAAGCGAGAGGACAATTCAGACACTCGAGGACATGTTGAGGTCATGCGTTATTGACTTTGGTGGAATTTGGGACTCACATCTACCCTTGGTAGAGTTTGCTTATAATAAAAGTTACCATTATAGCATTGGAATGGCACCATTCGAGGCGTTATATGGACGAAAGTGTAGAACTCCAGTTTTTGGCTCGAAGCGGGCGAGAAGCAATTCGCCGGACCGGAAATATTTCAAGAGACGACAGACAAAGTGAAAGAAATTGGAGAAAGATTGTAGGCGGCTCAAGACCGACAGAAGAGTTACGCAAACAAGAAAAGAAGACCAATCGAGTTTCAAGTGGGCGATCGCGCCATGTTGATATTATCTCCATGGAAGAGGATTATCCGGTTTGGGAAGCGCGGGAAGCTTAGTCCCCGTTTCTTCGGACCCTTCGTCATTTTAGAGAAGATTGGGTTACAAGCTTACCGGTTGGACCTACCATCGGAAATGGATGGGATACATCATACCTTTCATGTATGTTACCTTCGAAAGTGTCTAGCCGAAGAAGAGAGTGTGATTCGTATATCGGAAATTCGAGTGGATAACGGGAACCGTTGCGTGGAGGAGTCGGAGAAAATATTGGAATCAAAGATGAAGAGGTTGCGACATAAAGAAATGATCATGGTTAAAGTTAAGTGGAAGCACCACTGTAGTGCCAACGTCACGTGGGAATCGGAAGAAGATATGAGAAAGCGTTACCCTCACTTGTTTCTTTAGAATGAGATTTCAGGGACGAAATCCTATTTAAGGTGGGGAGGATTGTAACGCCCGAAAAATCCCTCGTATGTAATCTTCGGTAAATCTGATTTACACTTTCATTTTTATGGTTAATTTATGCTTAACGTTGCTTGGTATGTCTTGCCCTAAGACCCTTTGGACTTTTAACCGTGCGAAACACGAAATTTACAGCCGATAGGGGTGTAGGTGTGACATTGACCCGCGACTATGACACGGGCACTGTCGCCTGGTCATAGTCGCACAGGGTGTATCGAATGGTACCTGGTCTCTGCGACATTGCCCCTGCGACAATGCCCATGGGCAAAGTCGTTGGGCATTGTCGCCCGTGTGGTCTTAACTGCTGATAAATTGGTTTTTTGATGCCTCATTTCTACACTTCACTTTAGAAAGCGGGGGAACCTTGTTAGGAGGCGATTTTTGAGCAACCAAGCACTCATCTCATCAACATTCTAAGGTTTGGTTGGTGGAATCATTTATTGCCCATTAAACCACCATCCAAGGTCATTTTATTAAAGTATTCTCTCCAAGATCTCCATTTCTCAACCAAGGCTTCATCTCTCAACTTCTAGGGTTTTACTATTTTCCAGGTTTTAACCCAAAACCTAGATTGTGAGTTTCTAAACCCTTGTCAAAACTAGATACACATCATATTTGCATTATCTATTATTGCCATTCATCCTCATTTGAACTATTCATTCATAATAATAGGCTTCTTGTGAAATTCTTATGTGTAAGTCTAAGTCCTCATTTTGAATATAGATGAGCCTCTCTAAAGTGGCTTTGGGACTCTTTTACCTTAAATAAAGGGGGAAACATATTTGTATAGGATGACGTTGAACAAAGGTCTATATGGGTGGTTTGACCTAATTTCGGATTGTTGGTTTACTTGATGATTGCCCCATAATAAAGTGCTTATTGTTGCGTGATGAAGTATATACTATGGAAATGGGTTGATATGTGATTTGAATCACCATGAAGTGGAAGTATGTTTATATTGATGCTAATACTAGCCTTGTATTAGACTATATGCAATGTGAGAAAGGTATGGTCTACTATTTTACCCATGGTTGGTATTGTGATTATTCATGTGCATTATATGCCTTGAGACCTACTAATAATAATGTTGGACGAACCAAGTCGGTAGACACTAGGAGGATATAGTCTTGGGTGCCACCGTAACGGTATGTACCTAGACCTCCGCCATTCGGGGTAATGCCATGGTTGTAGTCCTCGGATGTGTCGGGAATTTTTGGGTGTCACTCATGGTAGTTGGCATCAAGGTGTATCGACTCTTTGGGTGGAACTCGATTGGTGCTTTGGGTCTCCCCCATTGACTCCACATTTGATGAACTTATTGTTAACTACTGATAAGAATTGTGCATGTATTTTGGGATGTTATTACTTGTACAAACTCACTAGGCTTTTTGGCCTAACACTTGTTTGGTGTCGATGTGTATCTCAAGTTCTAGTGCCGCCACTTTTAAGCAGGTCTAGTCGGTTTTGGGTGAGAGCTTGGAGAAGGTGCATTGGGACGCACTTTTTGTGAAGGCATTGTTTTGGTCTATAGACGACACCTTTTTTGTAATCTCCTTTCTATTATAGAAATTAGATTAGTTGGTTACAACTGTAATTAAACAGGTTTATTTATTCCCCATTTTTGGGAGATTCTTGCTATGGCAAATTTTATATACCACATGTTCGTTTTTTTTGGATTTTTGTTATCCCTATTTTAGGGTGTTACATATATGATACCCGAATCCGACCAACATCAATCTGAAACCCGACCAACCCAAACCAGAAACAACATAAAATACGAAACTTAAAATTTAGGTTTTGATTTCCATATCCAAAATCCAATCGTGATAAATTAGTTTTATGTTTTTAATAATCCATTGCACTATGTATTAGTGATGTAAATTAGTTTTATGTGATGTAATCTATGATTTTTCATCAGGGGTAAATTTGTCATTTAACCTATCTAGTCTTGTTCTGTCCAGTTCTGTCATGTCTTGCCAAATGCTGGACAGCTGTCCTGTTCTGTTCTGTCCTATCTTGTTCCATCTTGTCCCGTGCTGTCTTGTTTGCATACCAAACGCACCCTTAAGGTTTTCTTCCAATAAGGCTTCGGCTTGAGCCACTCTTATTCTCTCCATGAGACTCGACACTAACTTAATTCTCGAGAGTTTGGATCGAAGACTCCCACTATACTCTTTCCGACTTAAGGCATCGGGTACTACGTTTGCCTTACCCGAATGGTAGAGAAATTCACAATCATAGTCCTTAAGTAGCTCCAGCGATCTCCTTTGACTCATATTGAGTTCCTTTTGATCGAAGACATACTTCAAACTCTTGTGATCCGTATATAAGGTGCACTTTTGTGTCATATAGGTAGTGTTGCCACAACTTTAACGTAAACACTACCACCGCTAGTTCCATATCATTAGTAGGATAGTTCTTCTCGTCCACCTTTAGTTGCCTTGACGCGTAGGTGGTTACCTTTCATCTTTACATAAGCACACAACCTAAACCCATCTTAGATGCATCGCTATATACCACAAAATTCTCCGATCCTTCAGGCAAGGATAAGATCGGTGCCTCACACAACTTCTTTTGCAACGTCCGGAAATCCCTCTCTTGAGTTTCGGTCCACACGAACTTCATGTTCTTCTTAGTCAAAGTTGTCAACGCAGAGGCAATCTTGGAGAAATCTTGGATAAATCTTCAATAGTAACCCGATAAACCCAGAAAACTTCAAATTTCGAATGGACTCTTAGGCAGTTCCCAATTCATCATATCTTCTATCTTGGCGGGATCCACCTTCACACCGTCTCTCGTGACCACATGCCCTAAGAATTGCACCTCTTTCAACCAAATTTCACACTTGGAGAATTTAGCATATAATTTCTCCTTCCTCAAAACCTCTAAAACTTCTCTAAGGTGTTGCACATGTTCGGACTCGTTCTTGGAATATATTAGAATATCATCAATGAATACAATAACCAACCTATCAAGAAATGGTCGGCACACGCGGTTCATCAAGTCCATGAACACCGTCGGGGCATTCGTTAATCCGAAAGGCATCACCAAGAACTCGTAGTGTCCATAACGCGTCCTAAATGCCGTCTTAGGGATGTCGTCCTCCTTGACTTTCACTTGATGGTAGCCCGAACGTAGATCGAACTTCGAGAAGCATCCCGCCCCTTGAAGTTGGTCAAACAAATCATCGATCCTAGGAAGTGGATACTTATTCTTCACTGTCACCTTATTCAACTCCTTATAATCTATACACATCCGTATTGAGCCATCTTTCTTCTTCACGAACAAGATCGGTGCTCCCCAAGGCGAATAGCTCGGTCTCACGAACCCCTTCTCGAGAAGGTCTTGTAGTTTCCCCATCATTTCTTTCATTTCCGACGGAGCCAAATGATAAGGAGCTCTAGCTATCAGAGCCGCTCTCGGTGCTAAGTTTATCTTGAACTCCACTTGGCTATCGGACGATAATCTAGGTAAATCGTTCGCGAACACATCGGGGAATTAGTTCACCACTTTCACATCTTCAAGCCTTTTCTTCTCGAGCTTGGCGTCTATAATGTACGCCGGAAAGGATGAGCATCCTTTCAGCAAACACTTACGTGCCTTCACCATGCTAATAATTGCTACCTTGCCTTTCCGCCTTTCGCCGTACACGATCACCGTCTCATTATCTGAAACGGGAATTCGAATAATCTTCTTTGCACAAAGAATCTCGGTACGGTTATTTGCCAACCAATCCATTCCTATGACAACATCGAATCCTCCAATACCATTGGCATCAAGTCAACCGGAAATTTTTTTCTATCGATTTCCAATTCGCAACCTCTAAGAATATCCCGAACCACTACTTGATCCACATCCGCTAGCTCTACAACTAAGGCATCCTCTAAGCTACTAGTGGGTATGGATAACTTTTGACAGAAAGAGCTCGACACAAACGAAAAATTTGCGTCTGAATCAAAGAATATACTTGTAGGTACGGAGTTTAGGAGAAACGTACCCGACACTACATATGTCGAAGCCTTCTCCTCCTCGGTTGTCATCTGAAAGGCCCTCCCCATCGCTCTCGGAGGATTCATCTTCCTTCCCCCGCTACTCCCTGTCTTCAACTTTGGGCACTCGCTTCTAACATGGCCCGACTCCTTGCATTCAAAAACAATTTTGCCCCCTAACCGGGCAATCCCTGAAATTGTGGCTAGGCTTGCCACAATTGAAACAAGTTCCGGGCCCCGAATTACATGGGTCGAAGTGTTTGCTTCGGCACTTGGAGCACCATGCAATCTCGCGTCTAGGACCAGTTCCCCGCTGATTGTTGTTGAACGATCTAGGCTTCTTGGAGGGTACGAAACTTCCCTCCCATCTTCTCTTCTCGATCACTCCAATTTTTTCCACTTCACTTAGACCATAAGAATCTTCCACTAATTGTGCCTCCTCGATTGCCTCCCAGAGGGTAGAGGCCTTGGATACACGTACCATATTCATCATCTCAGTCGACAAACCTTTGATGTAAGCCTTTATTTTCTCTTTCTCGTTTGGGACCAAATGCCCTACTAATCCCAACTTGTCCATGAATAACTTGTTGTATTTTTTCACCGTCGAGTTCCCTTTCTTTAAGCTTCGGAACTCGTCAACAATTTGATCCATATCCCTCTCGTTGCAGTACTATTCTAACACCTTCCTCTTGAACGTTTCCCAATCTAGTTTGGCCAACACAGAAGCCTCTAAGGACATGGAGTAGATGTTCCACCATGTGAGGGTCGCCCCTCGCAACATTTGGGAGTCGAATTTTGCTTTCTGGCCCTCTCCACATTCGCTTGTCCGAAAAGCTTGATCCATCTCTTGGATCCAATTCATACAAACTATTGGGTCGTCGTTACCCTTGAACTCGGGTGGCCTGCAACTCAAGAAAGTTTTGAAAGAGCAAGTCTTTGTCGGTTGTCTTGCTTCTAATGTTGCTATTCCATCCGTGGAAATTTCGTTTTCGGTACCCCCGGATCCCACCGCAATCACATTTTCTGTAACCGTTTCGTGCCTACGGTTGTTAGTATTTCTGTCTTCAAGTAACTTCAAGAACATATCTTGTTGTTGGTCCATAGCCGCGTTCATGGCCTGCATCATTCGATCCATCATTCTAGTCTCTGGAGTTACTTCTTCCAGAACCGGCTCAGATGTGGCTATATTACGTTAGGGTATTCGCTCAACCCCTCCTCCCAACACATTTTGCAAAGGTGGGGGCAACTCTGCCGCCGTCACCCTAGGTTGGTGGGTCGTGGATGTCGTCGCCTCATGGCCATCCGGCCTATTCCGAGTGGTAACCATTTAGTCTGCCACACACATACGAGAATAGAGGTGAGAAATAGGCTATAAGAATTAAATACAAGGAAACGTACTACTACATTCATCGATTGTCATAACAACAATAGATCAAGTATACTCACGTAAAACATCTTCATAATAATGTTAGCTAAGTGAAATTATGAACAAATTATACGTAAGAATTCTCGTTACCATTACCACAACTCTCAATTAGCGTAATTTTCGTCGACTCTAATATCATCCTATCTTAAGAGTTCTACCCAATCTCACAAGTCATAACATAACAATCTCAGCTTAAGTCTAGGTATTCTACATTCATACCTAGTTCACTTAAACTAGAGCTCTGCTACCAACTTGTAACACCCTAAAAATTGGGGTTAATTTGAACCTGAATTTACGCGGAATAAATCAAGTTAGCATAAACAAGTCACCCAAAAAGGGGAAATAAAAGTATGGAGTTTACATTTACAAATAATCAAATGAAATGGAACCCGACAACCTACTAATCTAGACCAACTAAATCTAGATTATGAACGGGTGTCGCCATCTCACTTCCAAAAGTATGATACCACTATACCCAATGTATGTCTCTATGCGACTCCAAAAATACTATTTTTCTTCAAGGCTCTCCACTCAAACCTGAGGAGTCCCACCGCTAGAATGACCTGTTATACATGTCATTTTAAGAAAAAGTGTTAGGCTAAAGCCTAGTGAGATCAAACATTTATATTGAGAAATCAATAAATTCTAAATGAGATAAATAAAGAAAAGACGGTGGGATAAATATAGATAAATCATTGCTTTAATACAAATACCTTTTGGGTTGACGGGGGAGACCCGCTTACTAACATAAGTGATGGAACACAAAAGTAAGCCACTTGACATGTTAGTAAAACCAAACACACAATAAAAATACACGCAAAGGATGTCAGGCTCGGTAGCTTTAAACGTACACACACAGAATGTCAACTTCAACCACATAGGGACCTTACGTTGAGTTCCTCATCCAATATCGTGTACTAGCACGTAGGACTTATACCATACCAAGATTCCTAGTCGTGCCTCAATATGGAAACCTAGTGTTCCATCATCAGACGTAATAGTACAAATGATAATGTGGTCATGACTCCCAATGCAACCAAATAGTCAATCAATTACCAACAAAATCAATCAATATCTCCAAAACAGATAAGAAGCCATCAATGTGCAAATGAAGTTCTCATATAGATTCTCATGTAATCACGAAGAGGTTTCAATATCATTCTTTGAAAAAATGTGCCTATACACTAAATCAAATTCACCCAAGTTCTCATTCAATAAATATATATCAATATCCCAAAACCCTAGTGTTGATTTCAAAGTATTCAAACTTGAGATTAGAGGAAAACATGTTTCACATGTAGATAAATCATAATTAATACAAGATATAAGTTTCTCAACCTTGAAATCATACCCCTCCAAGTAAACCCTAAAAGTCTCCAAAATTAGGTTTTGGTGAAAACTCACCTAAATCAAGAGATATCAAAGTGGAGATGTTTAGAAGGTTAAAATCCATATTTTAACATGTATAAAGTTTGGAAAAGAGTATGAACTCACAAAGTTAGGTTTTTGGTTAAAAACCTAGAAAACCATGTATGGTGAGAAGGGGATGAAGATCTTGTCTAACCAAGCTAAACTCCTTGAATCTTGAGGCAAAAGATGAAATTAATTCTCTTCCAAATCTGAAGGTAACAACCTAGGGTTACCTATTTTTGAATTTATGAAGAGAGAGGATGAGGGTGAGAAGTAAATGAGGAAAAAGGTTGAAATCTTGTCTATTATCTGCAGGGGGTTTCCTGCGGCTTTGGTCGTAGCTTAAGACCTCGCCATAGCCCGCGTGCGTCCCTGAGCTCTAAACAAATAGCGAGTTATGTGGTTTTGGCCGTGACTTAAGGCCGCGCCATAACCCGCGCAACTTGTTGTCTTCAGCCAATTCTAATCCTTACTTCTATGGCGATGGCACAAACCTACTCCCAAATATTCCAAATGAATCTATAACAGTTGAATTCCTAAGGTTAACAATTAGGCTCGTAAGCAAGATCTCTAACGTACCATAAACTTCACAGGTGTTACATAGGTTCTTTTTTCTGACCGCAATGGTCGCGAAGAACTCAGTGACCCAATTTACATTCACCTTGCAAGGGATAGAAATCATTTCATCCCAATGCATTGCAACTAACTGGTGCTTAACATGTAAAAGTGAGGCCACCAATTTTAGGTCAAAGGCCTGCTCCATGAGTATTTTGTTATGCTTGATGAGTTCATACCTAGCCTTGATTTTCGGGTTGACGTTTGTTGGATCGATCCTCTTTCGCTTTGAAGAACGGGTATGGCCCTCCATAATCGGCCTCTTTCCCTTCTCATCAGCCCTCAATTCGTCCTCAAAATCACTCTCCGATTCGATGTTTCTTTTAGCACGTCTTGTAGGTGGTGGTGACGGTACCCTCTCGGACGACTCTGAATCTGTCGAGTCTGAAGAATCCTTAGTGGAAGTAAAATATGAGGAGGTATCATTTTCCTTGTTTCGAGGGTCATAGGAATCCTTTAGCACCCCCGAACTTCCGATGTCTTTGCTACTGGTGCCCACAATGGGCGTAGTCTGACTACAGTGGGTATCATCTGGTTTGTCTTTCGATGGGGACAAACTTTTGGTGATTTTGTCGGGACCAATTGTCTCACAAAACGGGTATAAGTCATTCGATTCAGGTTGTTGGCCATCTTCAAAGTCAAACAAAAAAAATTCCCCCACAGTTTCTTCCTCAAAATTTCGATTTAGGTTAAAGGTTTGGTGAAGTGGGTTTGGTTGGGATTGAGAGGGTGATTTTGGAGTTGAGCGGGTTTGAGAGTAGAGAGGGTTGGTAAAATCTCCGGTTGGGTTAAGGGAGGTCGATTGAGAGTTTAGTGGTGGTATGGTGGTGGTGATTGAAGGAATGGGTAAAGTGATAGAAAGGGGCTTTTGGGAGTGCGTGATGGTGGTGAGATCGGTGGTGGAAATGGTTGGAGGAACCACTGATGGGTTTGCGAGAGAGATGAAGGATAGAGAGGTGGATGTAGGAGGGGAGATGATAGAAAGATATGAGGGAAGGGAAGTTACCCGGGGTTATGACTTTGTGGCTCTCAACAAAAATATGCAAGTACACTGGAGAAGATGGAGTAGGAGCATCGTCGGTGGTGACCATGGGAGACCCGTCGGAGGTTTGGATTCCTATGGTGGATGAGGCGATGTTGGGCGTCGCTGGTTCGATTGTTGTCGACGGTGAAGCGTCAACAACGTTGATGCTGTCGGTCGGCGCGTTTTCCGGTGGCGTAGCGGTGGACGTCCGTCGGCGAAGGGAACAATGGGGAGGGTGTTGAGGCTAAGAGACAAGATGCTTTTGCCTTGCCATGGATTTCTCTTGGGGAAGAAGATGAAAAAGTGTAGGAGAGTCTTGATTTTCCCACAAAAAAACCACCAATTAGTTTTTGTTCTTGAGAAACTACATTTTTTACAAAAACCACCAATTAAAAATCATCAACAAAAAACCCTAATTTTTTTAACCAGTTAATGATTTTACAACTTTCTTTGTCTTTTAGCTGTCAGATGCGGATTGCGACCTGACCCAACTCGACCCATTACGGACTTGAAGCTAAATGTGCAAAAAGAAAGAGATATAATTGATTTGTTGATTAGGCTACTTGGATCAATTTCCCTCGAAGAAATCATAAACAATAAAAAACACATTTTGTTCTAATTTACTCAATTAATTATCATAAAAACCAATCAATAAATAAATAAAGTGAAAAAGCAAATTAAAGTCTTTGATAAAAGGAAATGAAGCAAAAGAGTAAAAGATCGGTTAAACGAACACTTTCTGTTATTAGACCAAGAATATGATGGGGGCGTTATCATCACCTTCCCCTCTTATCCTCCGATGTATTCTCCGCCGTCCACCGCCGTTCACCACCACCACCACCACCCATCTTTCCTCTATCACCCCTTCTTTTTTCAAACATACGTCTTCTATATCCCTCCTCCCAACCCCTCCTCTTCCTATCTCTCGCACTGCTCTCTCCTCACTCACTCTTCGTTCTCTCTCCACCTCCTCCTCAATCCAAGCCGCCATCTCCACCGAACAAACCGACGTCGATTCAGATGTCGGAATTGATGATAACCATCAGATTGTAACTGAAATTGAAAACCCTGTAGATGCTAAACTTTCGAGTGCTCATAAGGAAATGCTGTCGAAATTGAAAGGTATGAGTGTCAAAGAGAAGAAAGAGTTGGGTTCTTACGCCAACAGTTTGGGGAAAAAGCTTAAATCTCAACAGATCGGCAAGTCCGGCGTCACCGATTCAGTCGCCACGGCCTTGCTCGAAACCCTTGAAGCCAACGAACTTCTCAAGGTATAATTCAAATCTCTTTCTTTTTAGGACCTATTGTAGTCTCGTTTTACTATTTGGGATTTAGGGTTTATCCTGTCTACCAAATTATAAAATCATGATATTGGAGCTTGTTATATCTAGTTTAGGGTTTAAGACTTCCCTACAGTTGAAATTCGGAATTTAACTTGATGATTTAGGGTTAGCCTTACTTGAATTTAGGGTTCTAAAAATGGTTCTTGGTTTATAAAATGTATCTTCACCGTTTTGATCCTGGATGTTATAATGCATTCTTGCGGACTTGTATCAGTTAGTGGCATAGGACTTGTACTTTCAATTTGTTTTATATGGTTGCAGTTCTAAACATAAGCCAGAACTTATTATTGTCATGATAAATTTCATTTGAATTATACTTAATCACGGGGTGTATGAAAATGTACACCAATTTCAGTCATTTGTAAATGTTAAAGAATGTCCGTGATCTAGAATTTGTTAATGGCAATTTCCAATTTGTACTCTTTATTTATGTTTTGAAACTTTTAACAGTTAAAGATTTCAGGCAAATTTATAATGGAATTTATTCTTGTGCTCTTGATCTATCATCTTTTAGTTTTCGGCATTTAGCCTGTCAGAGCAGTCGATTTCCAGGGTCCAAGATTTTAGTGTTGCATGAGGTATTAGGTTCAAATTTTGCTGCGTTGGTTCTTTTGAGGGTCATGTTCATTGGCAGGAAGGTGCTAGCATAGACTAGTTATAATTGGAGTGGCGTTTTGCATGAAACTCAGACTAGTTAGGCCAAATGGGCTAGATACCACGATGAAGAAAAAGTACTCTTATTACTCTTTATAGGGCATGAGGTCATGGATAACATAACTGTGAATCCCAGATTGCTCAAGTAACAATGAATAATAGAACAATTAATTGTATTGAATGATTGAGAGAGTTACAAACATAGAATTGAAAAATAAACTCTCTCTCTTAACCTGATAGGCGCACAATTTCTCTCAACTTCTTCTAACCCTAAAGATTAGAAAACAAACATTATATACTCAGGCCTAACAACCCTACAGGCCGAAGGCCCAACAAACCAAACTAAGACCCAATTAACAAACAAAGCCCAATATTAAAATAAGGCTTTTACAACGCGATAAATAATAAACAAATAAACTATATAAATATTTTATATAACTTTCCACGCACTAGGACTTTCAGTCCTAACAATCTCCCCCTAAAGTTGTATAAAGGATTTATCTTCTTGAAATCTTCACTTCTTGATCTTCTTTCCCTCTTGAATCTCTGAAACACTTTGGTGTTGCTTGTCTTCATGTCATTCCAAGCTCCCCTTGAATAAAGCTCTTGGTGTTCATAATTTCAAATTTGTAACCAGATTCAGTGTACCATGATCTCGACTGAATGCACAATTGATCAGCTATCAACTGTAGAAACTCGACACGTCGAATCAGCACACAAGAAAGATAATGTGCGAGTTACGTGACATTCCAAAGTGCATCTTCAGTTTAAAAACAAATAATCTGTCTCTGAACCACGAGTTGAATTGAATTTCAGCTTAAGAACTTGTAGAACCAATATGCTCGAAGGAGGAATCAACTAGTAGCAAACACCACTTGATAAAGGATAGATGAACCAATGCAATCTTGAAATCCATGACTTTTCAACCTCAGATTTAAGAAAAATAGGATATGTTGCTCCCTCTCCGCTTTTGCTAACTCCCCCTCAACATGATAATCTGTCTTTGAAACTTGTGTCATTGTTATTGCATTCTCCCCTCATGATGATTAGGAGAATCCTAAGCATCATGTATGTTCAAAGACTAACCGGATGAGTAGCAAAAGATAAGATAAAACATTTAGTAACCAAGATGGGGTAATCAACTAACACAGAAACACATTAGTAACTGTTATCACAACAGCTAAAATAATTGTGTGGCCTATTTTCAGAGTTAGCAAGGGGGTATCTCTGATAGGACTTCTAGTTATCACTGAAGTAAGATTTTAAGAATCTACTTCTCAAACTGTTCCGGCAATATCACAAAGATATGCGATTGGAATCACAAAGATTCGTGCGTGTGAGAAAGAAATATAAATATCTTATCGGCTCAAAAATTGATTCAACCTGGGACGCAGGTTCATAAATCAATAGACACAGTGAGATGGATATGAAGTTCGGAGACCGGAGCTGATGTCTTCCTTTTTCAATATCTAAGACCTCCGAGTGTGGAATAGATAGATTATGTGCTAAATCTCCGTGCATATATGAAACAAGTATCTTTTGAGAGATACTTGAGTGGTTGGGCAAAAGATACTTGAGTGGTTGTGGGGTGACACGAGTTATCGACATTGGGTCCATGTCTGTTTCAATATCCATCTCCAAAGAACAAGAATGGATAGATTATGTGGTAACCCAGATAACTGACTCGGTTTGGTAAGGACCAATAATTCTTTTAAGTCCTGTCACATCCGCACCATTTTTTCCGTTTTCCTTTTTTATTTCACTCTGAACTCATCTATCAATCTAGACCTCTCACTAATATCTATGAAGGATGTGTTTCTTGGGTAGGTCCTTCCGGTTCTGGATTGACCATAGAAACATTATAAGCCCGAACACTCATTTAGCTCACCAAAATGAAGCATTGAAGTGCCCATTGAAGTACGAGTTCTGATTTGATGTAATCAGAAGTCAAAAGAACATTTAAGAACGAGTCCTGAACAGAAGTGTTCAGAAGTCGAGATGAAAGTTAGGAAAAACCTGGTACTCCCCCTCAAAAGATGGCATAACCCTTGATTGTAGTCATGTGACGTGAATGATCTGAATTAAATCCCACATGACATTCCTGCAAAACAGATTAGACAGATTTTGGTTTTGGTATCCATG
Source organism: Arctium minus (assembly GCA_954870635.1). Lineage (NCBI taxonomy): Eukaryota > Viridiplantae > Streptophyta > Magnoliopsida > Asterales > Asteraceae > Arctium > Arctium minus. Next base: position 49,728,090 of record OX941090.1, on the reverse strand, counting down.
CTTTGATGGATCCTTGACGGTTAGATGCCTTAGCTTTGAAGCTATGAAAATAAGGGTTGGGGATACTATAAGTACCATACTAGCTCTTGACATACCTGGAATCCACAAAGTCACTATTTCCACAATAAGTGCAACAAATATTTGATCGATTTAGACTGATCAACTTAGTTGTGGAATAGACATGTGTCGGTGACTTTGAATCAACTACAGGAGATTTGTATGACGTGTTTCCACCACTGTCTTCTGTAGTTGATTTCTTTTTTCCAAACCATTTTCACTTTTCGAAACACTTGATTATCTGTATTATCAACAAGAGAATTATAGAAAAGATTTGAAGGGCGAATCCGATCTTTTGAAAACTCATTTGATTTGACACAACTCTTCGAAGAACTAGTTGTGGAAGTTGAACTTGAAGAATAAGGAGACTGAACAACAGTATCGGGACTAGCTTGTTCAGATAAATCGACTTTGAAATTGAGTTCTTCAAGTTTCTTAACTTTTACGGATAAACCATTTCTTTCTTCGAGAATTGAATCAAATTGTTTTTGTAAATCAAATTTTACCTTCTGTTCTTTCAAGATCTCTGTCGTTAATTCAGACAATTTCTGTGAAAGCTTACGAATTTCTGTTTCAAAAAACTTCCTTTCACTTTCAAAGTCTTTTTCGATACTGTTGCGTTTATCAGATATTTCTTTGAAAACCGCAACATTTTTCTTTTCAAGCACTTTCTTTGCCATTTCAAAACCTTTTCGCTCTTTTGCAAAATTATCTCTCTCAATTATCAGAACCTTTTCAAAATCAGAGATCTGTTTTGAAAGTTTTGCATTTTGAAGCTCAAAAACCTTTCTTTCATCGAAAACTTTCCTTGAAAGCTCGAGAATCTCTCTCAAAAATTTTCTTTTCCTTGAAAAGTCTACTTTTTCTTGTTCAAAAATAGAAAGCCTATTCTTCAGATCAAGAATTTCAGTCTCCACAACTTTCAGTTTCTCTTCAAGTTCCAGAGTCTTCTCTTCTTGGGCTTCAAAATTCTCTGATTTTTTAAACTTTTTCGAGAGTTCTGAAAATTGCTTCTTCAAAACATCCTTTTCTTCAGCAAGTTTTTCTTTTTCTCTTTTTAAACTTTGTGCCCAACTCAGATTATCAGCATTTTCACCATTAACTTGCATAAGCACGTTGTAATTGTTTTCCAATCTGGCTTCAAGAACTACAATCATGGATTTGAGATCAGAAATTTCTCGCTGATAAGCAGAATAAGACATTGTTACTTGAACAAAATGATCGTGAGACGATCGCGATTTGATTCAAGAAAGGTGTAGAGGAACGAATAACACTCTAAGACGACACTTTAAGATAAGGACAAATAACCTCTATTAAAAAAAAGATTTAAAAATAAAACAGAAAACAGTCTGGGTGGGAGCCGGGTTTGAGTGGGGAAGGCTTCGCGAGGAGAGGGCTTCGCGGGGAGAGGGCCGAAGCCTGGTTGTGGCGGGGCCCGAAGCCTGGTTGTGCGAAGCCTGGTTGTGGCTTGGGTTCGGGAGGACCGGGGTTGAGAACAACTTGGCTTGGGGACCAGGGGTGGCCCACCAGGCTTGAGAACAACATGGCTTGGGGACCAGGGGTGGGAGGACCAGGGTTCGTGACAACCTGGCTTCACGAGACCTCGAGACCTGGGTAGGGTTTAACAAGGTACTAAGCACATAGATACCCCAAACTCAAAAAATTAAGAACTTTTAATCGAAAATCAATAAACTTTAGCTATGATTATCAATTAAAATAAAAAATCTAACACCCTTTCAATCGATTATCGAGCCAAAAACAATGATTTTCTATAAAAAATTCAAGAACACAGACTAACAATTATAGATCTATAAAAACTCAAAATTAAAGATTAATACTCCGAATTAGAAGACGAGACTTTACCAAACACTTAATCTAACTAAACTAAAGAGATTAGGAGTAACTAGACTCAAAGATTTAGCAAAAATCAAGAAACCCAAAAATCACTTAACCAAGTCGATCGACAGAGAGAACATTAGAAGAAAAAAATTTTAATTACCTTTTTCGAATCAAATCTTCGTCTCTTTGCTCTGATACCAATTGTGAATCCCAGATTGCTCAAGTAACAATGAATAATAGAACAATTAATTGTAATGAATGATTGAGAGAGTTACAAACATAGGATTGAAAAATAAACTCTCTCTCTTAACCTGATAGGTGCACAATTTCTCTCAACTTCTTCTAACCCTAAAGATTAGAAAACAAACATTATATACTCAGGCCTAACAACCCTATAAGCCGAAGGCCCAACAAACCAAACTAAGACCCAATTAACAAACAAAGCCCAATATTAAAATAAGGCTTTTACAACGCGATAAATAATAAACAAATAAACTATATAAATATTTTATATAACTTTCCACGCACTAGGACTTTCAGTCCTAACAATAACACATTGCACAAAAACGGGATGGCTAGAGTAGACGGCTGCCATGGAAGGTCCTGCTAAAACTGAATTATTGGGTAGGCGTCATACCAACTATGTTGTATAGGTCGGACTATTTATCGCCCCATGAAGGATGTTGGGAGTTGCAGAAATGAGGATGATTGGATAGACTTATCGACCGAATTTATTTCACAAGATGTTGGAATTGCTCAAGTGACATATTAGTTGAGACTTGAGAGAGGGAAGGTTGCGGTTTTTTGGTCAAATTCATAGGAGACAGATGGCGGCTTCTGTGAGAATCATAGGAAGAGCGATGCTCGAGGAGGACATGAGATGAGAAACTGAGAGCATCTCCAATGCAAGGTTCTTATAAGCAAAAAGTGCAATGGCTTGTAAGAACTAGCATTGTGGAGAGTTCTTGTAAGAACCCAAACCCCTTTAGGTTCTTAAATAAGAACCTTGGTTCTTAGCTTGATGTTAGCTTGATGTTTGGTGTGAAGTGACATTACTAGTTTTTCTTTTTATTTTATTTTCTTTACTTTATAATCATTAATATAATATATTTAACTTATATAAGTATTATATGGGATCCACAAAAAGAGGTTCTTGTAAGAACTACCATTGTAGCATTTTATGTGAGTTCTTGTTTTGATGAGTTGGAAGTGAGGTGGCATCAAAAAGTGTAAAAAGGAGGTTCTTATAAGAACCTCCATTGGAGATGCTCTAAGGTTAGACAGCCTTAGGCATTTCCAAGGACATGACCTCTAATCAGGGTCGGCTGGGCATCACAGCCCAAGTTCCATTTACCCTTTAGTAGGTTGCGTTTTTTTTTTAATTAATCTGGAACGACCTCCTCCTCCTCCTCGATTACTCAAACGCCGATTCATCATTCACGATTTACAGCACAACTGCCCTAGTTCCTTACCCATATTCGATTACTGATTACATAAGAGTTCTTCAATTTCAATCGACGATTACAGGCTAAGCCCAAGTTCACTCAATCCGTCAATCGCTTCTTCTGTTTTCAATCGAGTGATTTTGATCGACAAAGACAATCTGACAATCGCCTTCTGGCTTCTGCCCTTCTGGCTATCGACGGTCGCCGACGCCCGGCTATCAAATGACCACCATCACCACTCCACTCACGGCTCACCAGAGGTTGTAACCTGTAAGTGACCATCATCACTCAAGAATCAGGCTTCAATCGACAATCGTTCATCAATCATCACTTCACCGTGAGTTCGTGACTGACTTCAATCGTTCATCACTTCGGGCCTTCCTTCAGCTTTCAGGTGTTTTCCTTCTAATTCTAATCAAATAAATGGATTTTCATTGTTTGGTTGGTCAGTTGGTTGTTTGATATTTGCCTATTTGGATATAATCTTAATTTCTTCATTTGATTTCGCCAATCTGCTTATATCATTATCTGCCTATTTGTATTTGGTTAATTGGTAATGTGTTTATTGATTATTTGCATATTTGATGAATTGATGTCTTGAATTTTGATTGCGTGGTCAATTGGTTGTTTGATACTTTGATCAATTTGGTTAAATATGTTTCCTAAATCACAACCGTCCGGTGCTCAAAATAGAAAAAGAAAGAAAAAGCAACAAGAAATTGTGCAATCTTTACATGGGTCATTAAATAAGTTTTTTGTTAGGCAAGAAAAACCCATTGAAAGTCCTAGTTCTAATGCTAATCTTGTTGATGCTAATCTTGTTGATGAAAATCTTGCTAAACGGGTTAGCGTCCGCCTAAAGAAGTTTTCCAAAATTAAAGCTCTTGAAGTCATATTTGCGGACTACCATGAGTCAAGAAAGGCTTAACGGGTTAGCAATTTTGAACATAGAAAATAAGTTTTTAGCAAATGTCGACTATGATAAATTAATTGATGATTTTTCTTCACGAAATGCACGACGACACCGTTTTAGGTGATGTTATCATTATTTTGTTGTTCGGGGTTTTGGTTTATGTCCCCCACGTTGTAATTTTCTTTTTTTAATAATAATCGGTGTGGGGATGAGCCACCTAGCTTGACTAGGTTCCAAACCTCTTAAAGAAATTTGTGTTCTTAGTTCATTGGAGGGCATATTTTTGGGTCTCCGCCCAGGGCATCCAAAACTTTTGTACCGGCCCTGCCTCTAATAATAGTTATTATTGGAGGCGTAGGATACGGGTGGGGATCAGTAGCTAGCTTAGACGGGAGCTAGAGAGTGGAGGTAGGGTTAGTGACCCCGCAGTTAGGTTATCAAAGTCCTGAGTTAGAATAGGGGGTGGGGGGGTATTTTTTGTTACCTTGGCTATATTTTCTTGTACCCATTTCTGTTTGTATATTGTTGCTTACTTATTCGAACTTGGTTTTCTTGTTTCTTGAGTTGTTCCTTTTTTGAACCTCCTTTTTTCTATTTTCTCATATTTTGAGAGGAACTTTCTGTATATTTTGCACACTCCTTGGCAACCCCACTTGTGGGTGGGTTTGTTTGGTTTAAAGGAATAGGATGATGATGGGGTATTATTGTATTACAGCTTAAAATTCATAACAATTGTCCGGGAGAGCTAGAGGATGTGGTGAATCAATTAGAAGAAGCCACTGGTTCGGTGGTCGTTGGTCGAATTGGTCGAACCGTAATCATTTATAGGCCCAGCCTAACAAAACTCAAAGCAGAAGAGAAAAAGAAGCAGGCTCTCAAGGTTTTCCTCAAAAGAAAAGCAGCATTTAAATCATCATATCAGGTATGTTATTCCATTTTACATTTATATATATATATATATATATATATATATATATATATATATATATACACATACATATATATTATTAAATAAATCTAAAAACTTGGGTTATTGACATTCAGGGGCAAAAGCTGAGTAGCAAAGGACAGTCTAGTAGAAGTCCATATTTTAGAAAGTCTTGAGAAGGTTGAATCTTGGAGTATTGGTTTGGTGGTGAGGCTGCATCGGCTTGTAATATTGTATGGTGGCCTTTTGTATTTATGGTTTACCTTTATTTCTTGGTGTTATCTCATAGTATAACAGCCCCCCATGTCTCAAGGCTTGTGTCTCACACCACGTTAAGTATGTGGCACGCCATTGCCAATGCGTGATTTTTGTAACACGATATTTGATTTTTCTTTATGTTTTTAGTATCTTATTTGTTAGTTTTTAATATATAATCTAAGTTAACTTGTTTATATCATTGACTCATTGAGTAAAAGTAGAAAACTTGTGTTATGATATAGAGATTTGCCGTCATAAGTCACGCTTTGAAAAAAGTCGTGGCCTCTAACGCTTGAGGCTTGGTCTCGTCGGCACATCATGCCTCATACCACTTAGAACCTTGGTATATCTTTAAAATTAGGCAAAATAAAGAGACAGAGTTTGGCCTTAATTGATTCAAAAAATTATAACCAAATGCAGTCCTAATTTGGAATAATTAAATAGATAATTATTTTTAAAAAATAACTTGAATTTTTATTTTGTTGTAAAAATAAAAATTAATTGAATTTTGACATTGTAAATTAATTAATTCTTTTAATGTTATTTTTTTTTTTTTTTTATCTTTTCGTCTTGAATATTTTTCATATTCTTAATTGCTTTTAGCATTTTTAATTGATCAAATCTAGAGGTGTTCAGATATAATACATCTGGATTCTTTCTAATAAACCATTAACTTCGTTTGTATTGCATGTTGGGTTTAAAGTTGAGATATAAAACAGAAAAAAAAAAAAAAGGGAGACATGTCTCTAAAATATTAAAATAATTTTTTCTTGAATTAATTTGGGGAAAGTTAAAAAAATGAGAATGAACTTTCTCATTTTGAATGTTTAATTCCTTCAACTATTTTTTGAATGAAAAAATAATTAAACTTTTTCATTTTAATGATTAAGTTGTTGAACTATTTGTTGAATGAAAAAATAATTAAACCTTTTCATTTTGAATAGTTAAGCCCATGAACTATTCTTTTAAATAAAAATTGCATTGAATTTTCTTATTTTGAATGGTTAAGTCTAGAGGTGCTCACAAAATCGACCAACCCGATCAACCTAACTCGATCAACCCGGAAAAAAATCAACTCGAGGTAACCCGACATATAATTAGGGTTTTAAACGAACCGAACGAACATGAACGGAGATTTGTTCGTGTTCGTTCGTTTAACTTAACCGAACAAACGAACGGTAAACGAACGAAATTTTTTGTGTTCATGTTCGTTCGTTAAGAAAATATGTTTGTTTGTGTTCGTTTATGTTCGTTCATTACTCTAACGAACGTAAACGAATGAACATAAACGAACATAAATGAACGAACACAAATGAACAAAAAAACAACCACCGTTACTCATCATTTCGTTCGTAAAAAAAATAACATAATAAAATGAAAAACCGGGTAAACTTAAGTATAAAAAGGAATTCTAAAAAATTAATTTAATTAATGATTTTACATATTAATTTCATATAATATATAAATATATTTATATATATAAACAAACATAAACGTTCACGAACGTAAATGAACGAACGAGACCATTGTTCATGTTCGTTCATTTAACTAAACGAACAAAAAAGATGTGTTCATATTCGTTCGTTTATTAAATAAACGAACTTCTCGCCGAACGGTTCACTGAACGTTCGATTCGTTTACAACCCTACATATAATCAATATAAAATTAGGACAACCCGAAGCTATTGGGTTGATATTGGGTTAGGCTCAAAGTAACTCAACCAACCTAATAACCCGATAAACGTTTTAGCGATTTCGCTAAAATTATTTATATTTCTCTTTAATATGTATAAATTACCAAAAACAACTCGGTGATAACGAGCAATGGAACTCATAAGAGGACATTATTGGAAAGTTATATGTAATACCTAAATATTTGATGAACTCGTATATTATTTTGAATGATGGATCATATTTCAAAAAAAATTCTTATTTTTATGTTTTCAATATTGATTTTACTTTGTTTAAACAAAACCCGACCAACCCAAACGGGTTGGGTTGGATTGCATTTTTGTTTAGGTTGTGTTGGGTTGTGTTGGGTTGAAAATTCTCAAACCGCCAACATTGGGTTGGGTTGTTGAAACGTCTTCAACCCAATCAACTTAACCCGTGAGCACCCCTAGTTAAGTCCTTAAACTGTTTTGTTGAATGAAAAAACCATTAAACTTTGTCATTTTGAATGATGAAGTTCCTGATTTTTTTAAATAAATAAACCATTAAACTTTTAAAAATTGGTTATCTACATCATTTTAACAAAAAAATTACTTGTAACCGGCTAGGAATGTTTTAAAGTAGGGGTGAGCATCGGAACTGGGTACCCACTTTTAGCTTTGGAACCGTTCTGGAATTGTCGGTTCCGGAACCGAAACCGATGTGATTGATTCTGGTTCCAGTTTCTAAAATATGGAACAGATTAAGACTGGTTCCAGTTCCGGTTCTCATTTTTTTAAATCTATTACCCGTTGGGTACCCGCCGAAACAATTTTATAAAATGATGTTTTATTTGTTAGGTGTTGACGGCTTGATGTGAAATGTTATGGAAGTCATTTTGTTGCTGTCAAGACTTGAGAGTTACTAATTTATTTATGTAATAATTAGTTTTTATCGGATTAGTTTTCATCATTCATTGTATTTATTACTTTAATCTGGTACTCTGTAGTTTGCACTAGACTTAAACGTTGTGTTCTCGAAACTCTTTTTACGAAGAGAAGGAAAGGAAAGGAAAAAAAAAACTCGTGTTTTCGAAACCTTTTTAGGAGAGAAATAAAAGAAAACAGAAGAAAAATAATGATAAGTTTCATCTCAAACTTTCCTCCCAAATGTGGGAGGAAATGGAAAGAATAGAAAGAAATTAAAATCATTTAAAAATTTACTGAAATTATTAAAATTACAAAACTACCCAATCTTTTATTATAAAGAATATATTTTTACAAGGGTATATTTGTAATAATGCAATTTTCTTTCCTTTCTCTCATGTTCAAGAACATGAAAAAACTATTTTTTTTCCTTCCCTTTCGAAAACACAAATGAAAAAATTATTTTCATTTCCTTTCTTTTTCCTCCCTTTCTTTTTCATCCCTTTCTTTTATTTTCTTTTCTTTTCTCTCCAGATTAGAGAACACAACGAAAAAGTTAAAGTTACATTTTTATTCTATGAAATGTTGAAATTTAGAAAAAAAAATTGAAACCAGGTACCCGAAACCGGTTCCCAACGGTTCCGGGAGAGGTTCCAAAATATAGAGAACCGATGTAAGTGGTCCTGGTTCCAGTTCCTTCATTTTATGAACCACCGGTTCCGGTTCCATGAAATTTGGTCGGGTACCCGGTTATGCTCACCCCTATTTTAAAGTAAAAAAAGAAAATCAGTTTTACCGTTCCTAAACCTATGTCATTCAAACAAAAAACCAATTTAACTATCTCATTTTGAATGATCAAGTCAATAAACTTTATTATTGAAAAAATAAATTATCAAACTTTAAAAATTTGGTTACCAACATCCTTGTAATCCAAAAAATCTACCTAAAACCCGCTAGGAATGTTAAAAAAAAAAAATACTAAACCAGTCTTACTGATTTATATTTTTTTCTTCTAAAACATTCCTAACCGGTTACAGGTAGTTTTTTTTGTTAAAATGATGTAGATAACCAATTTTTAAAACTCAATGGTTTATTTATTCAAAAAATCATGGATTTAACTATTTAAAATGAGAAAGTTGAATGGTTTTTTCATTCAAAATAATAGTTTAGGGACTTACCCATACACGAGAAATTTGAATGTTTTTTCATCAGAAAAATAGTCCAGAGACTTCACTCTTTAAAATAGGAAAGTACTTGGGATTTTTTGAACTTTTCCTTAATTTTATTATTCATAACAACAAATTATTATTTTCATATTGTTTTAATCTTTTAGTAATAAAATAATTGGAGTAAACTCTAATTTTGGTCCTGTGGTTTAGTGAAATCTTTGAAAGTGAGACTTAAACTTTGATAACTCTAGAAATTGTTCACGTGGTTCTCGTCTTGCTCTGAAAGTGGTCCCTCGTCACTAACTCCGTTAATTTTCTTTGTTAGTGGCAGGGGCATTTTTGTCCATTTAGATTTCCCTCTTTTTAAAAAAATTATAATTAACCCATGATCGATTTCATGATTTACATTACATATCCCTTTTTGATCCTATCAAATCATTATAATTAACCTTAAATGTATGAACAATCATCAACCTAAATGATAAACTTGTTTCTACTCTGTTTTTTGATATCATTAGCAATTGTTCTTCTTGTTCAGTAATTCCATAAGCAATCGAAATGGTATTGACCACTTGAATTCAGACCGTAAACTTGATCTTCAACCGATTCGGTTTTCGGTTTTTGCCACATGACAGAATCGTTGGTGGATTCGATTAAGATTTTGAGGATCGACAAATCTTGCATCCAAATCAAGTCTTGATACTGAAAGTTTTCGTGGTTTTAGACAAGTGGGTTCGGGGGACTATATATTTATGGAGAACTTGCCGTCTAATCGATATTCATGCATAACCCAATAGGTTTTTAGGCCTCTCGGAGCTCGAACTTCACAAAAATCAAATGTTTTCTTCATACCCACAAAAGATTTCTCTTTATAAATCTCTTTATTTTTCCCGTAGCTTTTCAGTAACCATCATCGGTTGCTCGATCTCGATCCAGTAAGGTATTTTCGATCCCGTATACAAAAAGAGAATCATTCTTGCTCACCCAATTTTGTCCGCCCTTCAAAATCAAAAACCCCAAATGAGAGACGAGTTCTTCATCGGTGGGATGAAATTGGAAACCTGGAGGAAGTTCGATGTGTTCTTCGTGATCAAATTTGTGTTCCATTTTTGTCAAAATTCTTTGGGTTTTCTGCATAATTTCGAAGTCTTTTTTATGGGATTTGAAGGGTATTGAGGGTTTATTGAAGATCTAAAGTGGAATAGTTTGGAGGTTTTGAAGAATGAAAATGGTTCTGAAGAAAAGGTATGGGGGAAGAACATGATTGCATAAATAGTGGTGGGATCCCAGAGAGAAAGAAACGTGTCTTCACATAATACTTTTTATTTATTTATATTTTAATTAAATTTAAATGTACAAAACTACCCTTGTCATTAACAGAGAAAATTAACGGAATTAGTGATGGGGGACCATTTTTAGAGTAAAATGAAAACCACAAGGACGATTTCTAGAGTTATCAAAGTTTAAATCCCACTTTCAAAGATTTTACTAAACCTCGGGGACCAAAATTAGAGTTTACTCAAATAATTGGGGTAAAGAATGGGCTTTGGCCGGACCTTTTCGGGCTTTGGCTAGGTTTTTTCAGGCTTGATCAGGCCTTGACCGGACTAGTTTTCGATTAACCAATGACCGATTTCCAGGATTTATCTGGACTTTCTTTTAATTGGTTAATGACCGGTCAGTTCAAATTTTAGGACTAAAACGGGCTTTCATCTTTGGTCTAAGCCTAATCGGTCCAAGATGGACTGGTCCTCCATCTTAACGTTCCAAAATCAGTTAACCGGTACTTTGTACATCTCTAATTGAAACATATGTAGGGTTGTAAACGAACCGAACTTTCAGCGAACCGTTCAAGAACCGTTCGGCGGGAAGTTCGTTTGTGTTGTTTATTTAATAAACTAACGAACATGAACAAGTTTTTTCGTTTGTTTAGTTAAACGAACGAACATGAACAAAGGTCTCGTTCGTTTATTTACATTCTTAAACGTTCATTCATTTATGTTCGCTAATGTTCGTTTAGTTAAGTTCTTTTACTGATAATTAATATATTAAGTTAACAATTAAATTAACAATTGATTAGTAATCACTAATCAATAATCAATAATACTAATTAATACAAATTTAGTAATTTAATTAAAAGAACATTAATAAAAATTGAGGTTATTAATCGAAGTCTATTATTCCATGCATGATGCCTTTATATATTATTTATGGCTTTAACAAAATCACTTACTCTAGCGATGTGGGATGAGAGATGAGTCATCCACATGCCATAGTGCCTTTCTCTTCAGTTTAATGAGTGAAATTTGTCCCCCAGTTTTAACCAAGGGATGTTTCATCTCTAGTATATATATATAAGCCCTCATCCCTTAATCCCTAAACTATTTTAACGAATGTCCACCTTCTGGTGGTTTGAGCCCTTTGGATTGAAGCCTATGTGTAACATCCTCAAACTTGGAAAGAGCAACTAATTTAAAATTTCATTATTACATCAAATAAAGGATAAACTTCCTCTCTACAAATCGATACCTGGAAATACATCAAGATAAATCCTAAATATAACTTCAACAATTATTAACTTTAAGTCTTATACAAAGACCAAATAAATAGGTCGGGTGTTACTAAACCTAATAACAGATGTTATTCCCAAAGTGCAGAAGGCTTCATCTGATAACTACTCTCTTCCCGTGCATATAACTCGCACTCATCTCTTCACAGTGCCGCTAGTACCAAACCTTAACCGAAACCTGATGCACATGTCGACAAATAAAAAAGATTAGGCTAACGCCTAATGATTTCAAGAGTTTTCATCATGATTATATAAATCGTTAAAATGAACGAGTGCAACTTAAATCATGATTTCCAAAATAATTTACTTTAAATATGAGAATGACCCGTTTTCCAATAATGTGCATTTTAGGTGATGGAAACACCAATATAAACGTTTTTCAACATACACACACAATTTTAAAGACGAAAACCCCAATATAAAACAATTCATTCGTAAAGTAAAACTCAACCCAAAACGTGAATAGTAATGAATTCCCAATTAATGAAACGTGGACAAAACTCTATCCCGAAACATCCAAACACAGATGGGGCATAGTACTCAACCTATAAATCATAGATAACAATCTATATATAAATCGTCACCGAAAAAATGGATAATAAAAAATTAAATACCCAAACAACACCTTTTGGTGACGGAGGGGACCCGCTTCCTTTGTACGTGGCGGGACACAAAGTTAAGCCACATATCAATGTTGTCGAACTACACCTCAAATCGTGACTTTATTGCCTGCTTTAATAAGCTACACCTCCAGTCTCCAAAACACCGTATCTTTTATTGCATGCTTTGCCAAGTTACACCTCAAGGATACACGATCTTATTGTCTGTTCGTTTTCTTGTAAGTTACAACCTTAAGGTTACCAATAGACCTTTAGTGCATACTTACTAGCATTCAAGATAGGAGTCTCAAACTCCTTACTTGATGACCCCAAGATGTTTAACCCTCGTGCACAAGAGTTAGAGCATCTAAACCACAAAATCCATGGCTCCGAAGTACAACCCATAAAGGTCATCTCCACAAAACCAGGACAACAAATATGCCAACACGACATATTTCCCAAAGTGAGAATATGAAGACTCCTCACTATTAAACATGACTGACTTACATATCTATGGATCTATTGCATTAAAGTCTAAAATATATGACTCCAAATGAATGACACACACACTCAAAACATGTATTCTCCAAATAAAGTGCAATAAATGTTACTCACGCCCAAAGCTCCATATTAAGCTATTAAAACCGGACAAATGTCCCCAAAACAAGATGAAGACAAGAAAAAAAGACCGAGCCTTAAGCTTAACCAAATCAAATGATCATATGTTAAAATCCATAGTATGTGATAAAACGTAAACAACCTACGTTTGTGCAAACACGTACTTTAAACTCATGAATAACCCAAAACACAACATTGGGTTGGGACAAACCCTTTTTCCAAAGGAATTCACACCATTTACACTTTCAAAACTTCCCATAACACAAGCTATGCATATTTCCAACAAACACTAAAATGCATTTTTACCAAATAACCTTCATTTATGCAATAAATCTGTTAGACTATAATTGTATTCAAGATTAAATGAGGGTCATTGTTGTAATTGTGTTTGTGTGTGAGGTGTAATTGTTTCTAGAAGGTTTGACCTTGCTTGGTCATGTTGACCTATATATAAGCAAGTCTTTGTGTTAGATGTGAGTGTGACATAGAGAGTGCAAGTAAGTAAGTGTGTGAAAGTGAAGGTGAAAAGGTAGTGGTGATTGAGAGAGTAGAACACATAGTTGCACACATTGGTTACACACACAAACACATTCTATCTTGATGTAATACTTGTGATTAATAAACAATAATGTTTGTATAGATTTGTATGTGTTTTATGCTAGTAATTCTTGGGCCACAATTGGTATCAGAGCCAAATCCGTTTGAAAATCAAGAAAATTTTAAAAATCAACACTGTTCATAAGCACTGTTCATCGTTACTGTTCACCGATCAATTTTGAGTTTTAATGCAAATTTCGAGTTAAATTTGATCAGGTTATGTTCATGAAGTGAATTAGATCGAGTCTGTATCGTTCATTTCAGTAATTGCACTGTAATTGATCATAAATTTGATGATTTTGTGTGTTTTTGAGTTTTCGAGTTCTTGCACTGTATTCACATCAATTATATAGATTTTGTGTTGTAAATCGAAAATAGTTGTTGGAAATGAGTTCTCGGTGATCAAGTGAGCAAATTCTCAAAATTTGGTGCTGAAATTCGAAGTTTTATGTTGAAATCGATGAATCAGATGAAGAACATGCAAGAAGACTGAAGAACGCGCTAGATCTATAAAACGCGCAAGTTCTTTGTTAGAACGCGCAAGCTGAAGAAAGTTAATTTTGAGCTAAAACGCGCAAGGCGTTGTTAGCGAGTTCTAGAAACTCGCTGATCGTTGTTAGCGAGTTTGGAAAAGAAAGTTCGTTAGAACGCGCAAGCATGGTTAGCGAGTTTGCTCAAACGCGCATGTAGTGCCTAGCGAGTTTCGGGAACACGCACGTCTCAATCAGCGCGTTTGAACGTGAATAGTAACTTGCGAGTTTAGGCGTTAGCGAGTTTGAGCTGAAACAGTAGTTTGCGAGTTCATTTGACGTGCGAGTTTAAGCTGGAATAGTGATTTGCGAGTTTAGGCACTTGCGAGTTTCGTCGATTTGCGAGTTTGTCTGCGAGTTTGCTTGAGAGTTTATCAAACGCGCAAGTCTCAATCTGCGTGTTTCTCGATCTGCGTGTTTCTCAGTCTGCGAGTTTTGAATAGTGTCTTGCGAGTTTTATCACTTAGTCAAAATTTTCAAAATTGTAACATGCCCTTTAAATTGTAACATGTCCCCGTGCTAAGTCTGCGGAGGGGGACAAAAGTTCTTTCTGTGATCAAAATCTCTGAATTTTTTTTAAGATTTCTGTAATTTTCTTGATTTAATTGGAATTAAAGATCTTTACTAGCTAATATTTTTCATCTTTTGAAGGTACATACATCTTTCAATCATGGCAAATGAATTTCTCTCTATGGGATCTCATATAAAGCCTCCGGTATTATCTGTTGGAGATTATTCACAATGGAAGAAAAGAATGATTCAGTTCTTAAATCTAAAGAACAGGGATTATATGACATCTATCATAGATGGTCCGGGAAATCCACAATCATTTGTACCTGGACAAGCAGCTACAGCTACATCTCCAGCAATAGAAGATCGATACGTGCCAAAACCATATCAATTCTTTACTGATGTGGAAAAGGCAAGACATAAGATAGATGAAGAGGCACTTATCTATCTTACTATGGCAATTCCTAATGACATCTACAATCGCGTAGATAGTAGGGAATCTGCAAAAGATTTATGGGATGAATTGGAGAGACAGTTTCAAGGATCAAAGAAGTCAATTCAGACAAAGCTGAATCAGAGTATAAATGCATATGAAGGTTTCCATGCGAAAGAAGGAGAGACTTTGTTGGAAACATACAATCGTTTCAATGTGATACTAAATGATCTAAAGAGAAATGGGATGAACAAGTCAGAATCAGAGATCAATTATAAGTTCATCAAGAACTTGAACCTAGAATGGAAAAGCTATGCTATCAACATTCAGATGACCAAGGACATGGCACAAGAAGACGTCAATGATATCTTCACAAGTTTATCTCAGCATGAGCATGAAGTAAAGCAGCTTGGTGCTGAAAAGAAGATGGTGAAAGATTCTTTAGCCTTAATGTCTGAACGTAAGAAAGGGTCAAGTTCCAAGTCCAATTCTTCTTACAAGTCAAAGTCAAGGAAATCCAGAGCTCTCCTAACTGAAGTCACTGATTCAAGAACTGATCACTCTTCTACTGAAAGTGAAGAATATTCAGATGAGGATATGCAACGATTCGCTGAAAATCTGGCTCTTCTCACAAAGCAGTTTAAAAGTTTTGGAAAGAACAAGTACAAGCCGAAATATGAGAGTTACAAGAAAGACAAGTACAAACCAAGATCTGAAAAGAAGTATGAGAAAAGAGGAGAGAAAATAGATGAAAAGCGAGAAGAGAAGAGAGAAGGAAAGAAAGAAGAGACTGAGCCGAAATATGGAAGATGCTATAACTGTGGAAAACCAGGTCATTTTTCCAAGGATTGCAAGTTCAAGCGTACAAAGAATTCTGAATATTATGTTCGGAAAACACTGTTAGCAAAGAAGGTGGAAGAAGGTCAGAACTTAATGGTGAAAGAAGAGAATTGGTTGTACAAGAGTTCTGATGATGAATCTGCACACTTTACTCAGGTGTGTATGATGGCCAAGGTAGATGAGGACATTGGATCATCTTCTGATCATTCTGACTGTGATTCCGAGGTACGTATTCAATCCTTAAAGGCTCAAGTTAAGTTCATGAAAGAAGAGTTTAAAACTTTAAAAGGCAAACTTAGTCATGAAAGACAAACAATGTTGAATTTTCGTGATGAAAATTCAATGTTGAAAGATGTGGTTAAGGAAAAGGAATCTGAAAAAGATTGTTTAAAAAAGGACAAAGATGTTTTAAATTCAAAGATATATGAACTTGAAAAAGATCTTGTAAACTTAAATGCTGAAAAAGGTGATTTTCAACTAAAATTTGAAGCATGTTTCCAAGAAAGAAACGAGGCATATTGTAAAATCAAGCAACTGGAGGATTTAAATCTGAAAAGATGACAGACTGAGCAAACATTAAATCTTTTAACAAACAAACTCCAAGATGTCAGATTTTATAATGTTAAAAAAGGTTTAGGTTTTGAACCAAATACTGTTTTGAAAAGAGCACCAGAAAATTTGTATAATTTTGATAAAATGGGCTCTACTTCTACAAAACCTGATATTCATGATACTTTTGTAAAAGGTAAAGTTGTGAATGATGATGACATTTCATCTTGCGCTGATTCCATTTCAAGTTTAAAATCTGTTGGTTTTGCTTATAAAGATTTAAATGAAAGTTACAAAACAAGAAAGATAGAATTTAGTGAATTTACTTCTCTATTTTCTCCTTGTTTACCAACAGAATCAGCCAAGGTTGAAGAAAATAATACTGAATCTCAGTGTCAGTTTGATGAATCTGATTTAGAAACTGATGTTGAGAATCAAGTGTTATCATCTGATTTATTCACGACAAATTTCTCAAATGCTTCAGAAAGTGAAAATATCATGAATCAAAACCTTAATTCTGATTTTTCAAATATTATGACTGAGGAGATTTTTACAGAAATGATGAATGCTTCAGATCATGTTCCTATTATAGAGAAGATGGAATCAAACTCTGAGGTAAATCAAACATCTAATTTTGAGAAACAAATCACAGATCTTCAAAAGACAATTGAAGAGTTAGAAGATGAGAATGTTGATCTCAAATTTAAACTTGACAAATCTTCTGAAGAAAACAAAGAACTCTCTAAAGAGTTAAATATTTTAAAAAATGATTTGTTTCAACAAAATCTAAAGGAGAAAAAGATGTTTGACTCTACAAACTGGAATGTTCATTCTAATCCAGAGTTTGATACTGTTAATTCTAAATCTTCACTTGTTTATACTTCTACTCCTGAATATCCTCCGAGTATTTTTGAAAAAGGAGAAACATCTTGTAATTCAAAGGCAAAATCATCTTCTTCAAAAAACACTAACAAGATTATGTTTCCTGTTTCAGATGTAAAATGGCAAAATGGTAAAGGAGAAAGGGTGAAGAATGTGAAGGATAATAAAGTTGTTATAAATAAATGTAAAATCAGTGATAGTGATAGTTTGATGTGTAAAAATTCAAACGTTTCCAAATGTCAAAGTTGTATGAATGATTGTACTTCATTGGGTAAATCGAAGCTTTTGACATTTGCACATAAGAATTTTATTTGCAAACACTGTCATGATAATGCATTTATCATTCCTTCTATTCATCCTAAATCTAAAGTTGCCAGAAAAACATCACATGTCAAATCAGCTTCAAAATCCTTAACTCATCAGGCTAAAATTTTTCATGCTAAGATTGATCATTTTTCGAAAAAGAAAACATTTCATGAGCTTAATGTTAAAATGATATGGAAATGGGTACCTAAGCCTCGCTATGAGTGGCGAATTAAGGCTAAGGTAGATGATGTTGATGAGTTTCGAAAAGCTAACAAGAAAGGACCCATCTGGATATGGGTACCTAAACAGAAATGAGTTGTTCTTTTTGCAGGCCTCACATACATGGTATATAGATTCAGGATGCTCGCGCCATATGACAGGATTTAAGCATCTACTTCACAATTATGTTGAGGAACCTGCCGGTACTGTAAGTTATGCAAATTCTGAGGTTACTGGATACATTCGAGGACACGGATCTTTAACAAATGGCACCGTGACGATCAAAAGAGTACTATACGTAGAAGGACTTGATCATAATCTTTTCAGTACAAGTCAATTTTGCGATAGTAAATTTCAAGTTCGGTTTACGGATAAATGTTGTTACATTTAAGATAAAGATGGTCGTGCAGTTTTTAAAGCTAAGCGGAATGCAAATCTTTATTCTGTGAATTTTCCAACACTTTCTGCATCAAGACCTGTTTGTCTGATTGCAAAAGCTTCACGAGCTGAAAGTTGGATATGGCATCGGCGTCTGTCTCATCAAAACTTTGATGCAATTAATCAATTGGCGAGACAAGGTATTGTCAAAGGTCTACCAGAACTAAGGTTTGAGAAGAATTCTCTTTGTCCATCTTGTGAAATGGGAAAGATGAAGCGAACATCTCATAAAGCAAAGACAGAATTCTCATCCTCAACACCTCTTGAATTGATACATATGGACCTTTGCGGCCCGATGAGGACTCAGTCTATCAATGGTAAGAAATATATTTTGGTCATGATAGATGAGTACTCCAGATATACTTGGCTGGAATTCTTAAGGAACAAATCAGATGCAGCAGAGCTGATCATTGAGTTTTTAAAGAAGATTCAGGTTCGACTACAACTACCGATTATATCTTTGAGAAGTGACAATGGCACGAAATTCAAGAATGAAAAGCTTCAGAGTTATCTCATATCTGTTGGGATCTCTCACAACTTTTCTGCTGCCTACACTCCTCAGCAAAACGGTGTAGTTGAAAGGAAAAATCGAACACTGGTGGAAGCTGCAAGGACAATGTTAGCCTATTCCGAATTGCCAATGTTTCTGTGGGCTGAAGCCGTAGCCACTACGTGTTTCACACAAAACCGCACGATTGTCATCAAAAGACATAAAAAGACAGCGTATGAACTTATTAATCATCGAAAACCGAATATTAAATTTTTTCGTACTTTTGGTTGCAGGTGTTACATTCTCAATGATCGAGACAATCTTGGTAAATTTGACAAGAAGGCTGACGAAGGCTATTTCATTGGTTATTCATTAACATCTAAAGCCTATCGGATCTACAATAGACGAACCAAGACGATCATGGAAAGCATTAATGTGTCATTCGATGAATCATCAACGTTGACTTCTGAACACAACAGTTCAGAACTCAAGCTTAAACATAAAGTTTCTATTCAAGACGGAATAGAATCTGAAGTCCAACAGAATAAGTCTTCTAATTCAAATAAAATTACAGCTGAATTAGACTTATTATTTTTTGATGCTTTTATGGATATTTGTGCAGATTTTGAAAAATCAAGCATATCCGCATCAACTTCAGAGGTTCCAATTATAGTCGCAGATATTTCAGGACCTTCTGAAAATGTCACAAGATCAACCACATCAGGTACATCTACACATATACATTCTGAAGATACTAATGTTGATTCTGTGCATGCAGATCTAAATTCTGCAACAGAAGTTCCGAGTGATTCTTCTATTGCTCCGGAAATATTTACTTCAGAAGAGGTTGTACAAGATGTCCCGAGCACATCTGGGGTTGATAAAGACTTACCTGCAGTATATGATGAATATGAGGAAGATAATACTCAAGCTGAAATTCATCCAATTCCAAGTACAATGAAATGGACAAGATATCACCCACTTCATAATATCATTGGTGATGCACAGTCTGGTGTACAAACGCGTGCAACATCGGCTAATTTTTGTCTATATTCAAGTTTTTTAAGTTCTCTCGAGCCGAAGAAAGCTTCAGAAGCCTTGCGTGATCCAGATTGGATACTGGCGATGCAAGATGAACTTCTACAATTTGAGAGGAACAAAGTTTGGCGACTTATACCACTTCCAAAAGGAAAATCTGTTATTGGAACAAAGTGGGTTTTCAGAAATAAGAGAGATGAATCTGGAGTTGTAGTTCGAAACAAAGCTCGCCTTGTTGCAAAGGGTTATTGTCAACAGGAGGGGATTGATTATGAAGAAACATTTGCTCCTGTGGCACGACTGGAAGCGATACGAATCTTTTTATCCTATGCAGCGCATAAAAATTTTACGGTCTTCCAAATGGACGTAAAATCAGCATTTTTAAATGGGATATTGCATGAAGAAGTATATGTTGCTCAACCAGAAGAATTCGTTGATCCAAAGAACCCTAATCATGTCTATGTCTTAGACAAAGCATTGTATGGACTAAAACAGGCACCAAGAGCTTGGTACGAAACTTTAACTCAATTTTTACTTGCTTCAGGATTCAAGAAAGGTACAATTGATACTACTCTTTTTCTGAAAAAGCAAGGTGATGATTTGATTCTAATCCAGATTTATGTAGATGATATAATTTTCGGTTCTACAAATCCAAAGTTTTGTAAAAACTTTTCAAGAATCATGGAATCTCGTTTTGAAATGTCAATGATGGGCGAACTAAATTTTTTCCTTGGTCTTCAAGTGAAACAGTTACCCGAAGGCATTTTCATCAACCAGTCAAAATATATTCGAGATATTTTAAAGAAATTTAACATGAGTGACAGTTCAGTGATAAAAACACCGATGGCAACGGGCACACTTTTAGATGCAGATCTTTCTGGCAAATCAGTAGATCAAAAAGTGTACCGTAGCATGATTGGTTCATTGCTGTATTTAACTGCAAGTAGAGAGGATATTATGTTTGCTACATGTTTCTGTGCGAGATATCAAGCTAATCCGAAGGAATCACACCTGGTCGCTGTAAAACGGATTCTTAGGTATGTTAAAGGAACTACTGAGTTAGGCCTTTGGTATCCTAAGGGTTCGTCTTTTGATTTAACTGCCTATACTGATGCTGATCATGCAGGTTGCAAACTGGATAGAAAGAGCACATCTGGTTCTTGTCAGTTCTTAGGTGATAAGTTGGTTAGTTGGACTTCTAAGAAACAAAATTGTGTTTCTACATCCACCGCTGAGGCTGAATACGTAGCTGCCGCAAGTTGCTGTTCACAAGTTCTCTGGATGCGAACACAGTTAAAAGATTTCGGATATACTTACCAACGAGCTCCTATCTACTGTGATTCTAAGAGTGCGATTGCGATAACAGCTAATCCAGTACAGCATTCCAAGACAAAACACATCGATGTGCGTTATCATTTTATAAAGGATCATGTTGAAAAGGGCGATATCGAGATGCACTTTGTGACTACAGACTACCAGTTGGCTGACCTTTTCACCAAGTCGTTGGATGAAAAGAGGTTTACCTTTTTAGTTAGCAAACTTGGTATGTTAAAGGCTACTTTATGATGCTAGGGGGAGTTTTCTAAACTTGTACTTTATTTGAATATATTTTGGATATTTCGTCATATATTGTCTGACTAAAGCGGAATCATTTGTATAATGATTACCAATTTTTTTTTCTTGTAGGATATTTTATGTGACAATGGCTTTTGGACAATTTAGTTCAAAACCCGTATTCAAATGTTTTCTTCTGAAGGATGCTTTCAAGATTACATCTTTTCAGGAAGTTTTTCGTTTGAAAGGAAGTTTGGAAATTATATTGCTATATCTTTTATAAAAATATATCTAAAAAGATTGTTGTTTTACAGATATCAAGGGGGAGGATATCTAGTCAAGGATACTTTAATTGCTATATTCATTTCAGGGGGAGTTAAGGATTCTGATTCACAGGTATAATATTCTAATCCTTATACTCTAACACTTGTGAAAGAAGAACAACTTTCATTTGTGAAAATTGTTTTTTCAAATGTTCAAACCACTTCACGATCTTAAAATGTTTTCTGATTTGAGAAGTGTGAATTTTAAATGATTTTTGGATACTTAAGAGTCTTATATGTTTATCTGACAGTGTGTTCTTTAAAGAATAATACTTGTGTATTTTCTTTTCTATATACTTTGTCAAGTATTCCTACACACACTGTTTCAGTATTTTCAAATTTGATTATGTTATTACCATGTATCAAATGATATATCTTTCTATGGTAATACTCCCATTTGGTATTCACAGTTGTTTGAATCAAACGTCATTTCATGATTAAATGTGCTTTCATTGATAATATGTTTATATATTGTTCATATAAACAACATACGTCTTTGAATTCCCAAATATTTTTTTCATGATAATTTGATCTGATCTTAATCATTGTCAGATTCTCAAAACATTTCTATTCTTTTCATTCATAAAAAGTTTTGAGATATCTTAAATGTTCAAAATGCTCAAATTTCATTTTTGATTTTTTGAATGAGCATACAAACACTGACATATGATTTCTTGTGCTTTACATGTCAAGAAAATCATTGAATAGCATGTACTTTTAGGAACATGGGATTCAGTGTGAGTGCTTACTAGATCTTCCATGGATTCACAATAACCAGTGTTTCCTACCCCGGAAGAAATCCTTTGAGTGATTGAGGGGAGAGGGGTCTAAAAGAATTGAGTGTGGGAGTGAGCTGAGGTAAAATGGAAATGAGAGATTGGTTAGATGTGAGCTTAAATGTTTAAAAGAAAGAGGGTGAGAGAACAGAGTTAAAAGAATATCAGAACTCTGCACCAAACATCTTTCTGAGCCGGGCAGCCACATTACTGATTGGTTCATATTTTTTTTTGGTGACCATCATTGAAATAGGCAAATAGCCCATGCCATCTCTTGCATACAACCCCACTAGCTACTCATTCTTTTCTCAAAAAGAGAATGTTTCACATTTTCTGGGGACGCAGTACATACTCTATCGGGTCTTCACTTGGAAGATACTGATATTGAAAAAGAAGGAAAGTTGCCCCACCTTCGACCCTTTCTCATGCACTTTGAGTCCATGTACAATCATTGTTGTCTCAATGATTTACATATGTTGAGCCTTATGAAACACAATCATATGTGCTAATTCTTTCAAACACAAGCACGAGCACACAAAGAATTTGTTTTTCTGTCAGAACATTCATAGAATTACCTTGTGTTCTTCAATGATTGAATGGAAGTCCTGGGGAGTCAACATCAAACCAGCTCCTTATATTGTACATTTGTTGTACACAGTAACTTTGTGTTACTGACAGGCACGTTTAACTGTTTCATATGTTGATTCAGGGTTAGCATTCTTATTTCGTTTGAATTTGAAAAGATTCAAATGAATATGTTCGTGAATCAAAGGCCAATCTAGATCAGATGTGAGAATGATTTTCCTATATGGGGGAGATTGTCTATTATCCAAAGGAGGAGATGAAAGTTCTTGAAGAATGTGCTTATTAGATGGTGGGAAGTTCTTTCAATGACGGATCTGACCTTGAAGTGTTTTAATGATTTTGATTCTTACAAATCATTAAAAAGGGGGAGAATAATCAAAGTTCAAGATCAGATTGAAGTTTTAAAGATTTCAGAGGAGATAAAGTTTTCAGATGATTAAAGTCAAAGGATAAAGAAATCTTGTCATAGAAAAAGTGGAAGGAAGTCAGAGTTTGAAAGAAAGATTGTTTATTTAGATTTTGTAAAAGCTAATTCAAAGGGAGAGACAAGTTTGAAGAATTATCAAAGTTTTAAAGTTGTCAAAGCCATAAAAGATTTGAAGTTGAAGATAAATTCTGAAGATATGAAGACCTGAAGATTATTGCCAAATTTTTTTTAATCTTGAATCCAAAGGGGGAGATTGTTAGACTATAATTGTATTCAAGATTAAATGAGGGTCTTTGTTGTAATTGTGTTTATGTGTGAGGTGTAATTGTTTCTAGAAGGTTTGACCTTGCTTGGTCATGTTGACCTATATATAAGCAAGTCTTTGTGTTAGATGTGAGTGTGACATAGAGAGTGCAAGTAAGTAAGTGTGTGAAAGTGAAGGTGAAAAGGTAGTGGTGATTGAGAGAGTAGAACACATAGTTGCACACATTGGTTACACACACAAACACATTCTATCTTGATGTAATACTTGTGATTAATAAACAATAATGTTTGTATAGATTTGTATGTGTTTTATGCTAGTAATTCTTGGGCCACAAAATCATCAAAACACTTTCATTTATGACTTATTTATCAAATCGCCCAAAAATCCCCAAATGTGGTTGTTTTACAAGGTTTATAAAGTTACACTTTCAAATAATCAAAACCCATCAAATAGCTTATCAATTGACAATTTCATGTGAAACACATAAACACTTTAATATAGACATTTTTGGCATGTACAACATTTTTACAAATCAACTTGAACTCACCTTGCTAGATTTAATCTAAATCTAGATTTTTCTCCAACTTAAGCTCCCTTGAAGAAACGTAGATCCTCAAGCCGAAACTTTAGAAAACCTAGATCCACAAGTTTCCAACCATAAATACACATATTCAAGTGTTTAGAATCATTCCTCAAACATCTTATATCAAAATCTCCATTTTGGCCAAAAACCCTAATTTGACCTAATTTCCCCAAAATCATCCAAACCAAAATTTTAGAAATAAAAACACTAGGGAGCAATCAATAGAACATTTATAACCCACTAGAAGTGTACTCGCGCAATGCAGCTAGATACATCACGATTTTAATGTTTCATTTTATTTTCTGTTTTTTGTCGATTTACATTACGATTTTGGATGGTTGTGAGAGAGTGATAATGATTTTTTTATATAAATTTGTTTAATTTAGACTTAATAGAGAGTGATAATGATTTTTTATATAAATTTGTTTAATTTAGACTTAATAATATAATGTAATTTATTTTGGTTTAATAATATAATTTTTTTTATAAAATATTATGTAAGATTTTTTAATTATATTTTAAATTTTTTATATCTAAAATATGTTGAGAGTTATTTTAGGGGAGTTAAAATGGGAAATGATTTTAGGGGACTTAAAATGGTTAGAGATAATGATTGAAAATTAATGAATAACATTAAATGTAGTACATACAGCTTTTATGGCTGTTTTTTAAGTAATTAACATTAAATAGCGGTACATTAAGCTTTAAGACTTGTTTTTAAGAGTTTTTTTATGCCATCTTTATAATATAGTATAGATAAATAATGAGGGAATTGAACTTACCACTTAGGTTTTGGTGAAAACCTAGAAAACCCCAAAATTCTTGAAGATGGAGGTGATGATGATGGGATCTTGATCTTTGCTTCCAATCCACCACCAAATCTCTTATATATTCCCAAAACTAACAATCTAACCTTGAAAATCTCTAAAAAAAGAAACCATAGCAACTTGAATCGCCAAAAACGGAGTAGAAATGAGAGAGTTATGAGGAAATGAAGAATGGGGCTGAAAATCCGACTTTTAACAAGTCTGGTACAACCGTGATACATTTCCATGCGACTTTTCCATGGCATTGTCGCATGGAATAGTTGATCAAAGTGTACCGTGGGCTAAAACTTGTCTGCGACTTTGCCAGTGCGACTATGACACTGTCATAGTCGCTGGGCATTGTAGTCGGACTCATACCAAGCCCCGAAACTCGACTTTTTCTATGCCAACACTCCTGAAACTCTTAGGGACTAAAAGTAATGTTTTCCCAATATAAATTCCACCATATACAAGTTATAAAAACGTCCGGGTGATATTCACTTACCGAAATTACGGGTGTTACACTATGGCATGCGTCTAATGGCATGAGCCTATGCTAAGAGTTTAAGTGGAGCAGCCCGTAGAATCGGGTGCACCTTTTTTCTGTTTAAGTATGTCCGTTCGTTTATTTTTGTTTAACATTTTAACGAATGAACATAAGCGAACACGAACAACCCCATTTTTAAACGAACGAACATGAACACCAAATTTTTTGTTTGTTTATTGTTCGTGTTCGTTCGTTTGTTCGACTAAGTTAAATGAACGAACATGAACAAGATTTTGTTCATGTTTATTCGGTTCGTTTACTCCCCTAAAAATAAGCTTACGGTCAAAAGATGTGTAAATTAAACTTCGGTTTCGGTCATGTGGTTGCCAATCTTATTGTAGTTGTCTCTTTGTTACACTTTTGGTCATTCTGATTAACTCTTGTTAAAATTTTCCATTAACTGAGGGGCTATATTTTTATTATTATTATTTTAATTTTTGATTAAAGTTTTAAATAAATATTATATATATGTGTGTGTGTGTGTGTTTATAAAGGCTTAATTGATTGAGAACTTTAAAATTTGTGAGATATGTGAAAACTTTTACCTTAAGGTATTGTTTCACGGGATTTTTTCTCATATAAGGCTATCATTTAATGTATTGATGAACATATATTTGTTTCATAATATGTTTGCTTCATATTTAATCGGTTCACAATGTGAAACACTTTTACGTGTATCTTTTGTTTCACAAACATGCTAAAAGGGTTCACAATGTGAAACAAATACATGTGAAATAACCACATTGTGAAACAAATATAAGGTAATCAATATTCTAAATACTAGTCTTAGATGAAAAAAGATCATATGAAATAGCACATGATGCACTAGTTCTCAAGGTTATTATAATTTAATGGGTTCTCAAAAGAAGGCATTACATACATATATATATATATATATATATATATATATATATGTGTGTGTGTGTGTGTGTGAGATCTTTTGTTAACCAATAATATGGTGTTAACTTTGTGAACTTATTGGACCAATAAGATTCATTCTTTAGTAGAGGTTACTTCAAACGTTTGATTTAATAATGAAGGGCATATAGGTACTTTGTATGTGTAAGTTACTTTTATGCTATTCAATGAGAGCATCCTCAGCGCTTTGTTCATCCCTCCACGTGGAGAGTCATGGACCGGTCCACCAAAATGAAAAACCATTGAGAGCATCCTTACATGGCAAACCGCTCCATGCAGATGGAGCGGTCCATGCCTTCAAAAAATTTAAGTAATATGATTTTTTAAATAAAAAGTAATTTAATAATCAATTAATAAATAATTTTAAAAAATGAATTAGTTAATTAATTTTCATTTTTTACCTACACAAATTAATTAAAACTTCTACCTACACAAATTAACTACACAATTTAATTACTAACTTCTAACTACACAAATTAATTACCAGTTTTTATCTATAAAAAATTACGTACATCATTTGAAATTACATCTTCCTATCTTCAACTCTTTCAGTTTTTTACTCTCTTTCAGTATGGATTCTAACCATACAAACTACTTTACGAATTTGTTGAACTCACCCGTCAGTGATAGAAGTTCACCAAATACAACAAATAGACAAGTTCAACCGAATTTTCTACCATACCCATTTCTACCGCTTTACGCACACGTTCAAGACTCTTCTCATGGTACATCGAATGTTGGTCGTTTTTTATTTCCACAAAACACTCAATATTCTATGTTCACACCAAATCCATATATGCCTACATTTCCATCACAACCCACACCGAATGCACCAAATGACTTTTCTTAAATTCCACATTTTCTACCCAAGAAAGTTTAGAAAATAAAGATATTGACAAAAAAAATCATTCGAAAGAATTAAATAAAGAAAAGTGGAGCCACAAGGAAGATAAATTAATGATAAGTGTTTGGCTCATTATTTCCACCGATAGCGTGGTTGGGACCAATCAACAAAACAAAGATTTTTGGAAAAGAATTGCGGAGTACTATAATACTCATCAAGCTTCTTTTATCGAAAGAAAAACAAATGTTTTGAAATATCATTATTATAGGATAAATTCTAAAATAAATGACTTCAATCAAGGTTTTATTCAATTAAAGAATGAGCATCATAGTGGGTGCTCCGATGATCAAGTTATGGAAAAAGCTCGTGAAGTTTACCACTCCGAACACAATCATCAATTTAAATATGAGCATGTGTTGAGAATGGTTAAGGATGAACCAAAATGGAAAGGTGGAAGGTCCATTAATCTTTCAGGAAAAAGAGCGAAGACCTCAACATTGGATACTTACACATCATCAACGGATACTCATGCAAGTATCAATACCAACGATGTTGAAGTAGAAGTTCAACCAATTGGAACGGTCAAGAGGAAAGGAAAAGAAAAATCACATGCACATGAAAAAGTTCATGCCATTTAAAAAGAATTGAAGAATATAAACGCAGTCAGACATTCAAAATTGGAATCCATTAGAGAGGAATTAAAAGACTTAAATGAAAACCACAAGATCAGCAACCAAGCAAAACAAGAGAAGCAAAAACGAGATGATATACTCGTCCTTACAGAATACCAGTCATATGACATCACAATAATTATCCATCCATAACATGTTGTGTGCCGATATCAAAGCAAAATATGGTATTAATTAATGTAATTTTCATTTTCGTAATTTTAATTAATGTAATTTTGATAATGTCCCAATTATCAAGTTCTTAACTAATTCAACACAAACAAACAAGATGATTTAACAGATTAAAACTCAACCTGTTATTCCAATTCCAAATCACAATTCGTATACATACTTTCTCTCTCTAACTTTCTCTCTCTAATGCTCTGTGAATACTTCAAGTTACATGTGTTACCACAACACCTCTAACTACAAGTCTATTAAAACAAAACTAAACAACACACGCTTAAACACAAAATAAAGACACTTTGACTTTTGACTTTATTTACAAAGACTTTCACTTTCACAAGAGAGTTGAATTTCAGCTTTGACTTGCTTGACTTTGACATTCAGCGTCTATGATCTTGTATCCAACAAATATGCTCTAACAATCTCCCCCTTTGGATTCAAGATCATCTCAAAAATATTTTTCAATTCAATCTCCCTCTTTGTCAGACTTTAACAAATTTATCTCCCCCTTTGTGAATTTCATTCAAATTGAATCTTCCCTTTTTCATTGACATAGAGTCTTCACAAATTTTTCTGAATTCTTCCCAAAGTCTGTCTTCAAAAAATAGTAACAATCTCCCCCAAAGATGGTATAAATCTCTTTCAGACACATGGAAATAAATTATCTTCAGAATCAGCTCAAGTTGCTTTAGCAAATAATCTTCAAAGAAAATTTCTGAAAAATCAGCTTATCTTTAGAAACCTTTGAACTTTCGCTTTCAGCTTTCAACAGTCTTCAACAATCTTTCATCAAATTGACATAAATTTCTCTTTTCAGCTCCAAACTTTCTTTAACTCTTCTCATATTCATTTATGATACAAACATTTCTTGAATGCTTCTCCCCATCTATAACACAAACTTTTGTTTTCGGACATTTCTTTAACTTTGTCTTCTCCCCCTTTTTAATGAATGAAGCATGAAATCATCAAAACTTTTTACAAGAAATGTCTCTGAAATCTGTTCTGACCATTGATCTATATACTGAGCCACTAAACATTTACCGATCCAAAGAAGATATTCATCCGAATTTTTTCAAATTCAGACAAATTATGAATGTAATACCTGAATCAACAAATGAATCAGTTATAATGCTTGTCAGTAACATGAAGTCACTGTGTGTAGCGAATACACAATGGAAATGAGCTTTTTGTGATGTTCACTCTCCCAGGTCTTCCATTCAATCATCGAAACACCACAAAGATCGTTTTGACAAGAAAAACAAATTTCCTTGTGTGTCCGTGCATGTGGTTGAAATAATTAAATCAGATGAATGATTTATATAGGCTTAAAATTGTGTAAACCACTGAGACAACAATAAGTAAACACATACTCTATTGTGCATGATAGAAGTGCGAAGGTGTGGCAGACTTTCTTCTTTTTCAATATCCAGATTTTCCAAATGAAAATCAGATAGCATATGTGTTGCGTCCCCTTGAAATATGAAACATTTTCTTTTTGAGAAGAAAATGAGTGGTTGGTGGGGTTTTGATCAAGAGTTGGCATAGGCTAGTTGCCTGTTTCAATAATGTTCACGAAGAATTGTGAAACACTAGTAATGTGGTTGCTCGACTCAGAAAATGTTGGTGTAGAGTGTAATATTCTTTTACTCTGTTTTCACACCCTCTTTCTTTTAATCATTGAGCTCACTTCTACCCAAAATCTCTTTTTCATTTTACGTCATCACTCAACCCACACTCAACAGTTGACTCCTCACACAATCGATCACTCAAAGATTAACTTCTTGGGTAGGAAACACTGGTTAACGTGAATCCATAGAAGTTTCAATTAAGTCCTCACAAAATGAACCCATGTTTTCCTATTAAGCACAATGTTTCTCAACAATTTAACTTTGCAGTTAAAGTACAAAATATACAAGTCAGATGTCGGTATGCTCAATTTGATAATCATGAAGATTTTAGCATTTTGAACCATTGAAGATATTTCAAACAAGAGAATTGAATGAATGAACTGAATACAAGAAACTTGTTTGAAAATCTGACATTGTATTAAATAGATCAGAATCTCAAATGATGTAGCAATTTAAAGCTTAGGTCAACAAAAATTGGATTTTGTCTATACGAAACAAGATATAAACATTCTTGAAATGATGTTTCGAAAAACGCTCAAAATTCTATGAATTTCAACTGGGGTGTCTTACCATCGAAAATTTGTTTCAATTTAGAGATATAGTAAGAACAAATTGAACAAAATATTAAACCGGTGTGTGTGAATACTTGACAATATATGAAAAAGATAATACACAAGTATTAATCTTTGGAAACACACGGTTTATAGTCATTTGAGCACAAATAAAATGAAAACATTTAAAATCACACTTCTATATTCATGAAATCGTTTTAAGAATCAGAAGTGGTTTGAACATTTAAAAAACATGTTTTCATATCTGAAAGTTGTCCTTCTTTCAAATAGATATGAGATTAATATTAGAAATAATACCTTTTCACTCAGTCTTAAATCTCATGAAGTCAAACTTCAAGTCATATAAGTTGTGTTGGTAAATCCTAGATTTGGTCTAAATCTAGCAAGGTGAGTTCTAGTTGCTTTGCAAAACTATATACATGTCAAAATGCGTATATTTTGGTGTTTGGAAAATATGTTTATGGATTTATCTTAGTTTGAAAAATTTTGTGAACATTTGCATATTTGCACAAGTTGTGCCACCAAACTCTTGAGAAATGGCTTAAAATATTTTAGAAAGTGTTTTGGTGTCTTACCTGAAATTGTTAACTGCTGATAAGTTTGGTTCTTTTGAAAATGGTTAACTTTATAAATAAGCATATAATGCATATCTTTGTTATTTTGGACATTTCGATAAATGTGTTATCAAGGATTGGGTTTTGAAGAATTATTACGTAAATAGGACTTTGGTCAGAAATGCACTTTTAAGTGTTTGTTGGGATTTATACAATCTTTCGGGAAATGAGTTGTTTTGGAAAATGTAAAGGCATGAGTCTTTTGAGTTTGGGTCATTCCTGACTTTGGGGAAACATTTGTAGAAGTGGAAAACCTTTTGAGTTTTTGGGCTGGAGGCCAATGGTAATTCGTGAATCAAAGATTTTGGGAAAATGTGTATTTTGGGTTATGTACTCATAATGGCTCTCGTGTTTTAGCCAAATGTCTATTAAGTGTCTTGGGGCTTGAATTGTACTCGATGGAGTCTTGGGAACGCTTGTTCGATTTGGTAGCTGGTTGAGGAGCCTTGAACGTATGATGTACCTAGTTGCATCTTATGTGAGAGTTACATGTGTCGAATGCATTAGTTCATTCTGTTGAGTCATGTAACGGTTTAGACTGTAATGCATTGGATCCATAGGCATATGAGTCATCATGTTCATCATGGAGTTTAGTTTTCCATGTTTTAGTCTAGTGAGTAGTCCCCAAGTCATGTTGATTATGTAAGCTTGCGGTGGTGCTCTTGGAGAGCCGTATACGGAACTAAGTCTTGTTGTGGTGCCCATGGTGAGCCGGATACGGGGATTTGTGACTTTGTGGTGAGACTCATCTAGAGGTCGAGTAGACACTAGGATCAGTGGTGTCTTGCGGTGGTAGCTCAGATGAGCCAGATACGGGGAACCATGGCCTTAGGTGGAACTCGGGAACGTTGATACGTGGCTTAACTTTGTGTGCCCGCCACATTCGATGGAATCGGGTATCCCCCGTCACCTAAAGGTGTTATCTTGGGTATTCCCTTATCCATGCCTTCGGTGTTAAAACGTACCATTTTAATTACTCAATGAGTCTTTTGGAGAAATACCGTGTGGGTGCGTTTTGGAGAAATTTGGGTGTCGGTTACTTATTTAAAATGGGTGATTGGGAATTGGAAGGAGCTTGATATATAAATAATGCCTCTTTACAAGCAGTATTTCTAAGATGGCCTTATTAAGAGTAAAATATTCATTTTAAATGTTTTATGATTTGAATGATGAAAATTGCTTTAACTCACTAGGCGTTAAGCCTAACACTTTTTCTTTTCGACATGTATATCAGGTCCTAGATGGGTCTGTGTGGCGAGTGGAGCTTGGTAGGAGTTCCGGTAGGATGGCTTTAGCGACGTCATCCGGTTTGGTGAAGATAGCAGATTTCGGTGGTTTTAGTAACACCCGACTAATGTTGTCCTTAGTTTGTGGGACTAGTTAGTTCCGTTAGAACTCTGATACATTGTTATAGTGATCTTTCTTTGTAACTTTAGATATTTGATGTCTCAAAGTTTTATATTTATGAGATTTTGGAAGTTTATTTCTTTTTGCTATTTTCGTAATTTATGGGTGTTACACATCAGAATGAAGAATTTGTTTCGATCACAAGACCTTTGGGACTATGTCGAAACAAGCTATGAGGAAAGTAAAGATGATGAGACCCGCAACAAAGAGCATCAGAAGCGTGATGCCAAAGCACTCTTCTTCATCCAGCAAGCAGTATACGAGGCAATTTTTCCGAGGATAGCAGCAGCTAACACGACCAAGGAAGCATGGACGACACTCAAAACGGAGTTTCAGGGCTCATCCAAAGTGATCACCGTCAAATTTCAAGCACTAAGACGCGAGTTTGAAACTTCCATGATGAAGAGTAACGAATCGATACAAGTTTTTCTAGCAAGAGTTTCAACGGTTGTAGCACAGATGAGATCGTATGGAGATAAACTACAGGAAGAAACGATGGTCGCTAAAGTTCTAAGGAGCTTACCTTCAAAATTCGATCATGTAGTGGCAGTGATTGAAGAATCTAAGGATCTCTCCATTTTTTGTTTGATGAATTAATGGGCTCGCTTCAAGCCCATGAGGCAAGGATTAATCGATCGAACGAGAAAGAGGAGGAAGCGGCTTTTCAAACCAAAGTGGAGTTCGAACCCTCGAATCAGCATATAAGAGGAAGAGGCCGAGGAAGTTATCGAGGAAGGGGCCGAGGCAGAAGCAATATGCTAAAGTGCTCATATTGTAACAAATATGGGCATTCCGATAAACATTGTTGGTCCAAACTAGAAGAGATAAATTATGATGAACAAGAAGAAGATAATTTTTTGTTCATGTCAATAATCACAGGAAAAGAGAAGAAGAATGAAGTATGGTACGTAGACAGCGGCTGTTCACATCATATGACCAGTGATCGCTCGAAGTTTAGGAGTTAGATGAAACTATCAAATCACAAGTGCGGCTTGGAGACGATGAACAACTACGAATTGAAGGTAAATGGATGGTCGAGATCACAGTCGACAACTAGAAAAAATGTATTAAAGATGTTCATTTTGCTCCTCGCTTGGCACATAATCTATTGAGCGTTGGTCAACTCATTGAGTCTAGTTATATGGTCGTATTTGATGATTGTATATGTACGGTGAAACACAAAACCATGGGTAAAATCCTTGATTGTGCTCATATGTCATCTAATCGTATGTTTGCTCTTGATTTTGTTGAAAGAATAGACACGACTATGGTAAGCAAGACATTGGCAGAGAACGAGTTATGGCATCAACGATATGGACATTTGAACATAAAAGGGCTGCAACTTCTAAAGAACAAGAAAATGGTGAGTGAACTTCCTGTGATCAAGCCACTAGAGAAACTGTGTGAAGGATGCATGGTTGGAAAGCAAACAAAGCAATCCTTTCCAGTAGCAAAATCAAAAAGGGCTGAAGTAATACTCGAGCTCATTCATGCCGACTTATGTGGACCTATGAGAATGGAATCTCTAGCCGAAAGTAAATATTTTCTTCTATTCACCGATGATTATAGTAGGATGAGCTGGGTGTATTTCTTGAAGCACAAATCAGAAAGTTTCGAGTGCTTCAAGAAGTTCAAGGCTCTTGTAGAAAAGCAAAGTGAAAAAGCAGTCAAAGTGTTGCGTACAGATCGTGGAGGTGAGTTTACTTCGAAAGTTTTTGAACTTTTTTTTGACGAACAAGGAATAAAAAGGCAACTTACAGCCCCATATACTCCCGAGCAAAATGGCGCAACTGAGCGCAAGAATCGAACGGTTGTGGAAATGGCTCGATCCATTCTTAAGCAAAAGGAAATTCCAGATTGTTTTTGGGTTGAAGCAGTTGCTACGACGGTTCATATTCTAAACATTTCACCAACCAAAGCTGTTTGGAATCAAACTCCCTATGAAGCATGGAATGGAAACAATCCCTCTGTAAGTCATTTGCGAGTTTTTAGATGCACTTGTTACGTTTTTCTTACCACTAATCGTCACAAACTAGACAAAAAGTCTCAAAAACATGTTTTTGTTGGTTATTGCACTAAGTCTAAAGCTTACCGTCTTTATGAGCCTTTGAGTGGTAAGATTACCATCAGTCGCGATGTCGTTTTTGATGAGCACACAAGTTGGGATTGGAAGGCAGAAGATAATGAGAAAATTCCTCAAATCAAGATGGAAGAAGAGGAAAGTACCAGTGAGCAAGTCGATCACGAAGACAATGTTGGAGGATCTCAATCTTCAACCCCGGAGAACTCATATTCAACTCCTTCAACTGAAGAGCCTCCTAAAGATTCATCTCAACTACGTAGAAGTGAACGTGTCAAAGTTCCTCGACGCCGTTTTGAGATTGAGGGGGAGTATTCTTCACCAATGGTTCTATTTGCGGGAGACCCGATCACTGTGGGGGAAGCCATGGAAAGTGAAGAGTGGAGAAAAGAAATGGAAGAAGAATTATCAGCAATACAAAAGAATCAAACGTGGGAGTTGGTTGATCTTCCAAGAGGTAAATATGTCATTAGTTTAAAATGGATTTTCAAGACAAAATATTTGGCAGATGGGAGTGTACAAAAACATAAATCCAGGCTGGTGGTCAGAGGATTTACCCAACAACAAGAAATCGATTATGGAGAAACGTTTGCTCCGGTAGCATGGTTTGAAACTATCCGTATGATTCTGGCCATAGTTGCTCAAAAGCAATGGAAGATATATTAGTTTGATGTTAAATCCGCTTTCTTGAATGGCGATTTGAAGGAAAAAGTGTACGTGAGTCAACCGCTGGGTTTCGAAAGCAAGATCGAGAAGAACAAGGTACTTCACTTAAGAAAAGATCTTTATGGGCTTAAACAAGCTCCATGAGCTTGGTATAGCAAAATCGATGAATTTTTTCATGACAATGGTTTTGAAAGAAGCCTCCATGAAACAACTCTCTATGTGAAGAAGCAAGGTATGAATGATTTACTTATTGTGAGTCTTTATGTGGATGATATGATCTACACTAGTTCATCTTTGGAACTTATACATGAGTTTCAAGAATCTATGAAAAGGATGTTTGAGATGACTGATTTGGGAGAATTACAATATTTCTTGGGGATGGAAATAGTTCAAGTTCATAGAGGAATATTCATGTCGCAAAGAAAGTAGGTGGAGGACATCTTGAAAAAATACAATATGCTGGGATGCAAGGTTGCTGCAACGCCGATGAATATCGATGAAAAATTCAAAAAAGAAGATGGCACAGGTTTGACAGATGCAAGAATCTACAGAAGATTGGTTGGGAGATTGATCTATCTCACTCACTCTCGTCATGATGTGGCTCACTCAGTTGGTGTTTTGTCTCGATTTATGCATAGTCCAACGATGCATCATTTTGGAGCGGCAAAGATAGTCCTTCGATACCTGGAAGGTACCACAAGTTATGGCATTTGGTTTCGGAAGACGGAGGATTTCAGTCTTAAAGGATTCAGCGACAGTGATTGGGCTGGTTCCGTAGATGACCACAAAAGCACATCTGGCAATTGTTTCATTCTTGGCACCCCAGCCATATCTTAGAGTTCAAAGAAGCAGGCAACTGTGGCCTTATCGTCAACAGAAGCAGAGTATGTGGCTGTCTCGGCATCAGCTTGCCAAGCAATTTGGCTGAGAGGAGTTCTTAAGGACTTAGGAGAAGAGCAGACCAAGGCCACCAGCATTAAGTGCGATAACCAATTAGTGGTGACGTTAGCAAAGAACCCGGTCTATAATAGCCGAACAAAACACATCGAAATTAAGCATCACTTTATAAGAGAGCTGATAGCAACCGAAGAAGTTCATCTTGACAATTGCCGAACTAACGAGCAGGTGGCAGACTTGTTCACCAAGAGTATGCCTCAAATGAAGCATGAAGACTTCAGTTCTCAACTCGGAATCTCAACGTTCGAATGAAGGGGGAGTGTTGGAAGTAATTAATTCTCACGTTTTTAGTTTGAAGTTGGTTTTCTTGAATAAGTCTACATGAGGTACTCAAATTTGTTAGGCTTGGTAGTCAAATTTGTTAGGCTTGCTCTTAGTTTTTTATTCTCCTTCCCGTTGTACTTCAGCCTATAAAAAGGCAGTCTCTGTTTTCCAATAAACACACAAGAGCAGCAGCTCTAAGTTGATCTCTATTCCTCTTTTGTTTCTTTATTATCTCCAACATCGGATTCAAACCAGACATCCAGACATACACACCGATTATAAATATGTTATGCCAACATGCAATGGTTCGGGTGACAAAATCATATTTTAGTCAGATGTTGAAGTTAGGCTTTTGTCCCGATGCACACGTTTTCACATCGTTGATTCTAGGTTATGGTAGGGGCAAAGACATCATATCCATGTTTAGGGTGATCAAAGAAATGGTGAATCAAGGTATTCCATTGAATGGCTTGACATATAGCCATTTAATAGCCGGGTTGTGCCATGCTGGGAGGGTTGATGAGGCCGTAGAGATGTTAAAAACATCGATCGGAGAAGGCATTGAACCCACTGTTCGTACCTTTACCCTGTCTATTTCCTCTCTGTATGAAGAAAAGCAGGCAATGAAGGCTCTGGATCTTGTGGTTCTAATGAGGAACAGGGGTTGTCTCCCAAATATGGAAACATACTCGCCTCTTATTGGTGGGTTGTTTATAATCGACCAACCGAAGCTAGCAATCGGCTTTTACCACCAAATGGCGAGAACTAGAATGATTCCTCCAATGACAAGAACTTGTAATGCTTTGTTACATGTATTAAGCACAATGAGGATGTTTGATGCTGCCTTTATGATATCTGATTGAATGGAGGGATATGGTAACTTGTCAAATACAAAAACATACAATGAAATCATTAGGATTTGGTGCTTAATAGGAAACCCCAAGAAGGGTATTGTTTTATTTAACAAAATGACCAATGAAGATGGATTGGAACCAGATGAATTGACTTATAGTATACTCATTACGAGTTTCTGCAGAGTAGGGTGTCTTGATGAAGCTGGTTCTTATTTCTACAAAGTGGTGAAGGGGATGCGGAAACTGATGCCAAATAAGTATCATTATACTTCTATAATAGATGCATCTTTCAAACAAGTGAGATTAGAAGTCGTCCTCAGGTTACTAAAAGACTGGTTGCAGTCCCAAAGCTTACGGTGCAATCATATTTTGTTTTCTCGAAAGGTGTCTATCAAGTGAAGCAGTAAAAGTATTTAAGATGATGAAAGATGTTCCATATGGGGTTGACTACAAAGAGTTAGTTGGTTGGTTGCGTCAATATTGTGATATGAATCATGTCAAGATGATGTTTTGCTATCTTTGGAAGACGGGAATGGAAGATGATGATTTGCGATCTTTGGAAGAGGGGAATGGAAGAGGGTATCGTATGGAATAGTTACCAAATCAAAATGTAAGGCTTCATTTCCCTTTTCTTTTCCACTAAACTCTGTAATTACTTGTGGATGATGAATGTATCTGAACAACCACCAAAATTTGGTCACTATGGTTTTCTCATCTCAACCATTTCATCAATATCGTTTAACTTTCAGTAGTTAGTTAAGTAACCATGATTTGGTTTCTTTAAAAATAATATTGTTACCCATCATTGTACAAACCACCACATGTGGAAACAGGAGCTGATCTTCAAAATTAAACCAAAATCATCAAATTGTAAAATGGGTTTAGCTTAGCCTTTAATTATAGATCAACCATTGCTTCATACTTAATTGTGTATTTATTTACCAATTCTCAGTAGGACCCTGCCAATCTAATCAAGCATTCATCTCTTTTCTTTCTGTTTTCTATTTTTCAATTTTTTTGGATGCCGACTGGTGTTTCTTAAAAGATGGTTTATGTATCAGGCACTTGTTTTGATAAGATGAGATTGTTGGAACAATGCAGACTTGCTACGTTATTACTAATATAGATACAGAACTAGAAATTCTAACTTATAGAAATGGGGGCATTTGAAAGTAATTAGAGAAAATAAACCACGAAATGTAAAAATATGAACCGTTCTGATCTTCATAGTGAAAAGTCCAAGGTGCTGTTTGTTTTTAAAAAATAAGCTCTTATCTACCACTTATCACTTTTTCGGCCAAACTTAGATGAATTAAGACCGTTTGTTTTTTCCATTGTTTCAGATCCACTTATCACTTAATTTTATCTTACCGAAAAAGTGTTAGGTTTACCACTTATTTTCACTTTTTATCTATCTCTTCCATCAGAATCAGACACATGCCTCCATCGCTTTCTTCTTCAATCTATCGATCTCAACCACGCCTCCATCGCTACTCTTCTCCTTCAATACATCGATCTCACCACTCCTCGATCTCGCCACTGCTACCGATTTCTCTCCAGCATCGACGTAGAACTCCATCGTTCCCCTCTCCAGTAGCGAATATCGACCATTCGGTATGTATTTTGCTGTCGATTTTGGTGAAGTTTTAGCTATCGATGTGTTAAAGTTTCGATTTGCTATCGATTTCATCTCTATTTGATGTGTTAAAGTTTCGATTTTTGCTGTCGATTTTGGTGAAATTTTTGCTATCGATGTGTTAAAGTTTCTATTTGATATCGATTTCATCTCTATTTGATGTGTTAAAGTTTCGATTTTTGCTGTCGATTTCATCTCTGTTTTTTGCTTCTGTTTTGAACAAACAGCCCCATACCCAAGAATCTCCAACAGGTGTGAACTTGTTGGTACAAATGTGGATCCAATTTTCTTCTTAACTAACTAGTTGCCCAAACTTTTTTCATTCATCATATATACAGTAGCAAAGAAGCATATACCTTTGCCAATTGTGTTATATGTCAGTTGTTTCAAAAATGTGGTAAAGGAACCCATAGATTTTGCGGAAAAAGGATACTCATAGATGTGTTTGTTATATGTGTTTTTTAGTTTTTTAGAAGTGTTTTTTGGATGTGTTCTTTAGTTTTTTAGATGTGTTTTTGGGATGTGTTTTTTAGTTTTTTAGATGTGTTTTTTGGATTGATATTTTCAAGAGTTGAGATTGATTAAAAGAATGCATGAATAGAGTTATAGAGCTATCATGTTGAGGATAGGTATCAAGAAAATACCATATTATAACCTCTTAATAGGTAAACATAAAATGATAGATGTTATGCAATGGATTGGAATTATGGGATGTTACATATATGTTGCAACATGGAGAGTACTATGAAACTTGCAACAACCACAACATTGATTTCCCAACTCCTAAGCAGATAAGTGTGAAGTTATATCTTAGTGCAACATGGAGAGTACTCTTTGTTTGTTTGGTATTTGATAGTTTAATTTGTTTTTTTTCTTGTCATTTGTTACTAGTGATGGACGAGAATGTTCAACGTGTAAGGTGTCAAATGAAGCCATCAAACGTTTTTTTAGAGAGTTATATAGAAGAGATCAATAAGGTGGGTTGAAATGGGGGTAGCCTTCAAAAAGAATCGTGGGTAAATGTGGCAGGAAAAATTGAGCAAGTGTGTCACATAAAACTGACGCAAAAACAACTGAAAAATCACTATGATTACTTAAAAGGGAAGTACGCGGGATGGGTATACTTAAGGAATAAAACAGGGAATATTTATGACCCACTTCTGAATATGTTCAACTTATCTAATCAAG
Source organism: Arctium minus (assembly GCA_954870635.1). Lineage (NCBI taxonomy): Eukaryota > Viridiplantae > Streptophyta > Magnoliopsida > Asterales > Asteraceae > Arctium > Arctium minus. Next base: position 49,687,939 of record OX941090.1, on the reverse strand, counting down.
AATGGGAAGATTTTTTCAAGGTTAGTTTCTTTTTTTTTTAAAACAATTTTAGATAGTAATTTAAGTAGCACATGTATTATATAAACAATGATTTGAATTTGGATGCAGGGACATCCAAAGGCAAAAACTTTAAAGACATCACCATTGTTATTTCCTGAACTGTGTATTGCTTTATTCGAGGGGACATCTGCTACCGGATCTCGTGCTTATCCCCCTAGTTCAACTCGTGAGGTAACTAATAATTATTGTCTATACATTTTCTTTTTGAATTTATTTTGACTACTAGCATTAATGTAGGGAACAATTGGCGCCCTTGATGGGACTTTGATACATGATGTTGTCCCTATCCAAGAACAACATATATATAGAGGATGAGGAAAGGGTGAATTCATTAAAAAGTAATGTACTTTCATCTGATTTCTATTTTGGGTAACGTACTTTTAAAACCTTCAATTTGGTACCTCAATTGTAAAATATCAAACTTTTAAGTACCTGGTTTACCTAATGACATGCAAATGTTGACTAGGATCAGGTGTAACACCCTAAAAATTGGGGTAAAATAAAACTTAAAACTTCGGCAACACGACGGCTAAAAGTAAGGATTTAAAACCTGTAATTTTGAACAACTAAAACCCAAGGCATGGGTTAGTTTGTACAAGCATGTGTAGCGGTAAAAATGAAACATAGTACACAACAACCTAATTAATCTAGAACCTTTTAATTAACCAGAATAAACACGGGTGTTGCTATGTCTCCAAAAATTAATCTTCTCTCAAGACCCCAAAAATGATGCCCGAACCATTGCTCCTAGGTTTGCTTTTAGCGGATCAAGGTGCCCTAGATGCACCGCTAACCGAACCTGTGAGTCAAAGTACACATGTACAAGTGTTAGGTTGAATTCAAGAAGAATATCTAAGAAGTTCACATTGATCAACAAATACAATTAAAGCAAGTAGATGTTACCGATACGCCTTTAGATTTAAAATCATGTCATTATCCCGTTTTGGGATAATCAAGTTCAACCTATATAAATCACCAGAGATAAACTCCATTTAACGGACGTGCCCGTTCCACCTTGGGTGACGAGAACACATGAGTGGAGTCACCCACGATGTTAAATGGGATTTCACCACATATCCCGGACCTAGTTTCCATGCCACGCCGGACATCACAATCCTCGGACCGTTTATGTCTCTAACGCTTACTCCGTCGAGTTACGCTCCAAAGACTTATGGACACGGGTGTCTATCCAAAGTAGACGAGTTACAATCCGGAGACCTGCGTCACCTATTGCCCAATCGCTAAAGACTCAATGGTCAAACAATTGCATGTTATATAAGAACCGTCTAATTCCTCGTGCCCAAGGAATTACGCATAACCTCCGTATTTAACTCTTGCACATATACATATGAATAACACCTTTCATGCAATGCACGTATACCATTTACAAGCATATTAAAGCACACTTATGAATAATATTTGCTTGACTACTAGAGTAATATGGTAAGGACCTCATTTGGTAAACATTAATTCAACTGCTGATAAGAATAGTTCTACACATTTTTCCCAAACTCAATATAGATCATCTTCATAGCATTTATTGATATATCACATCGTACACATAACATCCCTTTCCACATTAAATGATTTCTCCAACTACAAATCCCCAAACATGGCAAATACACAAACCCTAGTTTCAGCTTATTTGAACATCTTACAATAATCATTTATCACATATTAACACAAGTATGATTAGTTAGGGTTTAGAAGACTCACCTATAGGATTGTAATGACAAACCCTAGAAATGGAGAAACCCCAGATTTTAGAACCTTGAACTTCAAGAAGATGGATCTAGCTACCAAGGGAGAGGAACCCTAGTAAGTAATAAATACAACCCACCAAGATTCTAGAGATGAAGATTGTGATGAAGGAATCTTGCCTAGATGAGAGCAAAATCGGCTGCCAAAGAAAACCCAAAGTGAAATAAATGAAGTCTCTAGAGAAAATCAGGCATTTAATGCCTTTTAGCCTATCGACGATTGTGACATCGCGAGAGTGATAGGGCACTCTCGCCGGTCACTCTCGCCGAAAGTGTACCGTGACCTCGGCCCGAATGACCAAATTTGGCCATCCACGATTGTGACTCCGCGAGAGTGACACTGGCACTCTCGCCAGTCACTCTTGCCAGAACTGTACCGAGAGTTCCTATTTGGGCCTCGGCGATTTTGCCACCGCGAGACTGACCATGGCACTCTCGCCGAGTGCTCACCTTTAGAGATAATTCGACTTCTTTCGATCCCGCTCACTTTGCTGATTCTAAGGATTTAAAAGAACAAACCGTAATCAATTATGATTACTAAATAATTCATGGTTTCAAAATTCGGGATGCTACAATCCTCCACCCCTTAGAATAGATTTCGTCCTCGAAATCTTAACTGTACAAATAAGCGTGGATAACGCTTCTTCATGTCTTCTTCCGCCTCCCACGTCACATTGGCTCCTCGGTGGTGTTTCCATTGGACTTTCACCATGACCATTTCCTTGCGTCGTAACTTCCTTGTCTTCCTTTCCATGATAGTCTCGGGTTCTTCCACGCACCGATTGTTATCCACCCGAATCTCCGACAAGGGAATAACACTTTCTTCTTCGGCTAGACACTTTCTTAAGTAACACACGTGGAATGTGGGGTGAATCTCGTCTATCTCGGGTGGAAGACCCAATTTGTATGCTTGAAGCCCAATACGCTCCAAAATGGTGAAGGGTCCTAAGAAACGGGGACTAAGCTTCCCACGTTTCCCAAACCGGATTAATCCTTTCCACAGTGAAACCTTCATCATTACCCTTTCACCCACTTGGAACTCGACCGGCCTCCTCTTCTTGTCCGCGTAACTGTTTTGCCGGTCTTGAGCCGCTTTCAAACGCTCTATGATGACTTTCACTTTGTCGGCCGTCTCTTGCACGATATCCGGTCCGGCAAACTGTTTCTCTCCCGCTTCTAACCAACACACGGGTGTCCTACACTTTCTTCCGTACAATGCCTCGAATGGCGCCATGCCAATACTTGAGTGATAACTGTTGTTGTAGGTGAATTCCACTAGTGGAAGTGTGCATCCCAACTTCCCCCAAAGTCAATGACGTACGACCTCAATATATCCTCGAGGGTCTGGATGGTCCTCTCACTCTATCCGTCTGTCTGCGGGTGATAGGCGGTACTCAACTTAACTCTTGTGCCCAACTCTTTTTGTAAACTATCCCAAAAGTGAGATCTGAAACGGCTATCCTAGTCGGATACAATAGAAAGTGGCACTCCATGCCTCGAGACCACTTCATCTATATATAACTTGGCCAATTTATCCATTGGTAGAGTCTCTCGCATGGCAAAAAAGTGTGCGCTTTTGGTCAAGCGATCCACTATTACCCAAATGGTATCGTGGTTTCTCAAGGTCTTCGGTAGCTTGGTTACAAAGTCAATGGTGATGTGTTCCCACTTCCACTCCAGTATTTCCAAAGATTGAAGACTACCGTATGGTCGTTGATGCTCCGCCTTCACTTGTAGGCAAGTTATGCATTGTTCCACATAACTAGCCACATCTAGTTTCATCACCGGACACCAATAGTTGAGCTTTAAGTCTCGATACATCTTAGTGCTTCCCGGATGAATTGAGTACTTAGACTTGTGCACGTCCTCCAATAACAATTTCTGGCATCCTCTAATCTTTGGCACCCATATTCGACCTTGGTATAACTTCAAACCCCTTCCATCTTCAGTCAATTAGAGATGTTGCTTCACCATTAGTTCACTTTTGAGGTTTGTTTCAAGAAGAGCTTTCGACTGTGACACTTTGATTTTATCAATTAAGCTTGAGACCACGTCCACCCTTGCAAAGGTGGCTTGAACGCCTCTACCATACTCCTTCCCACACAAGGCATCCGAGACCACATTTCCTTTTCCAGGATGGTATTGAAGCTCGCAGTCATAATCTTTGAGTAGTTCGAGCCATCTCCGTTGCCGCATGTTCAACTCTTTCTGATCGAAGACGTACTTCAGGATTTTATGGTCAGTAAAGAGAGTGCACTTTGTACCATAAAGATAGTGTCGCCATAACTTCAAAGCGAACTCCACCGCCGCTAGCTCGAGATCGTGAGTTGGGTAGTTCTTTTCATGTTCCTTCAATTGCCTTGATGCATAAGCTATGATGTAACATCCCATACTAGTTATACTCACTTAAACGCATACAGAGCAACTAAGTTAACTTTATAGCAATATAGTAATAGTTGTAGACAACCAGACGTTAAGGTACATATATAAATATATACAGTCCTAAAAGTAACTATTCACAAAAGTAGGTTGTCTGGTAAGTCAGTCTTCAAAATATCCACTCTTGGTCTCTCTACCCGGATATTCCCCAAGTCTGTCTCTAGAACCTGCCACGGAATAACAAATGTGTCTGAGCAATAACTTAGTGAACAAATCAATGAAATCAACAATAAACAATATAGGGTAAGTACAAATTATCCCTATAACCATGAAACGATAAAATAAATCAATCGAATATCACAAAGATATAACAAAGGGGTTCACATAATCACCCGTTCCGTGTTTCGTGTTATTCAAGTTCACATAAATCACCCGAATACACTAAACCCGTTGTTCCCAAAGAATGTACGGTTCTATGGGCATAAGTGAGAACTAGCGGTGTGGGCACGACACCCACTAGCCCTCGACTACTATTAAAGCAGTCCTAGTTCTGTTCCTAGGATATCCATTCCCCCCTATGGCCGGATCAGGGCCAGCGCACTTTCCACGCATATACAAGGACGCCGTAGTGATTATAGCCACCATGGAAGCATCACAAAGTCGGTGCCCCCGACTAAGTGTCTGGGTAAAGGATCACAACATATGTGATCTAACCGGATCATAAATATATAACAACAATCAATGAACAATGTCAATATGGCTTGACTCTATCTAGTCATGCCATTCTCAATCTGATAATATCACAGTCATTGGACCGATTCAACAAATCATATTTATCATATTCCATTTGCGCCTCAGCATTCAGAGTAAAACTCAAGAACCGGGCCAACAGTCCCTATTAGGGGCAGCAGACTTTGGAACACTCCTAAGTCATTCTCAACTAATGGAACACCAAATGGAATTCAACAAAAGGAATTACACGATGAAAATGCAAGAAACAACATCATTGAGATCTTTTCGAACCTCAGGATTACTTTTCGGTAAATCATATTTGAATGGATTGACCCTCAACAATAGGTCAATCCCGTTCCAAGACAATAAGAGATCCTTACCTTTATATAGTCGAGATAACCAAAATACGATGCCCAAATGCCAAAGTGTCCAAAATCCTTGCTAGTCGGATTTTCCTATCACAAGTAATATATATGCACTTAGAATTATGCAATGATTTCATATATTTGTTTGATCTACTTAGCCTATTGACTCCCTTATATTAGCTTAATCTAACCTTATTTCCTTCTTTATAGTCTTATAGTTCAATGCCATTGTTATGAAAAGGATGGTAAATGAATAGAACATAACAATCAAAATATTGCAAGGAAAAACTCCCCTGCACATTTCAGCTTCTATCCATCTCTGTGTTGGACATATTGATCATACTTAGGTGCTAAATTTCATGATATTGTCTAAATGGAAGTTGTACCTATGCTTCTTAGGAATCCAATCGCACTGGATTCATGATTTTTGAAGCTATGATTGATTTTATATGAATTTTGCACTAACAGTGTGCAGATCCCGAATTTACAGAGACCAACTATTGTAATTTGCAATTTTGACATACTTAAGCTCAAAAATAGGTTTTGGATTCTTCATAACAATTGTTCTAGACACACTAAGGTTTCCAACCACATATTACACACCTCAATTGGATCAATGGTTAATGTTATACACATTTTTAAAGTAACAACAATTTTCTGCTTCCTTCCAACAGCACCAAAATTAACAATTTTTATGATATCAACACTACCATTTGATTTGATAACCATTCTAAACCATCTATGAACCAATTTGAAGTATTTTTACTTTGTTTTAACAGCCTTGAACATCACATAATCAAAAGTTCACTAGAATTTTAGGTTACCAAACATGTAATGAAGGATTTACAAACTTCTTACCTTAAGGATGGTTACAAAATCTTCAAGATATAGATTCCTTTAATCCCTTACTAGCTCCAGCCCCTAATCAACAAAAACACACATAAACTTAGTATGAATCTTCCTCAAATAAACTAGATTTCAAAATTACAAGCTTACCTAATGGTTACCTTCAAGATTTAGCTTCAAAATCATCAATTTCTCACCATTTCACCAAAGTTTTGAGGCTAATTTCATGGGGATAGGTTTGGTTCTAGGGTTTGAAGAGAAACGTGAAGAAGAAAGAGATATAATCTGATTATGATTTCTTTTAATTTCAGAATTCTTTTTATATTTTTCAATTTTTCACTTTTAGTCCCTCAAGTTTCATAAATTGCATATTTACCATGTTTAGAGAATTTCTTCACATTTTTGGTTTAATTATTGTTTCACTTATCCATGTTTAACCCCTCTAAAGGTTATGTTTGACAAAGTTAGTTCGTTTTAAGTCCATATGCTATATATAAGCATACAAAACAATGACCAACTCCAAACACTAACTTTTCACTTAATGTTCGATATAAATGTCTGGTTATTATATATGACCTTACCCCTTTGCATCAAGATACAACCTAAACCCATTTTAGATGCATCGTTGTAGACCACAAAATCTTCTTTCCCCTCGGGTAGGGATAATATTGGCGCTTCACATAATTTCCTTTGTAAGGTCCGGAAGGCTTGCTCTTGCTTCTCAGTCCAAAGAAACTTCACATTATTCCTTGTTAGAGACGTCAATGGTGAGGCGACCTTAGAAAAATCTCGGATGAGTCTTCTATAGTAACTGGCTAGACCCAAGAAGCTCCGAATTTCAGTTGGAATTTTTGGTGGTTCCCAATTCATCATGGCTTCAATCTTTGACGGGTCCACCTTTACTCCTTCACTTGTCACCACGTGACCCAAAAACTGAACCTCCTTTAGCCAAAACTCGCACTTGGAAAATTTGGCGTAGAGCTTCTCATCCCACAACACTTTTAATACTTCTCAGAGGTGTCGCTCGTGCTCTTCTTCATTCATCGAGTACACCAAAATATCATCGATGAACACTATAACCGACTTGTCCAGGAAAGGTCTGCAAACTCGGTTCATCAAATCCATGAATACCGCCGGCACGTTAGTTAGCCCAAAAGGAATAACCAAGAACTCGTACTGACCATAACGGGTTCTAAAGGCGGTCTTAGAAACGTCTTCTTCTCTAACATTCACTTGATGATAGCCCGATCGAAGATCGATCTTGGAGAAACATCCGGCTTCTTGTAGTTGGTCGAAGAGATCATCAATTCGGGGTAGTGGGTATTTATTCTTTACGGTCACCTTGTTCAATTCTTGGTAGTCGATGCACATCCGCATCGACCCGTCCTTATTTTTAACGAACAGTACCGAAGCTCCCCAAGGCGAGGAACTCGATCTCACAAATCCCTTCTCCAACAACTCTTGTAATTGTGACATCATTTCTTGCATTTCGGTCGGAGAGAGCCGGTAAGGTGCACGGGCAATCGGGGCTGCTCCCGGGACTAGATCAATTCGGAATTCCACTTGGCGGTCGGGCGGCAAGCTCGGAAGATCGTCAGGAAAAACGTCTGGATACTCGCTAACGACTCGAACGTCTTCAATCTTTTTCTTCTCCGATTTGGCATCTAACACGTAGGCAAGGAACGATGGGCAATTCTTCGCAAGACACTTACTTGCTTTGATTGAAGAAATAAGGGCCACTTCACCCTTACTCTTCTCCCAGTAGACAAAGACAAAACCCTCGTTCGCGGTCGGTAATCGGATCACCTTCATTGAACATAAGATCTCTGCTTTGTGTTGTAACAACCAATCCATTCCGATCACTTCATCGAAACTCCCAATCGCCATGGGAAGTAGGTCCACTTCAAAGAGCTCTCTACTAATATCTAGATGGCACTTTTCCAACACCTCACGCAAAATCACTTGATCCCCATTCACTATTTCTACTACCAAAGCATCGCTAAGAGTACTAGTGGGTACATTTAAGTCTTTGCAAAAATCAAGCGACACAAAAGAGAAATTTGCACCGGAATTAAATAGAACCTTAGTATCTAGGGAGTTGAGTAAGAACGTATCCGACACCACATCGGTGGTCTCCTTCGCTTCCTCTCTCGACATTTCGAAAGCCCTCCCTTGAGCTTTGGGGACGATTTCCTTCTTTGGTTGAATCGGTGGGTTTCCTCCTCTAGCTCCACCCTTTAGCTTGGGGCAATCCCTCTTGACATAACCCGGTTCCCGGCACTCGAAGCATACCGACCCTTGGGAGGAGCAACTTTGACTAGTGTGACCCAACTTGCCACATTTGAAACACGTAAGAGGGTTGGAGTAAGAGTTGCAAGAACCAAAGTGCTTGCGCTTACACTTGGAACACCAATTATCCCCCCGGCGATTATCAAAGCTCCTTGGATTGGGTTGGTATTTCGGTTTCTTGAATGGAATCGGCGAGCTCTCTCCTTTCCTCTTTTCCGCGGCCTTAGACTTTTCTTCCTTGTCCTTTGCATAGACCCTTTCCATTATCTTGGCCTCCTCTATGATCTCTCGAAGGTTTGTAGCTTTAGAGTTGCGGACTCTATTTCCCATGTCCGCGGGTAGACCCTTCAGGTAGGCCTTCATTTTCTCCTTTTGGGTTGGGGCCACGTGCCCCATGAGATTTAGCTTCTCCATGAATAGACGGGTATACTCTTTCACCGTCAATTCTCCTTTTGTTAAGACTCGAAACTCGTCATCAATCAAATACATTTCCTGTTCATTGCAATATTCTTCCATAACTTTCTCCTTGAAGGTAACCCATGACATCTTTGCCAACAGCTTCCCCTATGGTCGCGGTGTGGACATCCCACCAGATTAGAGTCGCACCCCGCAACATTTGAGAACCAAAATTTACTTTCTAGCTCTCATCGCAGCCACAAGCCCGGAAGGCTTGCTCAATTTCCCTCAACCATCTCATGCAAGCTACAGGATCTTCGGCCCCAGCAAACTCTGGTGGCTTGCAACCCATGAATGACTTATACGAACAACCCTTCCCTGCTTGCCTTGTCTCTGGAGTTACCAACCCCTCTGTATGGATCCCGCCTCCAGTACCACCTGAACCGGCTATCGCATTCTCCGCAACCACCTCCGGTCTCCGAAGACTGGCATCCCTTTCTTCTAACATTTTCAGAAACACCTCTTGTTGTTTTTCCATGGTCGAGGTTACCATTGGGGGTATGTCCCAAAATTAAGGCAGTGCGAGTTAGACACACCGTCTTCGACGGTAATGTGGTCAGTATCGTGATTTATCCTTATGTGTTTATAAAGCTGTTGATTTAAATTTTCTGGGAAGTTATTTTGCTGCTTATCTGTTAGAGGGGACTCACTAGACCTACGGTCTAACCCTCACTCTTTCAAAACTAAAAATCTTTTCAGGCAGGCGTGCATTTGGGAGAGTGGATAAGGGCAAAGAGAAGATGTAGCGAGAAGAGATAGAAGACTGTCATCCTAGTTCGCTTTTTTAATATCTCAGTTGTATATAGGTTGCCTTTGCAAACCTTGAAAATTTTAATTGTACGCTTGGGGCACTTTGGCATGAAATATTATTATTATTATTAAGATTCAATTGTTATCTTGTCGTTTTTGGTTGAGTTGTTATAAACACGACAATAACTAAGAATCTTACCAAGTAAATAGCATTTTATTAAATGTAATAAATATTTTAATAAGAAAGTTAGTGATATGATTATTAAATGGAGTGGCTCTTAGAATTTGAAATAATTTTTTTAAAGAGTTTTAATCTTTAATATTTTATTTTAAAATAATGATTGAGTAAAGGGAAAATAGGAAAAAGAAAATGGAAAAAGTGAGTAAGGAAATGGCATGGCAGATGTAGTTACGGCGAAAAAAGAGATACGCGCGTGAGAGGAGAGTGCTACATTTGTAGAAACATGCACTTCCACAAGCACAATCCATAACTTTTTAAGGTAAACACGAATGTGTGATCAAATCTTCAAAAAGGTATATTTACCTAAAAGTTATTTTCTAAAATAAAGTAAAAAATGTTAAAAGTCTTTACATAATTTTGTATCAAATTCCAATAGCTATAATATTCTAACAACTCTATCATCAATTATATTATTAAATTATATACTAAATATATTTAATAAAACATTATTTGTCTCTCCTAAACATACAACTTCAATTTCTTCTATTGGTGAAAAAAATAATAATATTATTTCTCTAACTTAAATATGAAGTTTTAGATATTTCTTTTTTTTTCTTTTCTCTATTTTAGCATATGGTATAACGTAGTTGTTGGAGTAAAAAAGTTTTTATAATAAAAAAGTTTTTATAATAAAAAAGTTGTTATTTTAACATAGTTGTTGGAGATGTTCTAACACCTATACACATGTTGACTCCATTACTCTTATGGTTATAAAGTGTAATTATCTATACTATACTATAAAACATTTATAAAAAAACTTTTAAAAACATTTGTTAAAACTTAATGTACCGCTATTTAATGTTAAATACTTAAAATCTCTTAAAAACTGCTTTTAAAGATTTATGAACTTTTAATACTTATCTCTAACCACTTCAACTCCCTAAAATCACTCCCCACATAATTAAGTACAAGATAAAAATCAAATTTTAAATATAAAAAAATTAAAATATAACTAAGATTAGGGCAAATTGCATTAAAAAGTAATGTACTTTCATCTGATTTCTATTTTGGGTAACGTACTTTTAAAACCTTCATTTTGGTACCTCAATTTTAAAATATCAAACTTTTGAGTACCTGGTTTTCCTAATGACTTGCAAATGCTGACTAGGATCAGGTGTAACACCCTAAAAATTGGGGTAAAATAAAACTTAAAACTTCGGCAACACGACGGCTAAAAGTAAGGATTTAAAACCTGTAATTTCGAACAACTAAAACCCCAAGGTGTGGGTTAGTTTGTACAAGCATGTGTAGAGGTAAAAATGAAACATAGTACACAAAAACCTAATTAATCTAGAACATTTTAATTAACTAGATTAAACACGGGTGTTGCTATGTCTCCAAAAATCGCTCTTCTCTCAAGACCCCAAAATTGATGCCCGAACCATTGCACCTAGGTGTGCTTTTAGCGGATCAAGGTGTCCTAGATGCACAGTTAACCGAACCTGTGAGTCAAAGTACACACGTACAAGTGTTAGGTTGAATTCAAGAAGAATATCTAAGAAGTTCACATTGATCAACAAATACAATTAAAGCAAGTAGATGTTATCAATATGCCTTTAGATTTAAAATCATGCCATTATCCCGTTTTGGGATAATCAAGTTCAACCTGTATAAATCACCAGAGATAAACTCCATTTAACGGACGTGGTCGTTCCAAGGATTTATGGACACGGGTGTATATCCAAAGTAGACGAGTTACAATCCGAAGACTTGCATCACCTATTTCCTCCTCGCTAAAGACTCCATGGTCAAACAATTGCATGTTATATAAGAACCGTCTAATTCCTCGTGCACAAGGAATTAGGCATAACCTCCGTATTTAACTCTTGCACATATACATATGAATAACACCTTTCATGCAATGCACGTATACCATTTACAAGCATATTAAAGCACACTTATGAATAATATTTGCTTGACTACTAGTGTAATATGGTAAGGACCCCATTTGGTAAATATTAACTCAACTGTTGATAAGAATAGTTCTACACATTTTTCCCAAACTCAATATAGATCATCTTCATAACATTTATTGATATATCACATCATACACATTACATTCTGTTATCCCAGTTTAATCTAGTTGATAATTAACACACAAACACAATAATAATCAAGAGATAATAAGATCAGAATAACATACCAATCCCTTGAATAAACAGTTAAACCTTGTGTGTTCTTGATACCCTTGAATACTGAGAATACGGCTACCTCACTATAGGATTATAATCATGAATATGAGGATTAACCTAAAACCTAATTAAACAAAACATTAAATACCCAGGCCTAATGCCTAATGGGCTTTACTAAAAGCTTAACAGGCTTGAGGCCCACAAACCAATAACTATTAACTTATTACATAATAAACCCTGAACTTTAACTATCAAACAAATACAGTTTAGACACTCTAATTTAACTTTAATCTTGAATACAATTATTTGATCCAACAATCTCCCTCTTTGGATTCAAGATTAAAAAAAATTTGTCAATTGTCTTTGGGTCTTCACTTGTCTTCTCTTTTCTTGAAAAACTTCAAGTCTTCAAATCTTCAAATCTTTGATATCTTTGAAAATCTTCAGCAGTCTTCAGATTATATTCTCCCCCTTAATATATTCTCCCCCTTTTTGATGAGTGGTGAGAATCATCATCATCAAAACTTGTCAAAACAATCTCCTCCATTGAATATGGTCATCAGTTATCACTGTCTTTATGTAACGAGCCCTGTGTGAAATAAGAGCAGTTTTCCCAGAAGGAAAGAGTGATTATTTCAATATTTTCATATTCAAATAAAAAGTAGTAACCATTCAAATCTTTTCAAATTCAAACAGTTTAATAGGTGTAACCCTGAATCAACAAATGACTCAGTTAGAATGCCTGTCAGTAACACAAAGTTACTATATAAGGAGCTGGTTTTGATGTTGGCTCCCCAGGTCTTCCATTCAATCATCGAATAACACATGGTTATCTATGAACGTTCTGACAGAAAACAAATTTCTGTGTGCATGTGCATGTGTATGAAAGAATTTAAGCATAGATGATTTTTTTCAATATAGGCTCAAAGTATGTAAACTTGTTGAGACAGAAACAATTTATACATAGACTCAATGTGCATGAGAAAGGGTTGAAGGTGGGGCAACTTTCCTTCTTTTTCAATATTAGTATCTTCCAAATGAAGAACCAATAGCATATGTGCTGCTTCCCCAGAAAATGTGAAACATTCTATTTTTGAGAAAAGAATGAGTAGCTGGTGGGGTTGTATGCAAGAGATGGCATGGGCTAGTTGCCTATTTCAATGATAGGTCACCAAAGAATGTGAACCAATCAGATTATGTGGCTGCCCGGCTCAGAAAGAAGTTTGGTGCAGAGTTTAATATTCTTTTACTCTGATCTCTCACCCTCTTTCTTTTAATGCTCACTTCTAACCAATCTCTCTTTTCTAGTTTACCTCTTCACACACAACCACTCAATTTTTTTGACCCCTCTCCCCTCAATCACTCAGGGAATACTTCCTGGGTAGGAAACACTGGTTATCGTGAATCCATGGAAGTTCTGTTAAGCTCTCACACTAAATCCCATGTAATTTCCTAAAAAAACATGTTGTTCAACAACCTTTTGTACATGTAAGCACAAAGGAATACAGTTACACATGAAGAATAAAATATTGGAGAAGTCAAAACATAAGGTGTTTGACAATACGATTCTTCCCCTCAAACTAAAAGAGTTTGACAATTAAGCTCTAAGGAGTTTTTCAAGTAAGCTCTTAGACAATGAAGCTCCCCCTCAACTTGAAGGTTTTTTTTTTATAAATTAACAGAAAGCAAAACAAATAAAGCACTGAAGTGCGGGTTCTAATCCGAAGTGATTAGAAGCCATACTCCGTTGAGGTACGGGTTCTAAGCTTATTTACTTAGAAGCCTTTGTTCTTTCTCCTCCTTAAACCTTGGGTGCCTACAACACAGATTTAGCTTTTGGTACCCACTGGTATTTGGGTCCTAATGGGTTAGTTGCAGTTCTAGTGGGAGATATGAAGTAAGAACCATACCAGTTATTCACATAATCTTTTCTTACAAAATCATTTGAGCCACAGTAGGAACAACTAATTTTCTTTTGTGCTAACCTGATCAATTGATGGATTGTGTAAACCAGATCAGGTTTGCCAAAAGTTTTACCTTTTGTAGCATAGTTCCACTTAGTATTTGATGTATGCACAAATGGTTCTTCTTTCTTCTTCTCCTCTGAGGATCCTTTAACTCTCCAGATCCAGTTTCCTCTTTCTTTCTCATCATCCCTTCTCCAAAAGCTTTTCTTTTGAGACTTAGTCTTATTGAAGTTACCTGAACCATCAACATTTTTGTCATATAAAAGGTTAGAAGGACGAATCTGATCAGTATATTTAGATGTAAGACAATCATCTAAATCATAGAAAGGATTGTAGAAAACATTTGAAAAATGTGAACTTGAAGCTGTTTTTAATGAACTATCTGAATCAGCTAGATCATCTCTTGGTGATTGAGCTATTGACTCAGGCGTCTTGTGCTCAGTCAGCTTCACCTTGAATACGATCTCTTCAAGTTCCTTTATCTTTGAAGACAAACTGTTTCTTTCCTTTTCAATCAGATCAAACTTCTTATGCAACTCAGATTTTGCATTCTTCTCCTTCATGATGTTTGTTGACAGTTCAGATAGCTTTCCTGTCAGCTTGGCTATCTCGGTCTCAAATATTTTCTTTTCTTCAGAAAAGTCTATATTTGCTTTCTTCAGCTCAGCTTTCTTCTTCTCATTCTCAGCCTTTTCTCTCTCTAGAATGATAACCTTCTCAAAGTTTGAAACTTGTTGAGAAAGCTTAACACATCTAAGCTCTAATGATTTCTTCTCTTCAAAGGCTTTTCTGGAGAATTCAGAGAATTTCTTGGCAAATTCTTTTCTTTCTTTCTCAATCTTCAACATTTCATCTTGAGCTGTTGCATTGTCTCTGTCTTGGGTTGCCTTTTCTTTCAGCATTTTAATCTCAACCTCAAGACTGAGAACTTTATCTTTTAGTTTATCTCTTTCCGCAAAGACTTGAGAATTTATCTGTCTTAGTCCTTTACTAGTATCATTTGCAACACTTGTATTCCTTTTAAGCTACTCAAGCTCTCTTTGCATTGCATCCTTCTTTGACCATGTAGAGTTGGACTCAGATCTTTTCAACTTTGCTTGAAGATCTAAGACTTCTTTTTCTTTAGACTCAATAATTCCTGCAAAGTCAATTTTAGAATCAGAATCTTTTGAATTTTCTTTTAAAACATTGATCTGAGTAAGAAGAGATGAGTTCTGAATCTTTAGATTTTCATTCTCAGCTTCGAGAGGTAACATCTCGGATTTGAGCTTTTTAATCTCCTTTTCACAATCATAAGCCATGTCTGTATATCTTGACAACTGTCTAGCAAGACGTTTAGCATTTGCTTCTGCTTCAGAATGTGTCATCTTTTCAAAATCAAGGCTGTAACCTTCAAACATCTTTAGTTGTATGGTTAGTAAGCAAACTTTTCTGTATCAAGACAACCAACTAGATGAGATCATTAGAATCAAGATAAAAAACACACTAAAAAATTTTCAGAAAAATAAATTTCCAAAAATAATCAAATGTAGTCCTCGCAAACAGTATAAAGCACAAATAGATGAAACTCAGATAAAACTGGTGCAAAAATCAGATATATGCTAAGGACAGTGATGCAAAAGACGGTTTACGCGAGAAGCTGGTCGCGCAAAGTAAGGTTTGCGCTAGACACAGATGGCGCAACACAGAGGTTATCGCGAGAGGTGGGTCACGCAAAAGAAAGGTTTGCGTTACAAGGCAGTGGCGCAAAGTGAAGTTTGCGCGGGCCTTGGGTCGCACAAAGTAAAGTTTGCGCGAGCCTTGGGTGGCGCAAAGGGAAGTTCTCGCGAGAAGTGTGTCACGCAAAACAGAAGTCGATCAGGAACTTGCTTCGACCGGTAAGTTGCACGACCGGGAAGGATTTTCGACCGGTAAGATGTAATGACCGGTGTTATGCTCGACCGGTAAACGTGTTCGACCGGTAAGATGCACGACCGGGAAACTTCTTCGACCGGTATAGGTGTTGGACCGGTATGGGTTGTGGACCGGTAGGGAGTTCGACCGATAGGTTGTATGGACCGATATAGGGTATGACCAATAATGTGTACTGGACCGGTATAGGGTATGACCAGTAAAAACTTCGACCGGTGAGGTGCTATGACCGGTAAAGGTATGGACCGATATTAAGTGGTCGACCGGGAAAAAGTGTGGACCGATAGGTTCCTTTTGACCGATAAGATGCGGTCGACCAGGACGTTCTTAGTTCCATCCCAGAACGATGAACAACCCAGAAAACTCAACCAAACCACAGAAATTGAAAGCAAAAAATTATATCTTTGTGCTTAGATATATATATCGATCACAATTCAAGCAGAAGCAAAGATCAATTTCAACTATCATGCAACGATTTGAAGAACACAGTGTCGACAGTTCATGAACCCAGAAAACCAAAATTTCAATAAATTCAATCACTTGATGCTTTATAATGCAATTAACCAATCAGATAACTTTCAATAGTATAAAACTCATCTAATCATATCAATTTCAAGCATAAAAACATGTTAATTCATGAAATCAATTTTCCCTTGATGAACAGTAACTCGATGAATAGTAATTGATGAATAGTAAAATCGCAAAACATAGATTTAATCCTAAAACTTGATTCTTTAGGCTCTGATACCACTTGTTAACCCAGTTTAATCTAGTAGATAATTAACACACAAACACATATAGATCAAGAGATATATAGATTCAGAATAACATACCAATCCCTTGAATAAACAGTTAAACCTTGTGTGTTCTTGATACCCTTGAATACAGAGAATATGGCTACCTCACTATAGGATTATAATTATGAATATGAGGATTAACCTAAAACCTAATTAAACAAAACATTAAATACCTAGGCCTAATGCCTAATGGGCTTTGCTAAAAGCTTAACAGGCTTGAGGCCCACAAACCAATAACTATTAACTTATTACATAATAAACCCTTAACTTTAACTATCAAACAAATACAGTTTAGACCCTCTAATTTAACTTTAATTTTGAATACAATTATTTGATCCAACACATTCCTTTCCACATTAAATGATTTCTCCAACTACAAATCCCCAAACATGGCAAATACACAAACCCTAGTTTCAGCTTATTTGAACATCTTACAATAATCATTTATCACATATTAACACAAGTATGAGTAATTAGGGTTTAGAAGACTCACCTATAGGAATGTAATGACAAACCCTAGAAATGGAGAAACCCCAGATTTTAGAACCTTGAACTTCAAGAAGATGGAGCAAGCTACCAAGGGAGAGGAACCCTAGTAAGTAATAAATACAACCTACCAATATTCTAGAGACGAAGATTGGGATGAAGGAATCTTACCTAGATGAGAGCAAAATCGGCTGCCAAAGAAAATCCAAAGTGAAATAAATGAAGTCTATAGAGAAAATCAGGCATTTAATGCCTTTTAGCCCGTCGGCGATTGTGACATCGCGAGAGTGACAGGGCACTCTAGCCGGTCACTCTCGCCGAAAGTGTACCGTGACCTCGGCCCGAATGACCAAATTTGGCCATCCATGATTGTGACTCCGTGAGAGTGACACTGGCACTCTCGCCAGTCACTCTCGCCGAGTGCTCACCTTTTAACATAATTCGACTTCTTTCGATCCCGCTCACTCGGTTGATTCTAAGGCGATTTAAAAGAAGAAACCGTAAGCAATTATGATTACTAAATAATTCATGGTTCCAAAATTCGGGGTGTTACAATCCTTCACCCCTTAGAATAGATTTCGTCCTCGAAATATTAACTATACAAATAAGCGCGGATAGCGCTTCTTCATGGCTTTTCCCGCCTCCCACGTCACATTGGCTCCTCGGTGGTGTTTCCATTGGACTTTCACCATGACCACTTCCTTGAATCGTAACTTCCTTGTCTTCCTTTCCAAGATAGTCTCGGGTTCTTCCACGCACCAGTTGTTATCCACCCGAATATCCGACAAGGGAATAACGCTTTCTTCTTCGGCTAGACACCTTCTTAAGTAACACATGTGGAATGTGGGGTGAATCCCGTCCATCTCGGGAGTAAGATCCAATTTGTAGACTTGAAGCCCAATACGCTCCAAAATGGCAAAGGGTCCTAAGAAACGGGGACTAAGCTTCCCACGTTTCCCAAACCGGATTAATCCTTTCCACGGTGAAACCTTCAACATTACCCTTTCACCCACTTGGAACTCGACCGACCTCCTCTTCTTGTCCGCGTAACTCTTTTTCCGGTCTTGAGCCGCTTTTAAACACTCTCTGTTGACTTTCACTTTGTCGGCCGTCTCTTGCACGATCTCTGGTCCGAAAAACTGTTTCTCCCACGCTTCTAACCAACACACGGGTGTCCTACACTTTCTTCCGTACAATGCCTCGAATGGCGCCATGCCAATACTTGAGTGATAACTGTTGTTGTAGGCAAATTCCACTAATGGAAGGTGTGCATCCCAACTTCCCCCAAAGTCAATGACGTACGACCTCAACATATCCTCGAGGGTCTGGATGGTCCTCACACTCTGTCCGTCTGTCTGCAGGTGATAGGCGGTACTCAACTTAACTCTTGTGCCTAACTCTTTTTGTAAACTATCCCAAAAGTGAGATGTGAAACGGCTATCCCGGTCGGATACAATAGAAAGTGGCACTCCATGCCTCGAGACCACTTCATCTATATATAACTTGGCCAATTTATCCATTGGTAGAGTCTCTCGCATGGCAAAAAAGTGTGCGCTTTTGGTCAAGCGATCCACTATTACCCAAATGGTATCGTGGTTTCTCAAGGTATTCGGTAGCTTGGTTACAAAGTCCATGGTGATGTGTTCCCACTTTCACTCCGGTATTTCCAAAGATTGAAGACTACAATATGGTCGTTGATGCTCTGCCTTCACTTGTAGGCAAGTTATGCATTGTTCCACATAATTAGCCACATCTAGTTTCATCACCGGCCACCAATAGTTGAGTTTTAAGTCTCGATACATCTTAGTGCTTCCCAGATGAATTGAGTACTTAGACTTGTGCGCGTCCTCCAATAACAATTCTCGACATCCTCTAATCTTTGGCACACATATTCGACCTTGGTATAACTTCAAACCCCTTCCATCTTCAGTCAATTGGAGATGTTGCTTCACCATAAGTTCACTTTTGAGGTTTGCTTCAAGAAGAGCTTTCGATTGTGACACTTTGATTTTATCAATTAAGCTTGAGACCACGTCCACCCTTGCAAAGGTGGCTTGAACGCCTCTACCATACTCTTTCCGGCTCAAGGCATCCGCGACCACATTTGCTTTTCCAGGATGGTATTGAAGCTCGCAGTCATAATCTTGGAGTAGTTCGAGTCATCTCCGTTGCCGCATGTTCAACTCTTTCTGATCGAAGACGTACTTCAGGCTTTTATGGTCAGTAAAGAGAGTGCACTTCGTACCATAAAGGTAGTGTCGCCATAACTTCAAAGCGAACACCACCGCCGCTAGCTCGAGATCGTGAGTTGGGTAGTTCTTTTCATGTTCCTTCAATTGTCTTGATGCATAAGCTATGACCTTGCCCCTTTGCATCAAGACACAACCTAAACCCATTTTAGATGCATCGTTGTAAACCACAAAATCTTCCGTCCCCTCGGGTAGGGATAATATTGGCGCTTCACATAATTTCCTTTGTAAGGTCCGGAAGGCTTGCTCTTGTTTCTCGGTCCAAAGGAACTTCACATTCTTCCTTGTTACACACGTCAATGGTGAGGCGACCTTAGAAAAATCTTGGATGAATCTTTTATAGTAACCGGCTAGACCCAAGAAGCTCCGAATTTCAGTTGGACATTTTGGTGGTTCCCCATTCATCATGGCTTAAATCTTTGACGGGTCCACCTTTACTCCTTCACTTGTCACCACGTGACCCAAAAACTAAACCTCCTTTAGCCAAAACTCGCACTTGGAAAATTTGGCGTAGAGCTTCTCATCCCTCAACACTTCTAATACTTCTCTGAGGTGTCGCTAGTGCTCTTCTTCATTCATCGAGTACACCAAAATATCATCGATGAACACTATGACTGACTTGTCCAAGAAAGGTCTGCAAACTCGGTTCATCAAATCCATGAATACCGCCGGTGCATTAATTAGCCCAAAAGGCATAACCAAGAACTCGTAGTGACCATAACGGGTTCTAAAGGCGGTCTTAGAAACATCTTCTTCTCTAACCATCACTTGATGATAGCCCGATCGAATATCGATCTTGGAGAAACATCTGGCTCCTTGTAGTTGGTCGAAGAGATCATCAATTCCGGGTAGTGGGTATTTATTCTTTACGGTCACCTTGTTTAATTCTCGGTAGTCGATGCACATCCGCATCAACCTGTCCTTAATTTTGACGAACAGTACCGGAGCTCCCCAAGGCGAGGAACTCGGTCTCACGAATCCCTTCTCCAACAACTCTTGTAATTGTGACATCATTTCTTGCATTTCGGTCGGAGCAAGCCGGTAATGTGCACGGGAAATCGGGGCTGCTCCCGGGACTAGATCAATTCGGAATTCCACTTGGGGGTCGGGAGCCAACACCGGAAAATCGTCAGGAAAAACGTCTGGATACTCGCTAACGACCCGAACTTCTTCAATCTATTTCTTCTCCGCCTTGGCATCTAACACATAGGCAAGGAACGATGGGAAATTCTTCGCAAGATACTTACTTGCTTTGATTGAAGAAATAAGGGCCACTTCACCCTTACGCTTCTCCCAGTAGACAAAGACAAAACCCCCGCTCGCGGTCGGTAATCGGATCAGCTTCTTTGAACATAAGATCTCTGCCTTGTGTCGTGACAACCAGTCCATTCTGATCACCGCATCGAAACTCCCAATCGCCATGGGAAGTAGGTCCACTTCAAAGAGCTCTCCACTAATATCTAGATGGCACTTTTCCAACACCTCACGCAAGATCACTTGCTCCCCATTCTCTATTTCAACTACCAACGCATCGCTAAGAGTACTAGTGGGTACATTTAAGTCTTTGCAAAAATCAAGCGACACAAAAGAGAAATTTTCACCGGAATCAAATAGCACCTTAGCAGCAAGTGAGTTGAGTAAGAACGTACCTGACACCACGTCGGTGGTCTCCTTCGCTTCCTCTCTCGACATTTAGAAGGCCCTCCCTTGAGCTTTGGGGACGATTTCCTTCTTTGGTTGAATCGGTGGGTTTCCTCCTCTAGCTCCACCCCTTAGCTTGGGGCAATCCCTCTTGACATGACCCGGTTCCCGGCACTCGAAGCATACCGACCCTTGGGAGGAGCAACTTTGACTAGTCTGACCCGACTTGCCACACTTGAAACATGTAAGAGGGTTGGAGTGAGAGTTGCAAGAACCAAAATGCTTGCGCTTACACTTGGAACACCAATTCGCCTCCCGGAGATTATCAAAGCTCCTTGGATTGGGTTGGTATTTCGGTTTCTTGAACGGAATCGGCGAGCTCTCCCCCATCCTCTTTTCCGCGGCCTTAGACTTTTCTTCCTTGTCCTTTGCGTAGACCCTTTCCATTATCTTGGCCTCCTCTATGATCTCTCGGAGGTTTGTAGCTCTAGAGTTGTGGACTCTATTTCCCATGTCCGCGGGTAGACCCTTCAGGTAGGCCTTCATTTTCTCCTTTTCGGTTGGGGCCACGTGCCCCACGAGATTTAGCTTCTCCATGAAAAGATGGTATACTCTTTCATCGTCAATTCTCCTTTTGTTAAGGCTCGAAACTCGTCTTCAATCAAATCCATTTCCTGTTCGTTGCAATATTCCTCCATAACCTTCTCCTTGAAGGTAGCCCATGGCATCTTTGCCAAAACAGCTTCCCCTATGGTCGCGCTGTGGACATCCCACCAGATTAGAGCCGCACCACGCAACATTTGAGAACCAAAATTTTCTTTCTGGCTCTTATCGCAGCCACAAGCCCGGAAGGCTTGCTCAATTTCCCTCAACCATCTCATGCAAGCTACAGGATCGTCGGCCCCGGCAAACTCTAGCGGCTTGCAACCATTGAATGACTTATACGAACAACCCTTCCCTGATTGCCTTGTCTCTGGAGTTACCAACCCCTCTATACGGATCCCGCCTCCGGTACCACCCGAACCGGCTATCGCATTCTCCGCAACCACCTCCGGTCTCCGAAGACTGGCATCCCTTTCTTCTAACATTTTCAGAAACACCTCTTGTTGTTTTTCCATGGCCGAGGTTACCATTGGGGTATGTCGCAAAATTAAGGCAGTGTGAGTTAGACACACCGTCTTCTACGGTAATGTGGTCAGTAGCGTGATTTATCCTTATGTGTTTATAAAGTTGTTGATTTAAATTTTCTGGAAAGTTATTTTACTGCTTATCTGTTAGAGGGGACTCACTAGACCTACGGTCTAACCCTCACTCTTTCAAAACTAAAAATCTTTTCAGGCAGGCGTGCATTTAGGAGAGTGGATAAGGGCAAAGAGAAGATGTAGCGAGAAGAGATAGAAGAATGTCATCCTAGTTCGCTTTATTAATATCTCAGTTGTGTATAGGTTGCCTTTGCAAACCTTGAAAATTTTCATTGTACGCTTGGGGCCGCTTTGGCATGAAATATTATTATTATTATTAAGATTCAATTGTTATCTTGTCGTTTTTGGTTGAGTTGTTATAAACACGACAATATCTAAGAATCTTACCAAGTAAATAGCATTTTATTAAATGTAATAAATATTTTAATAAGAAAGTTAGTGATATGATTATTAAATGGAGTGGCTCTTAGAATTTGAAATAATTTTTTTAAAGAGTTTTAATCTTTAATATTTTATTTTAAAAAAAATGATTAAGTAAAGGAAAAATAGGAAAAAGAGAATGGAAGAAGTGAGTAGGCAAATGGCATGGCAGATGTAGTTACGGCGGAAAAAGAGGTACGTGCGTGAGAGGAGAGTGCTACATTTGTAGAGACATGCACTTCCACAACCACAATCCATACCTTTTTAAGGTAAACACGAATGTGTGATCAAATCTTCAAAAAGGTATATTTACCTAAAAGTTATTTTCTAAAATAAAGTAAAAAATGTTAAAAGTCTTTACATAATTTTGTATGCAATTCCAATAGTTATTCTATTCTAACAACTCTATTATCAATTATATTATTAAATTATATACTAAATATATTTAACAAAACATTATTTGTCTCTCCAAAACATACAACTTCAATTTCTTCTATTGGTGAAAAAAATAATAATATTATTTCTCTAACTTAAATATGAAGTTGTAGATATTTCTTTTTTTTTTCTTTTTTCTATTTTAGCATATGGTATAACATAGTTGTTGGAGTAAAAAGTTGTTATTTTAACATAGCTGTTAGAGATGTTCTAACACCTATACACATGTTGACTCCATTACTCTTATGGTTATAAAGTGTAATTATCTATACTATATTATAAAACATTTATAAAAAAAGCTCTTAAAAACATTTGTTAAAACTTAATGTACCGCTATTTAATGCTAAATACTTAAAATCTCTTAACAACTGCTTTTAAAGATTTATTAACTTTCAATACTTATCTCTAACCACTTCAACTCCCTAAAATCACTCCCCACATAACTAAGTACAGGATAAAAATCAAATTTTAAATATAAAAAAATCTAAAATATAATTAAGATAAGGGCAAATTGCATTAAAAAGTAATGTACTTTCATCTGATTTCTATTTTGGGTAATGTACTTTTAAACCTTCATTTTGGTACCTCAATTGTAAAATATCAAACTTTTGAGTACCTGGTTTACCTAATGACTTGCAAATGCTGGCTTGGATCAGGTGTAACACCCTAAAAATTGGGGTAAAATAAAACTTAAAACTTCGGCAACACGACGGCTAAAAGTAAGGATTTAAAACCTGTAATTTCGAACAACTAAAACCCCAAGGCGTGGGTTAGTTTGTACAAGCATGTGTAGCGGTAAAAATGAAACATAGTACACAACAGCCTAATTAATCTAGAACATTTTAATTAACTATATTAAACACGGGTGTTGCTATGTCTCCAAAAATCGCTCTTCTCTAAAGCCCCAAAAATGATGCCCGAACCATTGCTCCTAGGTGTGCTTTTAGCGAATTAAGGTGTCCTAGACGCACCGCTAACCGAACCTGTGAGTCAAAGTACACACGTACAAGTGTTAGGTTGAATTCAAGATGAATATCTAAGAAGTTCACATTGATCAACAAATACAATTAAAGCAAGTAGATGTTACCGATACGCCTTTAGATTTAAAATCATGTAATTATCCCATTTTGGGATAATCAAGTTCAACCTGTATAAATCAACAGAGATAAACTCCATTTAAAGGACGTGCCCGTTCCACCTTGGGTGACGAGAACACATGAGTGGAGTCACCCGCGATGTTAAATTGGATTTCACCACATATCCCGGACCTAGTTCCCATGCCACACCGGAATCACAATCCTCGGACCGTTTATGCCTCTAACGCTTACTCCGTCGAGTTACGCTCCAAGGACCTATGGACACGGGTGCCTATCCAAAGTAGACAAGTTACAATCCGGAGACTTGCGTCACCTATTGCCTCCTCGCTAAAGACTCAATGGTCAAACAATTGCATGTTATATAAGAACCGTCTAATTCCTCGTGCACAAGGAATTAGGCATAACCTCCGTATTTAACTCTTGCACATATACATATGAATAACACCTTTCATGCAATGCACGTATACCATTTACAAGCATATTAAAGCACACTTATGAATAATATTTGCTTGACTACTAGAGTAATATGGTAAGGACCCCATTTGGTAAACATTAATTCAACTGCTGATAAGAATAGTTCTACACATTTTTCCCAAATTCAATATAGATCATCTTCATAGCATTTATTGATATATCACATCGTACACATTACATTCATTTCCACATTAAATGATTTCTCCAACTACAAATCCCCAAACATGGCAAATACACAAACCCTAGTTTCAGCTTATTTGAACATCTTACAATAATCATTTATCACATATCAACACAAGTATGAGTAGTTAGGGTTTAGAAGACTCACATATAGGATTGTAATGACAAACCCTAGAAATGGAGAAACCCCAGATTCTAGAACCTTGAACTTCAAGAAGATGGAGCTAGCTACAAAGGGAGAGTAACCCTAGTAAGTAATAAATACAACCCACCAAGATTCTAGAGGTGATTAAAGGTAGAAGAGATGAAGATTGGGATGAAGGAATCTTACCTAGAGGAGAGCAAAATCGGCTGCCAAAGAAAACCCAAAGTGAAATAAAGGAAGTCTCTAGAGAAAATCAGGCATTTAATGTCTTTTAGCCCGTCGGCGATTGTGACATCGCGAGAGTTACAGGGCACTCTCGCCGGTCACTCTCACCGAAAGTGTACCGTGACCTCGGCCCGAATGACCAAATTTGGCCATCCGCGAGAGTGACACTATCACTCTCGCGAGTCATTCTCGCCAGAACTGTACCGAGAGTTCCCCTTTGGGCCTCGGCGATTTTGCCACCGCAAGAGTGACCATGGCACTGTCGCCAGTCACTCTCGCTGAGTGCTCACCTTTTGAGATAATTCGACTTCTTTCGATCCCGCTCACTCGGCTGATTCTAAGGCGATTTAAAAGAACAAACCGTAAGCAATTGTGATTACTAAATAATTCATGGTTCCAAAATTCGGGGTGTTACATCAGGTTTTTATTGATGTGGCATTGTTCCTTTATTTTATAAATGCCAAGTAAGAAAAAAAAAATCCATGTCATTTCTTTAAATTTTTTATAAAATATGTAATTTTCAATTAGGAAAAAATCCACATCATTTTTTTTTTTTTTTTGCAAAATCTTTATTTTTCAATTAAGAAGAAATCCACGTCACTATTAATTTTTTTTTTGTGTGTGTGTTTGTGAAATCTATGAAACTTGTATTTTTATTTTTAAAATGATTGTAAATTTTGTAATTTTTACATGATTGTTATTTTCTAAACATTTTTAGCCGATCATTTGTTGAAATCTTTATTAAATAAACGAAGCCAAAATATTAAAAACATTTGTGATCATTAGTAAACATTGATAAGTTAATAAACAAAATATTGTCAATGGTTAAATATTTTTACAAAAATGTTGTAACACCGGTATCTTCAATAGTAAAAAAAAGGGGGGGCACTAACATAACACCGTTGTCAACTGTAACCAAAATGTTCCAATACTTTGTTGATGTTCAATCAAAGTTAAATGATCCTATGCATCGTTAATGCTCAATCGATGTTACACCCAACTCCACTTAGTCCTCTTTGATGGAGTTTTTTTCCTTTTGCTTGCTTCAACTTTAAATAAGAAAAAAATTACGTTAATTACTTAATGACTTTTGAATAACAGTTTGAACAAATTTAATAACAATAAAAAAACATATAGAATCACAAGGTTTAATTACCACTATCAGTGAAACTGGACCAACCCCTTCCCTTTGGACCAACCACATCATTTTTTATTTCCACGTCATTATCAAAAGATTACACATCATATAAGATGACCGGTTACCTAATATGTAGGTAAACCAGGTACTCAAAAGTTTGATATTTTACAATTGAGGTACCAAAATGAATGTTTTAAAAGTACGTTACCCAAAACAAGAATCAGATGAAAGTATGTTACTTTTTAATGCAATTTGCCCTTAAGATAATTATTAAAATCTAACTGTTTATTTTATTAAGAAGACATTATATTATTAAAACCTAAAATAAATTACATTATTATTAAACTTAAATTAAATTATAATTAAATTTTTTTTATTAAAGGAACATCACTTAAAATTCAAGATTACAAGTAATGATGCATGAATACAAATTTCTAAACTATATATTTGAATTCATAACTAACTGATAAACATAATCAAAACAGAATAAACATCTCAATTCGAATATAAAAAATTCAAAATATATAAGATAATCATTGAATTCTAATAAAATACTTATTTTTTATATAAAAAACATTATATTGTTAAGCATAAATTAAAAAAATTATAAAAATAAAACATTATCACTCTCTCAAACCATCCAAAATCGTACTGTAAATCGACAAAAAAAAATGAAACAGTGTCTAAGTATCAAAAATAAGTCGTACGTACTTATAATATTTAATAGTATTCAATTAAATCAAAAAGTATTCACCATTGAGTTCACTTGAACGTATTGACGAGACGATTATAATGGTGTAATTTGTACAAAAAGAAAAGTATTTTTTCAAAATTATTTTAGTTAACTATGATTATATATGTTAATAATATAAAAGTTTAAAATTAAAAATTAAAAAAATGTAAGAGATATAAAAGAACTTAAATAACTAATCGATCAAACGATGGATTTCTATGAAGATTACAACATATTCTCATAATGTAACACCCTCAAATCTGAAAATAGCAACTAATTAAAATTTTCTAAATACAACGACATTTAATTCATCTACAAACATGATTTAAGATTTAACCTCGATACACACATTCTATTCCATACATGCAGACTATAATAAGGACGGGTGCTACTAAAACCCGATAAAGTTACTATCTCCAAACTGCGGAAGACTTCACCAACTACTTACACTTGCACAAAGCTAAGGCTCAACTCTTCATAGCTGCTAGAACCAAACCCCCAACTGATACCTGATGCACATGCCGACAAATAAAAAGGATTAGGATTAATGCCTAGTGAGTTCAAGAGTTTTACATGAGAAAATATAGCATTAAAAAAATGGATCTCGCTTGGAATCATGACCGTTCAATTGATGTACTTTAAAACGTATAAAATAACTCAGATCCAATGTTATGCTCTTTCAAAGATAGACACCTCATTTCAAACATGATGTATACTTGAAATAACTTAAACTAACTCGAAACATGAATATGAAATGACTCCCATTTAAGAAACGCGGATGAAACGTTATGTCCCAAAACACCCAAACACGGGTGGGGCAAAATACTCGACCCATGAATCATCACCAAAACCCATATGTTGTACGTCCGAAAACATGGACACTAGGTCCAATAGTCACGCAACCGTGAAGAGCCAATGACAATAAAATAAAACATCATTTTATTTGAAATACCGATAGCCGACAATGGGGGAGACCCGAATCCGTTGAGAGTGGAGGAAACACAAAAGTATACCACCCAAGCAACGTTAATCGCATGACACCTCCCGACATCACAACCCGGTGTTGTTAATCATTAAATCCCAATCTATCAAGCTAATTACACAAGATTTATCTAATATGCTCAAGAACTAGAGAGAGAGTCTAGAGAGAGAAAGTAGATCTTGAATTACACCCTCTATAATTACAATGAATGCAAAAGCTCTAGTTTGTTATTACATGATTACACAAACCAAACTATATAAACCATCTATCTATTACAAAGCCTTAATGGCTAAGGAAACTAAACTAGCTTTGACTAACTATTACAAGGTCAATGTTGACTTTTACATATTTGACTTTCCTATTAAATCTTGGATACAATATTTAGACCTAACAATCTCCCCCTTTGTATTCAAGATTTAATAAAAATTTGACGCAGATCTTCAACTCTTGATTCTTCATCTTTCATCTCTTGAAGCTTTCACAAACTTTGCTCTTTTGCAGCTTTTGAAGAATCTTGGAAAGTCTTTTTAATCTTTGACGCTTTGGAAAGTCAACATGCCTTGAACAAAACAGGAAATTCTTGAAACTTCTTTGAAACTTGAAACTTCATTTCTGAAAAATCTTTCGTCTTAAAACAAAATTGTATCTTCATCACTTTGATCTTTGAATCATCTTCGGAAGAATCAAACTTTCACGAATCATCTTGATTTGACTTTGAACATTCTTTATCAGACTTGAACTCTTGAAATTGATCTTTGAATAATTCTCCCCCTTTTTGATGATGTGAGCATCAGATCATCAAAATTTCTTCAATTTCAAGCTCAGACTTTGATAACCCCTTTTAAACAATCTCCCCATTGATAGAAGCTGTACTTTGATCTGAGGAGCCGAATCATGAACTGTATATATCCGAATCTTTGCAAATTCAGACATAATAAGCGTGTAACCCTGATTCAACAAATGAAACAGTTAGAATTGCCTGTCAGTAACACAAAGTTACTATGTACAACGGATGTACAATTTATGGAGTTGGTTTGATGTTGACTCCCCAGGACTTCCATTCAATCATTGAAAGACACAAGGTAATTCTATGAATGTTCTGACAGAAAAACTTATTCTATGTGTGCTCGTGCTTGTGTTTGAAAAAATTAGCACAATGATTGTGTTTCATAAGGCTCAAAGTATGTAAATCACTAAGACAACAATGATTATACATGGACTCAATGTGCATGAGAAAGGGTCGAAGGTGGGGCAACTTTCCTTCTTTTTCAATATCAGTATCTTCCAAGTGAAGATCCGATAGATTATGTGTTGCTTCCCCAGAAAATGTGAAACATTCTCTTTTTAAGAAAAGAATGAGTAGCTAGTGGGGTTGTATGCAAGAGATGGCATGGGCTATTTTCCTATTTCAATGATGGTCACCAAAGAAATGTAAACCAATCAGTAATGTGGCTGCCCGGCTCAGAAAGATGTTTGGTGCAGAGTTCTGATATTCTTTTAACTCTGTTCTCTCACCCTCTTTCTTTTAAACATTTAAGCTCACATCTAACCAATCTCTCATTTCCATTTTATCTCAGCTCACTCCCACACTCAATTCTTTTAGACCCCTCTCCCCTTAATCACTCAAAGGATTTCTTCCGGGGTAGGAAACACTGGTTATCGTGAATCCATGGAAGATCTATTAAGCACTCACACTGAATCCCATGTTCCTAAAAGTACATGTTGGTCAATGATTTTCTTGAAATAAAGCACAAGAAATCATATGTCAGTGTATGTATGCTCATTTAAAAATATGAATGAAATTTGAGCATTTGAACGTTGAAGATTTCTCAAAACAATGATATTGAATGAATGAATATGAAGTCAAGAGAATTGTTTTGAGAATCTAACAATGAATCAATCAGATCAAATCAAATGGTTAGGGTATCAAAGAATTGGTAATTTTGTTTATATGAACGAATATAAACAATTTATCAAAGAAAGCACAAATATGAAAAAAAATGAATAATGCACAACAACTTTGAACGCAAACGGGGGTATTACCATCGAAAAATTGGTTCGAATTTGAGACATGGTAATAACATTTTCAAAGAAAATACTGAACCGGTGTGTATGAATACTTGACAGTATATGGACAAGATAATACACAAGTATTTATCTTTGGAAACACACGGTCATTTAAACAATTAAGCGCAAAAAATGAAAAACATTTTAAAAATCACACTTCTATATTCATGAAATCGTTTGAGAATAAGAAGTGGTTTGAACATTTAAAAAAAGGTTTTTTTCATGTTCGAAAGTTGTCCTTCTTTCAAACAATCAGAGATCTTAGAATCAAAAGATTTTTACCTTTTCGGCTCCCCCTCAAATCATGATCAAATGATTTATATCTTTTGAGCTCCCCCTGGATATTAGCATAATATCCTTCTTTGATCGTTGAAAAACGGGTCTTGATCTGTCATTTGATCAGAAGCCACTTTATTCATTTTATTTATTCAAAAATAAAAGGACAGAAAGCAGTAAAACAGTTATAGAATGAGTTCTGATCTGAAATAATCAGAAGTCATCACCTTTACTCCCCCTTAAATTAAGCATCTGAAATATGTCAGTTAAAATAGGATAGAGATCAAACACTCCCTTTGAATTATTAGACCATCAATATCAGAAAAATCTAGCAAAGAAAAAGTTTATGATAGAGATCAGATCAATTCACTCGGGATGAAGACCATCAATATCCATCGGATGCAAGCATACAGGAGTAAGGTCTTTTTGATCGCTGAGGTACAGGTCCTAAGCTGTTGTGCTTAGAAGCCATAATCTTGACATTGAGGTGCGGGTCTTGAACTGCGGTGTTCAAAAGCCATTTTGACATTGAAGTCCGGGTCTTGAGCTGATTTACTCAAGAGCCATTTTCTTTCTTACTCCCCTTTGGAGTGAGGTGCCTGCAACACAGATTCAGGTTTCGGTTTTGGTACCCACTGGTATTTGGGTCCAGAAATGTTAGTTGCAGTGCGTGTG
This sequence comes from Arctium minus, assembly GCA_954870635.1. Taxonomy (NCBI): domain Eukaryota; kingdom Viridiplantae; phylum Streptophyta; class Magnoliopsida; order Asterales; family Asteraceae; genus Arctium; species Arctium minus. The sequence goes on along the minus strand of OX941090.1, from coordinate 49,656,829 downwards.
GGGGATACAGAGTAAGATCCATACCAGTAATGATCATTTGTTTTATGAAAATGATCATGTGTACAACAAATAGAACAATAAAATTTCTTACCGTTAGGTGCTTTGTTCTTCTTTGCTTTGTGTACATGTACACATGATTTCTTCTCTTTCAGCTCATCAGTCTTGTCATCTTTGACTGATTTCTTCATCCAGACCAGTTTCTCGTTCTCGAAACTTTTTCTTGGATAAGTATCTGAACCATCTAAAAATTCATCATAGAAAAGGTTAGTGCGACGAATCTGATTAAAGGATTTAACTGACCTGTTTGAAGAGATGAATTTCTGATTTGAACTTGAAACAGATTTTTCAAGTTCGTTTATCTTTGACGCAAAGATATCTCTTTCTTTCTCAAGCAGATCAATCTTTGTCTTGAATTCAGACTTCGTCTTTTGCTTTTTCAGCGCAGCTGCAGACAGTTCAGACAATTTGGAAGTCAGTTTCTTGATTTCATTCTCAAAAATTAACCTTTCTTCTTCAAACCCTTTTTCAGACTCATTTCGTTGGCCAGATAATTCTTTAAAGAATCCCACATTTTTCTGTTCTATGGCCTTCTTTTCTTTATCAAACTTCTCTCTTTCCAAAATCAGTACTTTCTCAAAATCTGAGATTTGTTGAGAAAGTTTTATGCATTTCAGCTCCACTGACTTCTTTTCCTCAAAACACTTCTTTGAAAATTCTGAAAACTTCTTTGAAAAATTTTTCTTTTCATTTTCAAAATCAGCTTTATTATCAGAAAGCTGTTTTTCCAAAACAGATAAATTCTTTTTAAGCTCTGTGTTCTCAGATTCCAATTTCTTTATCTTCTCATCATTCTGCCTAGAAGATCTTGTTAGAAGATCTTCATTGATAATCTTTAAAGCGCTAATTTCCTCTTTCAGTCTGATGCTTTCTTCATAATGCTCTTTTGACTTTTGTGAGTGAAAGTCAACAGCATAACCCAGATTAATTTTCTCTAATTCCAGTTTTCTAATCTTCTCTTCAAGTTCAGCAAAATATCCCATCTTGAATGAGTACATCAGCTTGATATGAATGATCGTTCCCAAACTGTATATCAGAAAAACAACAATCAGATCAAATTGAAATTCTTAAAAAAAATATTTCGTGAAAATTGAAATTTGAACAATACTTGATATTTCGCGATGTAGAAATTTTTTTTTTCCAAAGATGACCAAAAAATTTTACCAGAGATTTTTTTTTTTTTTTTTAACTGAGGTATGCGTGTGTTGCCCGAAACGCAAAGCTAGGTGTGCGGGTCCTTGGTGAAACACATAGCTAAGAATGCGGGTTCTTGAGGAAACTCATTATGAGGAATGCGTGTGAAGAAGGAAACGCATTATGTGGAATGCGGGTGAAGAAGGAAACGCATTATTGAGGTATGCGGGTGAAGAAGGAAACGCATTATGAGGAATGTGGGTCCTTCAGGAAACGCATTAGTGAGGTATGCGGGTCTCAAAGGATACGCACAATAGAGGTATTCGGGTCTCAAAGGATACGCACTTTAAGATGTGCGGGTTCAGAAGGACATGCACTTTGAAGATATGCGTTTCCAAAAAAATCAACAACCTAAAAAAAAAAATAGGATGAATGACCCGCATTTCAGGATAAATGACCTGCATTTCATATGAATAACCCGCATTTCAGCAAACAACAACAAATCTGCTAAGTTGATCAAAACAATGAAATTAAGTACAAACAAATTGCACAAAATTGAACGAAAACAAGATTTTAATACAATTCAATTAACAATTTCGATCAAAACACTCTAAAACTCAAAAACTCACATAGAACAGACAACAAAACACGTATTTTTCAGATTATATTCAAACTCAAAATCGAACCACCAAATCACGTTTTTATGCAAATCAACAAGAAACAAACTAGATCGACTATATAAAACGCATCTAAAAAACATCAATTTCAAAACAATTCAATCACAAAACAGAGTGAAATTGATGAAAATCCAGAAAACGAGAATTTTCTTGAAAAACAAAAAAATTCGATCAAATTTTCCGAATTAATCACACAAATCAGTAGCAATTACACTAAATCTCAATCCTCTCAAGATCTTGGAGGCTTTGATACCAATTGTTAATCATTAAATCCCAATCTATCAAGCTAATTACACAAGATTTATCTAATATGCTCAAGAACTAGAGAGAGAGTCTAGAGAGAGAAAGTAGATCTTGAATTACACCCTCTAGAATTACAATGAATGCAAAAGATCTAGTTTGTTATTACATGATTACACAAACCAAACTATATAAACCATCTATCTATTACAAAGCATTAATGGCTAAGGAAACTAAACTAGCTTTGACTAACTATTACAAGGTCAATGTTGACTTTTACATATTTGACTTTCCTATTAAATCTTGGATACAATATTTAGACCTAACAGGTGTCCCTACGACTTCTTTACAAGTGTCACCCCAAGTCAGTTGACCTTGATGGATTATTCCGAATAACTCCATCCCGAAGGCCCGGCACACTTAAAGACTACCTCTCAGGCATTACTTCAAGTGGCGGAGGTCCTAGCGCCTACTACTCCGGTAGCACTAACCGACTAAACCCTCCTAGCGATCACTTGTAAAGTTTTCGGTCATAAAACATGGGTACTGAAGTTCAACCCAGCAATACCCAATTGACCATCCCAAAACATACTGACTTACGTGCCTATGGATCCAATGCAACACAGTCTAACCTTACCGGACTACACACGAATGACCAAATCACTCGATCCCGTAACCAACCTCAATACACAACACAACGCATTAGTATGTACGTCATAACTGGACTCTACATTGAGACACATAAAATTGGACAAGTGTCCTCAATACTCCTTTAACATGACATCGAGCCAAAATACTCAAAACCTCTTTTTGACCAATGATTAACGCTTTTCAAAAGAATACGCAATTGACTCACTTCATGCAGACACACTCCCAAAATACTTGAATGGACTACAACGCAGTTTAAGTCGGGACAAATGGTTTTCCAAGTGAATTTATGCTCTTTATCCTTTCAAAACGTCCCATAAAACAAAATTAAACCTTTTACCCAAATAACACTAAAAATGCCTTTTAAACAAATAATCTCACTTATGCAATAAGTTACCAAACACACCCCTTTATGACTCATTATCAAAATGCCCAAAAATCATAAGAATGTGTGTTATATAAGTTTATAAAGTTAAAAACTTTCAAAGTAACCAAACTGATCAGCAGTTAACAATTTAATGTAAAACACAATCACTTTAAAATAAACATTTTAGCATGTACACCGTTAGGCTAAATCTAGATTTTACCCCACATTGAGTTTCCTTGACGAAACTTGAATCCTCCAAGCCAAAACCTCCAAAACCTAGATCCAAATATTTTCAACCATAAATAAACATATTCAACCTTATAGAATATTTCCCCAAACATTTAAACATGAAACCCCAACTTGTACCCAAACCCTAATTTCCATATATGAAGAAAATGAGATATTACCTTTACCATAACTTGAATCCATCAATCAAACACTTCTAGGACACTAACACAAGCCACAAACTCCAAATCTTTCAAATGGTGGAAAGTTGGATGAAACCCTAGAACACTTGGGTGAAGAAGGTGAAGATGAAGGGATCTTAGTTCTAGCTTCCAAGTCTTACTAGAAGATGAAGGAACACTTGGTTTTATGACAAAAACACTCAAAATGAGTTAGGGTTCGTGGGAAAGGGTGAGGGATCAGTTTGGGAGAGAAAAGGAAGAGATTAGAAATGAGAAAGTAAGAGAAATGGTTGAAATCGCAACATTTAACCTTTTGGTACTCGTAGGCTATAGTGTCAGGCTATTGTGCCAGTGGCACAATCGCCAGAAATGTATCGCGGGCTCTCAGCCTTGGCGATTGTGCCAAGCTATTGTGCCCTCTGGCACAATCGCTGGCATAATCGCCCGGGAGCCCCCGAACCCCAAAAATCCGACTTTTTCAACGTCAAAGCTCCCAATACTCCGAGGGACTTTAAACAATGCATTTCCCCAACAAAACCCCGCTGTTTATAAGTCACAGAGACGTACGGGTGACATTTACTTACCGAAAATTGCGGGTGTTACACATAAAAACCTCGTATGACTTCTTTTTGGTAACCATGGGTTTCCGGGCCAGCTTACATGTAATAACCGGGCTAAAATGAATGAATTTATTTATTTGGGTGATAGAGTATAAGGGGCCCATAATAAAGGGGTCTAAATGTAAAAAGAGAGAATAATAGGGATTTAACCCTAGGATCTTGTAGAATTGTTGTTGGCGGCTGGCATTTTGGGAAAGGGAGAGAGAGGCGATTCGATCGAAGGAGAGCAAAAGAGGCAGGATTGTGGCGATCGTAAATCTTCAAAGGTAAGCTCTAATTTCGTTTTTTCTATTGTTGAGTACGGGTTAATATTTGATTTTCTCAAAACCTTTTTAGCTGGAAGTTTATCCATTGTTAGTTCTCTGAGGTTTTTGAGTTTTCTGGCTTTAAGACATTGGGAGGTCTGTGTAGATTTATTGATTGAATTGATAGGTATTTTGTTGAAAACGAGTCTGCAATAGTATTGGGATGAGTTGTTTATCACTCTGAAAATAATATGAAACTTGTGGTATCTGTGTATCGATTCTGCGGGGTTTCGTTCGAGCAGGTGGGCACCGGTCGACAGTGCCTTCGGTCCTCGGGGACGGTGTGTGGGGTTGACACCGGTCGCTAAACCAAACACCTATCGACGAGGTAGATACCGGTCGATACTGGTTTTGGTTAGGTCCGGTCGACAGGGGGGAGACCCCGATCGATAAAAGGGGTGGCCCCGGTCGTAGCATCCAGGCGACCACCTTGGTCCGGTCCCCGGATTGTGGTTAAGTGGGCCGAAGCCCAGTTGTGGTTGGGTCAAAGTCCATGATTGGAAATTCTTATGTGGACTGGCCCGTTTTCATTCCACATTTTAAAACTTCGGATTATTGTCTAGAGTGGGTCAGTTCTTTTAGTCTAAACGAGTGATCTCTAGGTTGACCTTTGGTTTCTTAGGGTGTTAAGGTCATTTTCGTTTTAAACTAGAAGAGGTAGAGAGTTCACCGACCAATATCTCTTTTTATAGGTTCCGGATCAAACATAGACGCAGGATTTAAGCTAAGGACGCCAGGTGAGTTTTTCTGAACTAAACCTTTTGTTAACGAAAGCATGTGAAGTTTAATTTTTAAACTTTGATTTATTTACGATGGCATGATTACTATGAAATTATTTAAGTGTTATGAATCGTTGATATTTAAATGTATGCATACATTATTTGTGGAGATTATGACCTAAGTCGGGGAGTGTGGCACGCCTACTCATACCGGGGAGTGTGGCACGTTTATGTCATTGGGAGTGTGTCCCAAAAACTAAGGCAGTGCGAGTTAGACACACCGAATTCGACGGTAGTGTGGTCAGTAGCGTGATTTATCCTTATGTGTTTATAAATATGTTGATTTGAATTTCTGGAAAGTTATTTTTGTTGCTTATCTGTTAGAGAGGACTCACTAGACCTTCGGTCTAACCCTCACTCTTTCAAATCTAAAAATCTTTTCAGGCAAGCGTGTTTTAGAAAGGACTGTCAAGGGTAAAGAGAAGATGTAGCGGGAACGGATAGAAGACCGTCATCTAGTTTCTTTTATCGAATATCTCAGTTGTGTATAGGTTACAGTCGCAAACCTTGAAAGTTAAATTGTTCGCTTGGGGCCGTTTTGGCTTGAATTATATTTTATGATTAAGGGTTATTGATACTGTGTTGTTCTTGGTTGGGTTGTTACATTACGCGCACCGACTAATCCCCGGGAGACCACGAATGGCCTGGATTCATCGCAGGTGAACCTCCATGGCCACAAGGGCTTTGACGACGCTTGGATTTGAACCCTGGTAAATGAGATTTTCCACTACATCCCCCAAATGCTTTACCAGTGCGCCATAACCTAAGTGGTTAACCTCGTATGACTTCTATGTGTGGTCTGACAAATATAGAAACCATTAGGGTCGAATCGATAAAAATAATCAACAGACCCTGTTTCTTGTTATTTGAAACCATTAGAATAAAAAAAAGAATAGATACAGACATAAGCAAATACTAACAAGTTAATTGGCTTCATTAATCAACCAAAAATAGAATCCGTGAGTGTCAAATTGATAAAATGATCAATAAACCTTGTTAGGGTTTAAATCGATACAAAAACCATAAAAAAGAAATCATTAGGGTCGAAACCCATTATTAGGGTTTAAATAAATAAAATCAGAAGCATTAAGAAGGGTTTAGGGTCAATCATCAATACAACAACCATAAATAATTAAACTATAATCAGAAGCATTGGGGAGGGTTTAGGGCCAAAAAAAATGGTCGAAACCCATTCGTTTAAATAAAAAAAAAACATAAAGAAGTTTACCTTGAATCAAGAATGACCCACAAAGATCAATTAAAAGGGTTGATACAAGCTGGAGATTGATACAACAAGAAGGTTGAAGGAAAGTAACCCATAGAGAAGACAGATACAAGCAATTGATACATATATAAATCAGGAGATCGATTCCAGAGGGAAAGTAAACTTAGAGAAGTAATTGTAATCTTGGGAAGAGTATCAATCGATCATCTTGAGAAGACAAGCTTCAGTCGCTTTGGGGATTTCTAAAAGCATTGAGAAGTTGTACAATGTGCTTCTCATATTTGAATTAAGATGTAACATCACAAGCCAACCGTACCAGATATTGCTTTGTCCACAAACCCGGACTCACGATTTTAAAGCGTGCGTCTGGTAGAGGAGGTATTGTTAGATCACATATCTATTGGATTCAAAATCATCCAAACTGAAGATCGCAATCTGAAGCTAAAACCTTAACGTCGACTCTCGATATTAAAGTCTATGTTTGTTTGTAATAAATGTCAAAGTAACTGTTTATTTTGTATTTTAAGTTTAATCTAAATATCTTATAAATAGATATTTAAATATTATATATTAGTTAGTTAGTTAGTTAATAGTTAGATATTAGTTTTATTAGTTTAATATTGCAACTTGATGTTGCAAGTGGTTGTAAGTTAGAGTGTGTTTGAAGCTAGAGAGAGATCTGAGATCAGATATGATCTTATCTCTCATCAACTCTCTCAACACAAAAATCAGATCATAAAACATACACACTCACGGTGTAAAAACAGAGAACACAAAAAAGCTTCAAAAGATCAAACCTGCAATCGTTGAATGTTATATAAAACAGGTTGGTAATCATATTGTGTTGTTGTTTCTATAGAACTTGATATAAGTATTGTTGGACCAACAATTGGTATCAGAGCCTGATTAAGATCAAAATCAAGTTTTAAGAAAAATGACTTTGTGTTCTAGTTTGAAAAAATAGATTTTGAGATTTTGAGTGTTTTAGGTGTTAAAATCGATCAGGTTGTGATCGATATACATGCTAGATCGAGTTGTGAGTGTTTGATTTCAGTTTGAAGCTTAAATCAAGTTCCATTTTGTGATTTTAGTGGTCTGAGTTCGAGTTTCAAAAGTTATTGTGCGATCAAATTTAATTTCAAAAAGTGTATTTTATTGAGATCGAGTGATAGCAAACTGTTATAGAAGTGTTTTTAGACTTATTGGTAAAGTTTGGTACTGCTAATCGACGAAGAAACAAGTTTTTAGTTGATTTTCGAAGTACAGGACGAACTTGCGCAAACCAGAAGAAGAACACACGCAAAAGCAAACTTTGCGTACCTTACTTTGCGCATCTAACGTGATACGCAAACTTCACTTTGCGCATCACGCCTGATACGCAAACCCTACTTTGCGCATCTCAAGCAATCCGCAAAACTCCACTTCTCGCATCAAAAAGGATACACAAAGCTCAGTTCTCTCAGTTCACGTGTTCATCTCTTCACGAAAAGATCAAGTCTACTTTGCGAATCTAACGTGATACGCAAACCTCACTTTGCGCATCCTGCTTGATACGCAAACCTCAATTTGCGCAAACCTTGATACGCAAACCTCTCTGCTCCAATCACTGTTCCAAGCCTAGGGGGACAAAATTTCTTGTGTGATCAAATTTTATCTGGACTAACGGTCAAATCCAAGTTCTTATTGCACATTATTAATTAAAATAGGATGATATCCAGAGAAGCCCTTGCAATCGGAACTGACACCAAGCCACCAGTTCTCTTTAAAGAAGAATACGAACAGTGGAAGGATCGGTTTCTGAACTTTGTTGACAGACATGAGCTGGGTGATTTCATTAGGAAATCTATAGAAGAAGGGGTTATGAAACCAGTCAAGACGACTCGTTTGGTTGGAACCGTGCCAACTGAGGTTGAACTTAAGTTTCATGAGCTAGAAGATGATAACCTCAGAAGAGCTAAAGGCGACAGATTAGCTAAGTCATACATTCTACAAGGAATTCCAAACGAAATCTATGTAAAGATTGACAGCTACAAGGCCTCCGTCAAAGAAATGTGGGATCAGCTTGAGAAGATGATGTTGGGTTCAAAGGTTGGGAATCAGCTTAAAATCTCCAACTGCCTGAACAATTATGAAGAATTTAGAGGCAGAGTGGGAGAAACTTTAGAAGAAACCTATGACAGGTTTGTGACCTTGCTGAACGAACTAAGCAAGAACAAGGTCCACAAATCTCAAATAGAGCTGAACGTCAAATTCCTGAGTATTCTACAACCTGAATGGAAAAGATTTGCCAGACAGATGAATCAGATCAAGGATCTGAATGAGATTCCACTTCATGAGGTGTATGAATCCCTCAGACAAAATGAAGAAGAGGTGGATGAAATTCTAGATGAGAAGAGGCAGAAAGGAAAGACAGTTAAGGACACAGTTGCTCTTGTTGTCAGGAAGAAGAAAAACAAGACAATTGTGTATGAATCAGAAGAAGATGAAGGTTATGATGAAGGTTATGCAAACTCTGACATGGATGAAAATGAACAACTGAAGCAAGCAATGATTCTGCTGTCAAATGCTTTTCAGAAAAAGTTCTACACGAAGCCAAGTTCAAATAGTCAGAGATATTCTTCTGGTCCGAACAACTACATCCACAAGGAAAGGGTTGAAGGAAGTAGAAATGAAGGAAAGAGATTTGAAGGGAACAGAACAGAGGAGAGGAAACCTGAAGAGAGAAGATATCAGTATGAAGGAAAGAGAATAGAGGAGAGGAAACCAGAAGAAAGAAAGTTCAAAGTTGAAGGATCCCGTCAACCAGAACCACCTACGTGCTACAACTGTGGCAAAATTGGTCACTTTGCCAAGGATTGCCGAAGATCAAAGGTAAGAAACTCCGATTATTACAAGAACAAGATGCTTCTTGCAAAGCAACAGGAGGCTGGCAAGACACTGATGGCTGAGGATGAATACTGGCTTGATCACTCAGACGAGGAAGAAGAGGATGAAGCCGTCAACATGTGCTTGATGGGAAAGCAAGAATTAGATGTTGAAGCTGATTCAGATGATGAAGAAGAAGAGGTATGTGATTTATCGTATACAAATTTCATGAATAAAATGCATGCCATGATTTTAAAACAAAAAGAGTTAGAATCGAATCTTGAGCGAGAAAATGGTGTTATAACTGACAAAAACCAACTAATACAGAAACTTAGCCATGAAATTGCTGAGAAGAAAGTATTGGTTGAGGTTTTACATAGAGATAATGACACCAACGCAAAGGAAAAGAAAATAATTCTTAAAGAGAATTCTGAACTCAAGTCTAAACTGACAAAAAGTGAGATTGATATATATGAGCTTACAAAATTGCATTCTTCATGTACCAAAGAAAACTTTTCTTTACTTGGAAAATTAAAAGGTTTGGAAGAGAAGTTATACAAAATGGGTCAAACTGAACAGACTATTCATCTGAACAAACCCAAAGAGGAAATAGAGAGATGGGGAATCGGTTATAAGAATCCTCACTGTCTTCAAAAAGGAATGTCTGAAGTGCCTGCATTTTATGATCATCTTTCAATGAAATTAGCTCGACGAATCCCTGAGTTTGAAACTTTTTGGACTAAACTATCAGAAGAGGATGAAGCCAACGAAACTGAAAAACGGTTGAAATCATCTAAAGTTCATCTTCCATTTTATTATGCGAAAATAATAATAGTTATAATGAAAATCCAATATATCAAAAGAAGAAAACTCTTTCAAGTGATTTCTTTCAAAGTTATTCTGAAAAAGAAATGGAGGCGAAGCCTATTCAAGGTAAACTATATGTCCCTCCTCTCATTTTAGAAAGTAAAATTTCTGAACTCGAGAATTCTTTATCAGATGAAAGACTTTTCATGAATATTGAACAAAAGGTTTTTTCAACTGTGTTCAAAAATGTTATTATTTCTAAGGCTTCAAACTCTGAGGATATGTCTGGTTTTACAAATAAAGGGTTTGATTTTCTGAATGCTGACGGTGGTTTAGATGATTGTTCTAATCAATTTGACTTTAATGCAAAACTTCCTAACCATTCATCTTTTGTTAAGAAATCCTTAGGAAAAACCAGTATGCCTGTTAACAGTGCAAAATCAACGAAAGTTGATAACTCAGTCTCTGTGAAAGCTAAAAATGCTAAAGGTAAGATTACATCTAATCATTCACAGAAACCGAACACTACTGGTCATCCGAAAAAGAAGCATTCGTTTGTTGCTCCAAATTCTAACTCCACAGTTTCACATGTTTCAGATCTGAGCAAGCAAAGGCCAGAAGTTAAATCTCTGTGGCAATCGAAACAGTAGCTTGACAAGACCGTTAAATCGTTTTCTAATGTTAATTGTAGTAAGACTTCGCCTAGTAAAGATGTCTTAATTGCTGATGTTGTTATTTTGAACTCAAAACTTGTTGTTTCTCGTAAACAATATACAATGAAGCAATTATTTCAGTTATCTTTATCTGCTAGAAAGTCTTCTATTTATGATAAACATGTTTCTACTTCTTGTCAAGATTCTGAAGATTGGTTTGGCAATTATCATGTGCATTCATCTCATTCTAATTTTTCAAATGCATTTCAAAAGAAAAGAGGACCCAATTTGAAATGGGTACCAAAATCTTGTGCTAACACAGCAGGACCCAAATTCCAGTGGGTACCTAAGGCTAAATCTGTGTTGTAGGCACACACAGTTTAAACAGAAATCGACTTCTGATTATGTACAGATTAGGACTCGTTCTTCAATGTCAAAATAGGTTTTTGGATAATGCAGTTCAAAACCAGAACTTCAAAGAGAAATGGTTCTTGAGTAAATCAGCTCAAAACCCGAACTTCAAAGTCAATTAGGCTTTTGAACAAATCAGTTTAAGACCCGCACTTCGATAATCAAAGTGTTTATTCCAAAGTTGTCGTATGATTATCTAAATTTGTAATTTCTCTTATGCAGACTCGTCATACGTGGTTCTTGGACAGCGGATGTTCCAAGCACATGACAGGGCAGAAAGAGATGTTGTCCAATTTTAAAGAGAAATATTATGGAACAGTCAGATTCGGCAACGACCAGTTTTCTCCAATCATGGGATACGGTGATGTACAACATGACAATGTCACTATCAAGAAGGTGAGATATGTAGAAGGCTTACGACACAACTTGTTCAGTATAGGCCAGTTCTGTGACAAAGACTTAGAGGTCAACTTCAAAGCCAAGAGATGTTCAGTTCGCAATGAAGAAGGCGAAGAACTCTTGGTCGGTACTCGAGAATCAGACCTCTACACAATCAATTTATCAAATGTCCAGACTGACAAGCAGGTTTGTCTACTGACGAAAGCCTCGATGCAACAAAGTTGGTTATGGCATCGAAGGCTCTCTCACCTCAACTTTAGGTACATCAACAATCTGGTCAGTGGAAAGCTCGTCAAAGGACTTCCAGAGCTCAAATATGAAAGAGAACATCTTTGTGCAGCATGTGAAAAGGGAAAAATGAAGAGGGCTCCACATAAACCAAAGCCTGAACCAAGTACAAACGCTCCGTTAGAGTTATTGCATATGGACTTATGCGGTCCGATGTGAACTCAGAGTCTAGGCGGAAAGAAGTACATACTCGTTATCGTGGATGATTACTCGCGATACACATGGGTCAAGTTTCTACGTTCAAAAGATGAGACACCAGATGTCCTCATCACATTCCTAAAGACGACCCAGGTGAATCTGCAGAAACCGGTCAAGTTTCTACGAACAGACAACGGCACAGAGTTCAAGAACAATAAAGTTGAAGAATATCTCGAATCTGTCGGGATTTCACATCAATACTCTGCTGCTCGTACGCCTCAACAAAATGGAGTGGTCGAAAGAAGAAACCGTACGCTAGTCGAGGCTGCTCGTACTATGCTAAGTCAATCAGACTTACCTCTATTTTTGTAGGCAGAAGTTGTATCCACCGCGTGCTACACACAAAATCACTCCATGATACATCGCAGATTCAAGAAGACTTCTTATGCTTTAATCAACAACCGAACACCGACAATCAAATATTTCCATATATTTGGGTGTAAGTGTTTCGTTCTAAACGATAGGGAGAGTCTAAATAAGTTCAGTGCTAAGGCGGATGAAGGAATCTTCATTGGTTATTCCTCGACATCAACTGCATTCCGTGTTTATCTGAAGAAGTCAAAGACAGTGATTGAAAGCATCAACGTCACGTTTGATGAAGAGATGGCTTCCGAACAACACAGTTCAGAACCCGTTATAACCGGAGTACTAGCTTCTGGGCAAATCAGTCCAGAACCTACGTCTCCATAGAATAAATCAGATGAAGCATCAACTTCTACTAACCATTTATCTGATTTAGATTTATTATTTGAATTGTTTTATGATGAATTTCTTGGATCTAATGTAAAGAAATCTGTTGTGGTTGACAGGATTGAAGACTTAACGACTACTCATCCAACCATTTCAGATGTTCCTATTGAATCCAACACCCCGATTCAACAAGAGATTCCAATTCAAATACCGACTCCAACAGTTGAAGAAGTGACAAATGATAAAGAGACAGAAGTAGCTGAAACAGTAGAAGATACTATTCAAAACAATCTACAGCCAGATCAAGCTGTACCTACTAAGCCTTCTGAACCTGCCCCTTCAACTGAAATCATAATTCCTCCTAAACAAGCTGAAGAAGGTACAAGTGGATTTGTAGATGATACAACTGACATACAATCATCTAATCCACTGCCTCATGAACATAAATGGACCAAAGAGCACCCGATAAGCCAGATCATTGGTGATCCATCAAAACCGGTGCAAACTAGGTTAGCATCATTGAATATGTGCATGCATGACTCCTTTCTGAGCAAGTTCGAGCCAACACGTGTATCAGAGGCACTTGCTGATCTAGAATGGGTGATCTCAATGCAAGAAGAGCTGAATCAGTTCGATGCACTTCAAGTTTGGAGACTCGTACCAAAGCCTCAAGGTAAAACCATTATAGGTACGAAATGGGTTTTCAAGATAAAGAAAGACGAAGAGGGTACCGTTATCCGAAACAAGGCAAGACTAGTAGCCAAAGGATACAGACAAGAGGAAGGAATCGACTACGACGAGACATATGCTCCTGTGGCACGATTAGAGGCAATCAGAATGTTTCTAGCCTACGCAGTCCACAAAAACTTCACGGTATTTCAAATGGACGTGAAGACAGCATTCCTGAATGGAATTCTGAAGGAGGAAGTCTACGTCTCTCAGCCAGAAGGTTTTGTCAATCAAGAGAAGCCGAATCACGTCTACATTCTCGATAGAGCACTCTACGGTCTGAAACAAGCACCTCGAGCCTGGTATGATGTCCTTTCCACTTTTCTAGTCAAGTCTGGGTTTTCAAAAGGTACGGTGGATACCACTTTGTTTATCAAAAAGGAAAAAGACGATATCATTTTAATTCAAATCTATGTAGATGATATTATTTTTGGCTCTACAAATCCTAAGTACTGTAAGAATTTTTCAAACCTTATGGTGTCTAGATTTCAGATGAACATGATGGGAGAGATGAATTTCTTTCTCGGATTGCAAGTCAAACAGTTTTCTACGGGTATTTTTATCAATCAATCAAAATACATTATGGATATTCTTCGGAAGTTCCAAATGGAAAATTCAAAACCGATTGGTACCCCAATGGCACCAGGTATTAAGATTGGCACCGATCCTTCGGGAAAGGCTGTTGATGTTAGGACTTATCGAGGGATGATAGGTTTTTTAATTTATCTTACTTCTAGTAGGCTAGATATAATGTTCTCAACATGCTTATGTGCACGATATCAGGCCAATCCTAAAGAAATCCATATGTCTGCTGTGAAGCGCATATTCAGGTATCTGAAGGGGACTGCAGATCTTGGTCTGTGGTATCCTAAAGATACTAGTTTTGAACTAACAGCCTACATAGATGCAGATCATGCAGGTTGTATGTTAGACAGGAAGAGCACGTCAGGACATGTACAGTTCCTCGGTGATAATCTCGTCAGTTGGGCATCGAAGAAGCAACTTTGTGTTTCAACCTCCACGGCCGAAGCAGAATATGTAGCTGCTGCTAGCTGCTGTTCTCAGGTCTTATGGATGAGAACTCAATTGCGCGACTACGGTTTCCACTTCAACAAGATCCCGATATACTGTGACTCCAAGAGCGCCATCGCAATATCAGCGAATCCTGTTCAACACACCAAGACTAAGCACATAGACGTCAGGTATCATTTTATTAAAGATCATGTTGAAAAAGGAACAATTGAACTTTTCTTTGTAAAAATTGATTATCAACTTGCCGATTTGTTTACCAAACCTTTAGACGAAAAGAGGTTTACCTTTCTTGTCTCTAAGCTTGGTATGCTAAATCTAAAGATTTAATCAGTAGTTACCTATCAAAGTTTTCTAAATTGTATACTTTTTCATCATTTCTTCATTCTTAACTCTGATTGATATCTGCACTTCCATATTCTGTTCATGAACCAAGGGGGAGTATGAGAAGAAATTGACAAGTGGTCAATATTACTTCGAGGGGGAGCTCATAAAATTTGGCATGTACCTTTTAATGCCAATCTTTTTTTTGTAATTCAAGAATTTAGGGGGAGCTCTTCAAGACAAAAGGGGAGTACGGATATGACTTCTGATTATTTCTGATCAGAACTCGTACTTTTAAAAGTTTTACTGCTTTTTGTCTTTTCAATTTAAGTAAATAAATTTTACTTTGACTTGACATAAGACTTTTGCAGAATTTTTGAGAGATGCTTACAAGTTCATATGTTTATGACTTTAAAGCTTAGCTTCATAAGATGGAAGATCGTACGTAAAGGTATAATTCTATATCTTCATCTCATATATGGTTGAAAGAAGGACAACTTTCAATCATCGAAAACATTGTTTTCAATGTTCAAACCACTTCCCTATTCTCAAAACGAATTCATGATTTGGAAGTGTGACTTTAAATGTTTTCGAAGATCTAAATTGTGCTTTAACTGAAATAGTTAAACCAATCTGAGCATCACGTGCATCATAGGAAAACAAGGAATCATTGTGCCAGGACTTACAAGAAACTTCTATGGAATCACGTTAACCAGTGATTTCTACCCAAGAAGTTAATCCATAGTGATTGAGTGTGAGAAAGTGAAAAGAAATGAGTGTGATTAGAGTAAGCAAAATGTTTAAAAGAAAGAGCGTGTGAGAACAGAGTTAAAAGAATATCACAACTCTGCACCAACTTTTTCTGAGCCGGGTAGCCACATTACTAGTGTTTCACAATTCTTTGGTGATCATTATTGAAACAGGCAACTAGCCCATGCCAACTCTTGATCAAACCTCACCGACTACTCATTTTCTACTCAAATGGAAAATGTTTCACATTTTCAAAGGGGAAGTAGCACATATGCTATCTGATTTTCATTTGGAAAATCTGGATATTGAAAAAGAAGGAAGTCTGCCCCACCTTCGCACTTCAATCATGCACATTGAGTCTGTGTTTAACTTACTGTTATATCAGTGGTTTACACAATTTTGAGCCTATAAGCAATCATCAAGTGCTTAATTCTTTCTATCACAAGCACGAACACACAAGGAATTAGTTTCTTTGTCATAACGTTTATAGAAATTTACCTTTGTGGTGTTTCGATGATTAAATGGAACCCTGGGGGAGTCAACATCAAACAGCTCCTTTTCATTGTGTATTCGTTACACATAGTGACTTAGTGTTACTGACAGGCATGTTAACTAATTCATTAGTTGATTCAGGTGTTACACGACTACTTTGTCTAGATTTGCAAAGATCTGGATGAATATATCTTATGAATTGACGAATCAAAGGCTCCGAAAGATAGACATTTCTTACAAATAGTTTTGATGAAGTCGTTGCACTTAACATCAAAAAGGGGGAGAATGACTACACAAGAAATGGCAAAGATCACATGTTTCAAGAATCACGTCCAAGATTGAAATCTTCAAAAGCAAGTATCCTGAAGACATGCTGATTTAAGAGCTAGAGAAAGAGATTGCATCTTCTGAGCTGAAAAAGAAGACTGGATTGCTAAAATCTTTTTAGTAATGATCTTGATCCAAAGGGGGAGATTGTTAGATCACATATCTATTGGATTCAAGATCATCCAAACTGAAGATCGCAATCTGAAGCTAAAGCCTTAACGTCGACTCTCGATATTAAAGTCTATGTTTGTTTGTAATAAATGTCAAAGTAACTGTTTATTTTGTATTTTAAGTTTAATCTAAATATCTTATAAATAGATATTTAGATATTATATATTAGTTATTTAGTTAATAGTTAGATATTAGTTTAGTTTTAGATATTAGTTTTATTAGTTTAATATTGCAACTTGATGTTGCAAGTGGTTGTAAGTTAGAGTGTGTTATAAGCTAGAGAGAGATCTGAGATCAGATATGATCTTATCTCTCATCAACTCTCTCAACACAAAAATCAGATCATAGAACACACACACTCACGGTGTAAAAACAGAGAACACAGAAAAGCTTCAAAAGATCAAACCTGCAATCGTTGAATGTTATATAAAACAGGTTGGTAATCATATTGTGTTGTTGTTTCTATAGAACTTGATATAAGTATTGTTGGACCGACAGGTATACAGTTCCTTATAAGACAACTTTCGTTTCCCTTCCTTAAACAACCAAGTTTAGATTTAATAAGTTAGAGTTGGGAGTGAGAAATGGTCTAAATCCAAAGTTGGAGGGGCTAAGTGTAAATTGGAAATGTTAAAGATTTAACCTAAGGATTGCCTCATTTCTCTTGTTGGTGGCTGGAGCAGTGGGGAAGCGAGCAGATTGCGGTGGTTTGCTAGAGAGAAGACTTTGAAGTTTTGGGGATTTTTCTCTTCTTTCAAGGTATGATTCTGAATCCATGGTTACCTGTTTCCTTTTTGTGTGAGTTTGTAGATTTGTTTTAGATCTATTGGTTGGGTCTGAGTTTAGGTTGTTTGGGTTGCATCTATTCTTCGTTAGTTTTGGTATCAATTGATTAAGGAAAATGGATAAATCTGGGTGTTAATCATTGGAAAGGTTTTGGGCAAATAATGGTTACTTTTTGGGTGTAGACAACAACCTTTTGGGAAGATTTAAGTCATCGGGTTCGATTATTCTGAATGGTTCGATAACTCAGAATCGCCTCCGGGCGAAATGTGATGGCGGGGGACCGGGGTTAGACGGGCCGGTCGTTGAGGCCTCGGTCGGTGATGAGTCTGGTCGAGATTTGGGCACCGATCGATGATGAGTCCGGTCGAGTTTGGGCATCGGTCGAAGTAAGGTTCGGTCAAGTGAGGGTACCGGTCACCGATTAGCATGGCCCCGATCGACTATGTTTTGGGTCAAGGGGATCCGAGCGACCCGCGTGGTCAGGCCCCGGTCATGTGTTGCGCCGCGGCCCAGGTTCCTCCAGTCGGGCTTTGGTTTTAAATGCTTGGCCCATGGCTTTATTTAGTGAGGAATTTTACCGAGAGAGGAGTCGTTATCTAATTTAACGAATCGATATTCCTATAAGTATTTCGACCATGGGAGTGAGTTCAGTTTATTGGGGTTTTAACCATTTAGGTTATATTGGGTTAAGGGTTGGTTACCGTTGCGTATTAGAAAATATCGGAAGTTTACCGATCAATGGTTTTCTTATAGGTGTTGTTCAAGTAGGCGCAAAGAGTTAAGCAAAAGACACCAGGTGAGTTTTTCTGAACTAAATCCTTTTGTTAACTAAAGCATGTGAAAGTTTCATTTTAAACTTTGATTTATATATGATGGCATGAATAATATGAAATTATATGCAAGCTGTGAAATGATGTTGCTTTAGTACTTACTTGCGAGATTTATTTAAATGTTAAAGATGCTTTTCTTATTGTTGACAAAGTAGAAATGTATGCATACATGGTCCTAAGTGTGTAGGCTCAAAGTCGGGGGTGTGGCCCGCCTGTGCTCATACCGGGGGGTGTTCCGTTTATGCCGTTGGGGGTGTGTCCCAACAAAGGCAGTGTGAGTCACAGACACGTCGTCACCTTAGGGTGGCGGTAGTGTGAGCGGAGAAGTTTGTTGAAAGTTAAAGGTTTTTCGTTGAAGCTGAAAATGGTTTATTTTATGATAAATCCTTGAATGTTTGATGAGTTATAAACTGTTGTAATAGGGGACTCACTAGACCTTTCGGTCTAACCCTCGCTCTTTTTAAATCTAAAACCCTTTTCAGGTAAAGAGTAGGAGTAGGAGGAGCGGTTAATTTTTAAGAGAAGATGCGAGCTAGAGCTGAATTAGTGGACCTCCATTATAGATTCTTGTCAGTATATTCTCAGTTGTGTACTAGGTTGTCTTTCCGCAAACCTTGTATTTTAGATGTTGTTTTTGGGCAGCTTGGCATTATTATTTAATAAAGTTGGTTCTGCCTGTTGTCGTGTGAGTTTGGTTGTTATAGTTGGTATCAGAGCCATAGTTTAAGGGATTTAGGTGACCGGATGGGCCTAAACTTAAACTGTGGAGTCGGGGACACAACTGAGATTTAGGAAGCCTTTAAGAAAAACCTTGATTATCATGAGGTGTGATAACAATAGTGAGTACTCTCATGTAAGGTAAATTCAGAATTGCATCTAGCCAATGCCATTATGAATTTATAGGTGCATGGGCATACTCGATTGCTATTGTTGAGTGTGGTTCAGGGTAGAGAGTTCTGTCTATTAATTGATAATGTTAGTCTAGCGTGTGGTGGGATTTCGTTTTTGGTTGTAAGGTTAATACCGGTTGGGATGTTTATCGTGCGGGATGTAGATATTTCGTTGAGAAAGGACCTCTTGGGTCCATAAGAGGATAATGTTTGGAGGTGAGCTTCTCGCTTCAAGGGAGTCTTCGGTTTGGTAGATTGTTGTGTCGATTAGTGGGAATCAGGAAAGTGTTAATCCAGGAATCGAAGGATAGAAGCGATGTATTTGGAGCCATAGAATTGTAGAGTGGAAAGTATGGTTGAAAACGAAATCAGTGTTGACTGATAAAATGGAGTAAGGACAGGATGGAAGCAAGTTATTATTGGTAAAACCTTTGGGGTCAAAGTGTAGACTTGTGAATTACGAATCATCAATCGTGGTGGCATCTGATAGTTGGTCATATAAGGATGTTGGGAAGCGTCGGTGCCTAAAGTGGTGGCAAATATATCGATTGGCTGAAGATAAGTGGTCAGTGATAATCGTGATGAGTGCAACGGTTGACCTTGCTAGAGTGAAATAGCCTTCATGTAATTTGAGTATCATGCATTGTGTTTTCGAACAAGTTACTGTAGTCCCTCATGTTGAAATTTGTATATGTATGTGAGTGCACCTTCATAGTTCTGTTTTTTAAAATAAGTTGACACACACACAATCGCGTGTCTTGATTAAAAAGACAAGTTTACGTTTGCATTGTACCAGAGTGGAAACCTTTTTCGTTTTTTTTTTAAAACGAGTTAACCTCAGTTGTGGAAATAGTAACAATATTGAGCATATAATTTTATAAGTGAAATTGTTACGAATATATGTTGTCATAACAAGGAAAGTGAGAGTAGATCGAATCGCTTAGTTTAAGCAATTTTGTTATATTTTATAAATCGCATGAGTAAAGTTGTTGAAAATGTTTTCAAATGGTGTCAACATCGATTTTGGTTGAGTGAGATCTATTTTATCTTGGATTTGAGGCGGAGTGATCCTTGAGATCGCTGTGTATGGGAATCCATTATGCCAGTGTGGTAACGTGTACACTTAAGCTTGTTTCGTAATGTAATATTTCCTACATTGTCAAAAGTCAACGGTTTAAATTTACTTTGTCGCCGTGCATGAAGGCTATGAACTCTCTAGGTCATGGGGGAGGAATTGCATTTAAGAATGAGGAAAGTTTTGAGAGGGAAAGTTGGACGCTCGTTCAGAGAGTGGTCTATTATTGGTTTTGGTGTACTTGTTAGGGAAAGGTGGTAAACATCAGGAGTGGTTATTGTAGGCCTCTAATCTTTGGTGTTTAGGATGTTGTAATATAAAGTCTTGATCACATGTTCGGTGATTTGAAACGTGAGTGGCGGCAAATGGTTGTGTCTGTCAAGGAATTTGAAATCATAAAGATATATCTTTTAGCAGTTAGCTTCTGCAGGAGAGGAGGTAGGTTTCTTTGGGGATCCTTGTTGGTTGGAGACATAGTGGAAGTATCCCAATGCCGGCTGTTGCTGTGGAAGTCATAAATCATGCTTGTGGTGAATGGAAGGACGTTGGAAATGAAGAAGTAACTATGGATAGTTTTGAGGAATTTTCGGGAGGAAGCGAGGGATTATTCAGAAAAAGTGAGTGCCTAATGTGATGTTGGATAACTTGTATGGATCTTACAAAAGTGGAAGATCGCTAGTTCGGTCAAGTGGTTCATTATCGACGAGGTTTTGATGGTTATGTGGGAGTGAATTTTATATATAGTATATCTCGAAGGGGGTGCGCTTTGAGTATTTAATTATGCGAGGTAGTACGCTTAATCTTTCAAACTATTAGCGTTTTATTCCAGTAGGTTGCAATGAGCCGGCAAGGACCGAAACCTTGGTGCAGGGCGTTATTGAACATGTTTTGTGGTTGTTCGATTTTGGGGAGAACAAAGTCGTGAGATGCTTTATCTCAAGTATTAGTGTTTTGATCAGTGTAAAGAGATTAGTATCTAGTAGGGGTGAGGATGGTTTGGAGGAGTAGCGTTCGGGTATGTCATTGGTGGGAAGGAGTTTCTTGAGGTTAAACAGGGATTTTGGTGTTGTTTTTATGAGTAAAGTGTGAATGAGAATCTTGCTCGGAGATTCCCGAGGAGTTTTTTTCAGAAGTGGCAGGTATATTGCTAAGAGGTGTGGGGGTAGAGTTGGCATAGTGGTGGTGCTAAGTTTATTTTAATGGTCGATCGATTGTGAGTGGCTATCTAAGAGAGGAAAGATGTGCCCTGGTTCGCGGCGAGTAAAGACGGGTTATCTTTTACCGTTAAAATATTGAAGGAAATGTCAATGGATTAGTTCAGAGGGTTTTATAGTTAGTAAGAAGGTATGTGGGGTGATCAAAGTATTCCTTGAGTGTGCAGTTAATTCTAGCAGATAGGTCAACCTGTTTGGGTAGCGAGAAATGTGCGACGCTCTCTAGCATTGGGGATGTTTTGGAAAGGTTTGATTGATGAGCTGGAATGAGAATCGTAGGTAGCCGTTCGGCTAATCATAGTAATGAAAAATGCGCTTTCGGCACATTTGGAATCGTCGAGTAAGTAGCTAAGCTGAGGGCGAGAAATGACAAGAGATTCGGAAATGTGGAGCTATGTTTCAACCTTGCCGTAGTAAGTTCATGAACCCTGGTGAGGGTGCGGCGAGGAGATTAGGTGCGTGTTGGGATTTTGGGGTTGAGGAGTCAAAGTTGGGTGGTTGGTTGGGGAGATCAGAGTGTAAGGCCATAGTGTTAGACTTGGTATTGTATGGAAGGATTCCAAGGAAAGGGGGGTTGTCGCCAGTGTGGGGATTATTCGAAGTAGTTGGGGGAGCGTAGTCACCCCGCGTTTAATCAATGGAATTGGATTATTTGCAAATATGTTCGGACAAATTGTTGGTTGCGATGAGAAACTAAAGTATGGGTCGTTTTAATTCAGACAGTTGGAGTTGGTGGGCTATGAAAGCGATGAAATGTGAAAGTTTTCCTTCCTTATGTAAAAATTTGAGACAACGACGTTTGGGACTAACGTATATATAATGTGTATGGGTTACACATCATTGTTGAGTGTGATCAGTGCGGTTCGGAAAGGAAAGTGTTCTCTTGGCACTAGAAGTAAGGGGTGTAGTAAGAAGATATTTTGCTATGGTAGGGTACTCGATGAGGGAGATTCATAATAGCGGATTTACGGTGATGCTTAAGGTTGACATCGTGTTATGTTGGCGAATCGAGGGGTTATTCTTGTAGGCAGGGATTTATGTCGTTGTGACGTCATTTCTAATAAAGTTCATGCTTCTAAATAAGTGAAGTTATAGGTGAAAATCTTAAAGAAACACGTTTTAAAATCGTGAGTCCGAGTGTGTGTGGACAAAGCGAACAGTATCTGGTACGGTTGGTCCGGGAAGTTACCGAGGGTATCCGAATCAGAAATTGTGGAACTATCGGCCGATAAGGTCAGTCAGATTCGCGAAAGGTTAAAGGTAGCTCAAGATCGTCAGAAGATGTACGCAATTAAGCGAAGGAATCTGTTAAAGTTCCAAGTGGGGGACATGGTGATGTTAAAAGTCTCGCCTTGGAAGAGAGTAATTCGTTTTGGAAAGAAAGGAAAGTTACGCCCGAGGTTTGTCGGACCGTTTGTTATTTTAGAATGCGTTGGGGAAGTAGCATACAAGCTCGAATTGCCTGGGGAGTTGCGAGGAGTTCACCCCACATTCCACGTGTCGAATCTGAAGAAATGTTTGGCGGAGACCGATGTGGTTATACCTTTGGAGGATGTACAAGTGGATGAAAAACTGAGTTATATCGAGGAACCGGTGGCCATTCTAGATCATAAGATTAAGAAGTTGAGAAATAAAGAGATTAGATCGGTAAGAGTTCAGTGGAAGTTCCACAAAAGATAAGAGTCAACTTGGGAAGTGGAGACAGACGTGAGATCCCAATATCCCCATTTGTTCAACGATGGAATTCCGGGGACGGAATTCTTTTGAGGGGGGGATATTGTAACAACCAAGTTTAGATTTAATAAGTTAGAGTTGGGAGTGAGAAGTGGTCTAAATCCAAAGTTGGAGGGGCTAAGTGTAAATTGGAAATGTTAAAGATTTAACCTAGGGATTGCCTCATTTCTCTTGTTGGTGGCTGGAGCAGTGGGGGAAGCGAGCAGATTGCAGTCGTTTGCTAGAGAGAAGACTTTGAAGTTTTGGGGATTTTTCTCTTCTTTCAAGGTATGATTCTGAATCCATGGTTACCTGTTTCCTTTTTGTGTGAGTTTGTAGATTTGCTTTAGATATGTTGGTTGGGTCTGAGTTTAGGTTATTTGGGGTTGCATCAATTCTTCGTTAGTTTTGGTATCGATTGATTAAGGAAAATGGATAAATCTGGGTGTTAATCATTGGAAAGGTTAAGGGAAAATAATGATTACTTTTTGGGTGTAGACAACAACCTTTTGGGAAGATTTAAGTCACTAGGTTCTATTATTCTGAATGGTTCGATAACCCAGAATCGCCTCCGGGCGAAATGTGATGTCGAGGGACCGGGATTAGAGGGGTCGGTCGTTGAGGCCTCAGTCGGTGATGAGTCCGGTCGAGATTTGGGCACCGGTCGGTGATGAGTCCGGTTGAGTTTGGGCATCAGTCGAAGTAAGGTCCGGTTGAGTGAGGGTATCGGTCACCGATTAGCATGGCCCCGGTCGACTATGTTTTGGGTCAAGGGGATTCGGGCGACCCGCGTGGTCAGGCCCTAGTCGAGAGAGAGAAATGAGATGGCCCGGTCATGTGTTGGGCCGCGGCCCAGGTTCCTCCAATCGGGCTTTGGTTTTAAATGCTTGGCCCATGGCTTTATTTAGTGAGGAATTTTACCGAGAGAGGAGTCGTTATCTAATTTAACGAATCGATATTCCTATAAGTATTTCGACCATGGGAGTGAGTTCAGTTTATTGGGGTATTAACCATTTAGGTTATAGTGGGTTAAGGGTTGGTTACCGTTGCGTATTAGAAAATATCGGAAGTTTACCGATCAATGGTTTTCTTATAGGTGTTGTTCAAGTAGGCGCAAAGAGTTAAGCAAAAGACACCAGGTGAGTTTTTCTGAACTAAATCCTTTTGTTAACTAAAGCATGTGAAAGTTTCATTTTAAACTTTGATTTATATATGATGGCATGAATAATATGAAATTATATGCAAGCTGTGAAATGATGTTGCTTTAGTACTTACTTGCGAGATTTATTTAAATGTTAAAGATGCTTTTCTTATTGTTGACAAAGTAGAAATGTATGCATACATGGTCCTAAGTGTGTAGGCTCAAAGTCGGGGGTGTGGCCCGCCTGTGCTCATACCGGGGGGTGTTCCGTTTATGCCGTTGGGGGTGTGTCCCAACAAAGGCAGTGTGAGTCACAGACACGTCGTCACCGTGGCGGTAGTGTGAGCGGAGAAGTTTGTTGAAAGTTAAAGGTTTTTCGTTGAAGCTGAAAATGGTTTATTTTATGATAAATCCTTGAATGTTTGATGAGTTATAAACTGTTGTAATAGGGGACTCACTAGACCTTTCGGTCTAACCCTCGCTCTTTTCAAATCTAAAACCCTTTTCAGGTAAAGAGTGGGAGTAGGAGGAGCGGTTAAGTTTTAAGAGAAGATGCGAGCTACAGCTGAATTAGTGGACCTCCATTGTAGATTCTTGTCAGTATATTCTCAGTTGTGTACTAGGTTGTCTTTCCACAAACCTTGTATTTTAGATGTTGTTTTTGGGCAGCTTGGCATTATTATTTAATAAAGTTGGTTATGCCTTTTGTTGTGTGAGTTGGGTTGTTATACTTCCCAACCAATGTGTGATCTTACAATCCACCCCCATTGGGAGCCCAACGTCCTCGCTGGCACACCAGTCCAGAACCTAGCTTTGATACCATTTGTAACATCGTAGGCCAACCGTATCAGATATTGTTCGCTTTATCTACACACCCGGGCTCACGTTTTTAAAACGCGTCTGGTAGAGGAGGTATCCAGTCACTTATAAGGCAACTTCCGTTTCTCTCTCCAACCAATGTGGGACCTTACGTAAGAGATTTTTAAAAATAATGCTTAAAAAAATAGTACCTTAAACTTTTTTGGATGCTTTTAAGATTTAGTGAATATGTCTTATAAGAATATAGATATTAACTTGATAATTTAATATCCGACATTTTTTGAAAATATTTTACTTTAACCGGATGAATCCTGTTCCAACTGGTCCAAATGTTTTCCGAAAATATACATTAGTGTGGGTATGAATATAAGTATGATGGTTTTGACTTTCCATATTAAGTAGTTTATTCAACAAATATATACAAGAATCACGATTTTAGTATTTGTGCTATTTTAAAGTAAAGGTACATTTGGGGATAATGAATCAAATGTCTTGGGAACTTTTCGAAAGGAAGTTTGTTTTTTTATTTAATAAATAAACGAACAAAAAATATATATAAATATATATATATGTATATATATATATATATATTTTGTTCGTTTAGTGAAATGAAAAAAAATAATGATCTTAATCATTCATTTATATTTGTTAATATTCATTTATTAACGTTTGTTTATATATATATATATATATATATATATTTATATATTATACAATTGATATATGAAATCATTAAATAAATTGAGTTTTTAGAATTCTTTTCTATCCCTTTTTATCCAATTCTACATTTTTTAGAAACAAAATAATGAGTAATTGTGGTTCCTTTTTCTTTCCATATGTGTAACACCCGCAAATTCTTAAGGTAAGTATTTGTTCCCTTAATAAATTAATTGAGTTTATCTGAAAATATGAGCCTTTATATGCATATAAGCTTTATTTTAATACCATGATGTTATCTGGTTAGCATATTGATTACAAGTATTTAGACCTCGCGCTCATTTTCGAAATTGGCTAATTTTTTGGGCTGATTTGGGGTTGGCATGAGAGTGTCACGCGATAGTGACATTGTCAGTATCGCCGGTCACTCTCGCGGAGAGTGTACCGTGAGTGATGGGGGGGAGCTTCGCGATAGTGACACGCGATAGTGACAATTGTCACTATCGCCGGGCATACTCAAGGAAATTGTACCGTGAGTGGGTTGATGGTCGCGATTGTGTTTCGCGATAGTGCCAATGGCACTATCGCCGAGCACTATCGCTAGCGTAGTCTGGTCGATTTTAAAACAGCCTTCCAGCCTCTATTCGTCTCATAACTTCAAAATCAGATCTAGGGTTTGTTTGGGAGCGATTTTGGGCGATTTCCTTCACTTCTCCACCCTCTTGCTTCATTTATTACATAGAGATTGTTGGGGGTTTCAAGAATCTTCAAGGGTGCATTCAAGATCTCATTTCTCCCCATTTCATCTATTTTCTAGGTTTTAATCAAAAACCTAGATTGTGAGTTTACTAAACTTTTGTTAAAACTAGATACACATCATATTTGCTTACTTGTTGTTATTATTACATATTTGCTCAAAATGTTCATCTCTATGGGTTCAAGTATTTGATGGTGTTCTTATGAGATTATGTGAGAAATGTGTTTTATAGGTATCATCCTATGATTTACTCTATTTTGTGTATGTATTTGGGCCTTTATTATGTATACCCACAATGGGTATTTTGACATGATTAATGAATACATGTTTTGGTATATTATGATGATTTCCATTTGGAATATTCTCTTGGTGATGTTGTATCTACAAGATGTTTATGTGGATATTTGAGTCCTATGTTGGGCTCATATGGTTAGGATGGTGATATTGTACCCATGGTTGGTATTGAATTATATTTGGTTGAAATACACCTCAAGACCTCCTATATAATTTATGTTGGACGAACCAAGTCAGTAGACACTAGGAGGATGTAGTCTTGGGTGCCACCGTGTGGGTATGTGCCTACACCTCCGCCATTCGGGGTAATGTCATGGTTGTAGTCCTCGGATGTGTCGGGCCTTTGAATGTCACTCTTAGAAGTTGGCATTAAGGTACATTGTCTCTTTGGGTGGAACTTGATTGGTGCTATGGGTATCCCCCGTTGACTCCATACATGTTGAAAATTGGTTAACTGCTGATAAGAATTGTATATGTCCTATTATGCTATTTCTTGTTCAACTCACTAGTCTTTTTGGCCTAACACTTGCTTGGTGTCGATGTGCATCTCAGGTTCTAGTGGCGCTGGTTCTAAGCTGGCATAGTTGCTTGGGTGAGAGATTCGGGAAAATTGCTTTGGACTTACTATTTGTAGAAGAACATTTGGGTTCATAAATGACACCCCGTTCGTAATCTATTTTCTAGTTATCGAAATTATATTAGTTGGTTGTTATTTGTTGTCCGTTTAAATTACGACTGTATTTAAACAGGTTTGTGTATTTTCCCCATTTTGGGAGGCTCTTGCTATGGCAATTTTTAAATACCGCATGTCCGTTTTTCGGATTTTTATTATCCCTATTTTTAGGGTGTTACAAGTTGGTATCAGAGCTTTACCTTAAGTGAACTAGGTATTATTTTAGCATATCTAGACTTAAACTTTAGACTTTATAGTTTCACTGTCCACTTGGGGTAGAAATCCTAGGTGGGGAGAGCGTTAGGATTTACGGAATTACTTTAATTGAAAGTCGTGATGATGGTGACAAGAATTATTGTGTATGGTTCGTTCATAATTTCCCTTAGCTACTGCTATTATGAATGCATTGTTACGTGAGCATACTTGGTTCACTATTGTTATGATAATTGATGAAAGTATTAGTGCGTACAATGAGTTCAACTCGCTTAGTCTTTTCTCAATCTATTTCTCGTACATGTATGGCAGATCGAAATGGTAAACACTCGGAGTATGTAACCAAATACGCCAGAGGGCTAATTGGAAGTAGAGTCTACAGCTGAACAGCCTTCTGTGGGTGTAACTACCGAGGTACCTCCCATACCCATAATCTTGGGAGAAGGACCTGAACAAATTCCATGCCGGAATCTCAATGCAAGTAACTCCATCATGGAGAAAGTGACCATGGAGACCCGGATTCGGGACAGTATGATATTGGCCATGAATTCGGCCATGGCCCAACAACAAGAGTTTTTCCTGAAACTTCTAGAAGATCGAGACGCCAGTAACCGACAACCGGAGACGATGGCAGAAAACATCGTTATGGGGTCGGGTGGACCGGTTGTCTTGTCTGTGGGAGACCCGGCAGATAACGGGAAAAAGGGAAAGTCAAGGGATGCTCCTACAAAGCTTTTCTTGGGTGCAATCCGAAGGAGTTTTCTGGTTCTGCAAATCCAGTTGCGTGCATGTACTGGCTGAAAGAAGTAGAAATGGCCTTCGAGTTGAGCGAGTGTGATGTCTCTCAACGGGTGAAGTTCGCTTCCCAATTACTTCGGGGTGAGGCCCTGATCTGGTGGAACCTCACACGGTCTTCCCTTACTCCCGAAGTTTTGGCGAAGTTGACTAGGCCGGCTTTCAAGAAAAAGATCATGGAAAAATACTGCAGTGAAAGGTCATTGGACAAGCTGGAGGCGAAATTCCGAGGGTTGAAGAAGGGGACCCTATCCATTGCTGACTACTCCAAGATTTTCTTGCAAAATCTGAATTTCGTGGGACATCTCGTCCCGGATGAGAGATCAAAAATAAAAGCTTATCAACAATGACTGTCGGCAAGGATGAGAACGGCAATAAGGAATGCTAGGAGTTTGACCCTCCAGGATGTGATCGAGGAGTCTTTGCTGATAGAAGACGACTTTGAAGTGGAGAAGGATGAGAGGATCGATGTAGGAGAGAAGAGGAAGTGGGAAGGGTCGTCTGGGCCCATTCGTCAGTCTAAATCATTCGGGGGCGGAAGAGCCAATGATAGTCGCCGTGAGTGGCGGTGGTGTCACAAGTGCAAAGCCAAGCACTCTGGCCCATGCGACCCAAAACCTCACTCGGGTCCAATTAAGTATGCCAATTGTGGCCAGAAAGGCCATGTGATTCGGGATTGACCTATCCGAGGGCCGGTGTGTTTCGAGTGTCGGGAACCGGGGCACATGAAGAAGGATTGTCCGAAGCTTGTGGGTGGTCATCGTGGAAATTCTACGGGTTCGGCGGCTAGAGCTGAGTAACCACCAAGGGCGCCAAGTCGAGCTTTCCAGATGACTACCGAGGAGGCAAAGGAAACCGTTGATGTTGTTTCGGGTACGTTCCTAGTAAACTCCTTGCCATCTCGTGTTTTGTTTGATTCGGGTGCTACATGTTCTTTTGTGTCGGATACCTTCTTTAAGCAATTCAGTACTCCTATTAGTGTCCTTCTCGATGCATTAGTAATAGAAATAGCGAATGGGGATCAAGTGATCATCTGAGACTATTTTCGTGATTGCACTATAGTGATTGATGGGAATTCTTTTGGGATAGATTTGCTACCTATGGATATAGGAGGGTTCGATGTGGTTATAGGTATGGATTGGTTGGTGAGACATAAGGCGGACATCTTTTGCTCCAAAAAGATGATCCAAGTGCCATTGCCGGAAAATGGTGTGGTAACCATTTACGAAGAGAAAGGAAAGAGGAATAATCCTATTATTTCATCTCTTAAGGAACGCAAGTTTCTAGCGAAAGGTTACCCTTCGTACCTGGCTTATGTGGTGGACGCGAAGAAAGAGAAGAAGTTGGTAGATGATGTGGAAGTTGTGCAAGATTTTCCGGACGTCTTTCCGGAAGACTTACCCGGGTTACTTCTGGAGCGGCAAGTGGAGTTCCAAATCGATTGGCACCGACGTAAATGAAGGAAATGATGACACAACTCCAAGAGTTGTTAGAAAATGGTTTTATCCGACTGAGTTCTTCACCTTGGGGAGCACCGGTCTTGTTCGTGAAGAAGAAGGACGGATCTATACGGATGTGTATCGACTACCGAGAGCTAAACAAAGTCACGATGAAGAATAAGTATCCTCTACCTCGCATCGATGATCTTTTTGATCAACTTGAAGGCGCGGGATGCTTCTCAAAGATCGATCTTCGATCCGGATACCATCAAGTGAGAGTGAAGAAAGAAGATATTCCGAAGACGGCTTTTCGAACGCGCTACGGTCATTATGAGTTTTTTGTGATGCCATTCGACTTAACCAACGCTCCGGCCGTATTCATGGATTTGATGAACCGTGTGTGCCGCCTATTCTTGGATAAATTCGTGATTGTCTTCATCGACGATATCTTAATATATTCAAAGGACGAGTCCGAGCATGGGAAACACTTACGTGAAGTGTTAGAGGTTCTAAGAAGGGAGAAATTGTTCGCAAAATTCTCAAAGTGCGAATTTTGGCTCCAAGAAGTGCAATTCTTGGGGCATGTGGTATCAAAGGACGGAGTAAAGGTGGACCCGGCAAAGATCGAGGCAATGATGAGTTAGGAACCTCCAACAAGTCCGACAGAGATTCGAAGTTTCTTGGGATTGGCAGGTTATTACCGACGTTTTATTCAAGACTTTTCGAAGATAGCTACACCGCTCACTACACTCACAAGAAAGAACGTCAAGTTTCTTTGGACCGATGCACAAGAGCAAGCCTTTCAAACGCTCAAGAGGAAGTTGTGTGAAGCTCCGATCTTATCCTTACCCGAAGAATCGGAAGATTTTGTAGTATATAGTGATGCTTCCAAGATGGGACTTGGATGCATACTAATGCAAAGGGGGAAAGTAATAGCCTACGCGTCGCGACAATTAAAGGATCATGAGAAGAATTACCCAACTCATGACTTGGAATTGGCTGCGGTAGTTTTTGCGTTAAAGTTGTGACGACACTACTTGTATGGGACAAAGTGTACCCTTTTCACGGATCACAAGAGTCTCAAGTACATCTTCGATCAAAAGGAACTCAACATGCGGCAAATGAGATGGCTCGAACTTTTGAAAGATTACGATTGCGACCTATTCTATCATCCCGGTAAGGCCAATGTGGTAGCGGATGCATTGAGCCGAAGGAGTTATGATGGTGGTGTCAAGATGTCCCTTACAAGGATCGATGTGGTATCGAGTTTGTTGGAAAGCATCAAGTCGTGTCAAGTGGAAGCACTCAAGGAGGAAAATCTCAACTCTGAGATCATGGTGAAACAAAGCGGACTTTCGACGGAAGACGGTTGTGGAATTAATCTCTTCCAAGGGCGAATTTGGGTAACGAAGTTGGGAGGAAATCGGGAATTACTTCTCGAAGAAGCGCACAAGTCGAAGTACTCTATACATCCCGGTAGCACCAAGATGTATCGGGACTTGAAATTAAATTATTGGTGGCCGGTGATGAAATTGGACATGGCCAATTACGTGGAGAGGTGTGTCACGTGCCTCCAAGTCAAAGCGGAGCATCAAAGGTTGTATGGAAGTTTGCAACCGTTGTCCATTCCCGAGTGGAAGTGGGACAACATCACTATGGATTTTGTGACAAAACTACCGAAGACCTTGCGCTGTCACGACACTATTTGGGTGATTGTGGATCGTCTAACCAAGAGTGCGTATTTTCTTGCAATGCAAGAAACTTTGCCAATGGAGAAATTGGCCAAACTTTATATTGATGAGGTGGTATCGAGGCACGGAGTTCCGCAATCTATCGTATCGGATCGGGATAGTCGCTTCACATCGAACTTTTGGGCGAGCCTACATGTTGGGTATAAATATGCTAAGTATGGTTTATGCTGCTGATTAATGTTGCTAAGTGATTACTACTGCTAGATTATCAAGATTACTACTGCTATTATGAGTTATTACTGCGAGTTCATTAATACTGCCAGAGGTAATTAGTACTGCTTCTAACTTACTCCCTTCACCTATAAATACCCTGTGTGACCGCCAAATTACAAACGGCTCTTTGAATTGTCTACTAGTGTACTCTCTTTCTCTCTCTTGTTCTCTTGAATTCTCTCTTACCAGTGCGTAACCCTAGCTTCGACCAATCGCTCAAGAAGATGGTTGAACTGATGTTTGTCTTGAACACAATGAATTGACAATGTTACTCAAACCAAAGCAAGCAGAGGGATTTCATCAGATTGTGGATTTTCTACAATCCTCACACATCGCCCACGCTCTAACTGTCAATCCCACAATCTATGTGGAACACCAAAGGCAGTTCTGGGCCAATGCTGCTATTCATACTGAAGATGGCAATCAGGTCATCAAAACAAGGGTGTGTGATAAACCCCTCACAATCACAGAAGGAGCTATTCGCATTCATCTACGACTAGATGATGCCTCAGGTATAACCTCTTTAACCAAGGAAGATCTCTTCCAAGCTCTTAGTCAAATGGGGTATGAAGGTCCCACTGATGTATTCAAGTTCTTCAAGAACAGGTTTGCACCACAGTGGAGATTCTTTGTTCATACCCTTCAGCACTGTATTTCAAGGAAAACAACTGGCTGGAGTGAGTTCAGCAGTATCATTGCTTATGCTATGGTCTTCTTAGCTACCTCTAGAAAGTTCAATTTTGCTCAAATGATTTTAAATGATTTTATGTCAAACCTGGATACCAAAACCAAAAGCTTTTATATGTATCCCAGGTTTGTACAAGAGATTATTCTGAATGAATTGACGGATATACCTCATTTCAATGAGGTATATGTACCAAAACCCCTAAAGGGGAAGGTGTTTTCTAATATGAGGAGGCCTAGTAAGGACTTCTCAGGTATTGACACACCATTGTTCTCTACAATGATGGGTGTGTCTCCTTCCCATGGTGAGGCATGAGTGTCAAAGCCCTCATCTGACAACCAAACTGATGACCTACCCACACCACTCATTTCTATTAACATCCCTTAGTCCCTTCTTCAAAAGTCAACTTCACCCATCACTCATACGTATATAAGGAAAAAGGTAAAGAAGGTTCCTTCCCTTCTTGTACCTTCACCCACAAAACCTTCAAGCCCTCTAATGGAGCATTCTCCATTAGAGCATATCCAAAGGGAAACCACAGGGGTGTCTCCCAACCCCAAGAAGGTGCTCAATAAGGAGAAGGAAGAGCATATGGGCTATAAGGCTCACACTACTGACTTTGCACACAGTGCAGGGCAGGACAGTATGAACATATCTAAGACCTTCCCCATGGAAACTTTGGGTGGGCAATCATCCAAAGGTCCCAGGTGCCAAGAAACCAAGGGGTAGAGGATGCTTCTGCTACGCAGAAGACCTCTACTACTAAAAGATCCAAGGATCCTTCAAGGGTGGTAAACACACCCAAAGGAGGTGAGGACAGATATAACTACAATGAATTGATGGAAACTATGGGAAACATAAATCTTGATGTCATCAAGCAAGGCTCAGATATAGAGGAGATGAAATTGATAATTCTGTCTCAACAAGTGCAAATTACCAAATTGAAGAAGATGGTGATGAAGTTGGTACAAAAAAAGAAAAGAAAGCAGTATGTCTTGAAGATAAGGGGAGATGCTTTCAACAAGGGGGAGAAACAAGCTGAAGAGAAGAAACACAGTCCCATTGGCATGGAAACTCAGTTTGAGGGGAAGCTGAATACAGAAAAAGAAAATACAGAAGCAGAAAGTTCCAAAGCAGCAGAAACAGTTAAACTAGCAGCAGAAAAGGCACAAGCAGTAGTAACAGAGCCAGCAGCAGTAACAGGGCTATCTGTTGAAGAGATAGAAATAGCAGAAACTCTTCTAAAGGCCAAAACAGACATCCCCAAAGCCACTCAAAAGGCCAAGGGAGTGGAAATTAAAGAAGGAGGTCTTGAGCAGAAAAGAAAAGAAATCAGTGAGGCAGAAATGAAAAGAAAAGGCAAGGCAAGGCAAAAGTGGATGAATCTGTACAATCTCCCAAGAAGCTAAAAAGATAGAGATTGATGAGAAATTGGCAAAGAGGCTGCAGGCTGAGATAGAACAAGAAGAAGAGACTCAACAGGCCAAAGATAGGCAGATTGCTCTAGATCTGTCCACTAAGCTGAATGAGGAATATCAAAAGAGCCTGAAAGTTGCAGCTAAGGTAAAGAAAAGTACAGTGAAAGCATCCAAGCACAGACTGCCAACAAAGACTCAGAAAAGACAACCTTCTAAGACCTATTTGGCCAATCAAGAAAGGAGGAAGATGATAAACTTCCTGAAAGGAGCTCTTGGAGTTCCTGAAGGAATGTTTACAAATATGCCTTATGGCAGGATTGAGGAACTGCATACAAAGGAGATGTCAAATCTGAAAGGGGATTCCACTCAAAGGGAAGAAGCTGAAAGGAGGATGAAAGAGAGGCATGATCTCAATATCCAACAACCCTTTCCTGAGAGTGAGGAAACCACTCCCTCAAAAGAAAAGACTGAAGAAAAGAAGGAAGACCATACTGATGTGGAAGTTAAATCTGCCAAGAGAGTGAAAACAATAGCTTCCAAGAAACTGTTGAAGAAGCCAAAGATTGCAGAAGCTGAGAAAGATACAGAACCATCTGTTACAAGTCAAGCTGAACAATCAAGTCAAAGTGCACAGCAACCAAGTCAATCTAATGTGCATTTTGAACTTTACATGACTGTAACAGATAGTGATCCAGTGAAGGCAGATCCCATTTCAGTCCAAGCCCCTGAAATCATCCACTGGGATATTCTTAAAGATCAAGGCATAGAGTATTTCAGAATCAAAAGAATGGGTGATCACTTTGAAGTCTACTCTACTTGGGGGAAGATAATCAGATGTTGTTCCAAGTCAGACTTGGAAGAAATGTTTAAAGTGGGAATGAATTTGTATGAGGATGTGCTGAAGACTCCAGGGATGAACATCAAGAAACTAGCAATGGAGTATTTATGCATGATGTTTAGTCCAGATCTTGTAAAGCATGTCATCAAAGATGTATTCAAGTCCGTGGACAACTGGATGCTCATAGAAAGATGTGAGGTGTATATCTTGACCATAGATAAAAGCTTTCATGAATATTATCTGGTGGATAAGATATATGATCACAGCCTAGCTAAGCTTCATGGGATGCTGAAAGCCAAATTAATTTGTTCTCAAGGTTCAGAAATGGCAAAGATTGTGGTTAGCAGGATCATCAATCAAAGTCTGGGACTGGATCCAAATTTGGGAAACTGATATGAAGTGTTGAAAGCATCATAAAGACCATATTATGAAGAACTTAACTTCTCCTTCTGAAAAGTTAAGTTAGGGGGAGATTGTTGGGTATAAATATACTAAGTATGGTTTATGCTGCTGGTTAATGTTGCTAAGTGATTACTACTGCTAGATTATCAAGATTACTACTGCTAGTAGAATTAATATTTCTTAAAGAGTTAGTGTTGCTACTTGAATAGTTAGTACTGCTTGGAGAGTTAGTACTGCTAGTAGTTAGTACTGCTGAAGATTAAAGCTGCTGAAGATGGTTAATACTTCTGAAGATAGTTAGTTTTGCTTATAAAGATAAAGATGTCTTGGAGATAAAGACAAGCTGGAGATAAGGCTGAAGATAATTATGGGATTGATAATTATCTTGTAATCTACTCTGTAAATATAGTCTAGATGTTATAGATTATATAGTACATTCTGAGAGAATTATTGACAAAATGAATAAGTTTTGGTGATAGAGAATTAACCTCAAGACTAGTTTAGATCCTTTCTATAGAGAAGTATAGAACGTCTGTTGAGCCTGTTCAACAGATTGAGGTTTTGTGTGTAATCATCAAGTTGAACCAATATAAACTTGTGATTTGAGTTTGATATATTGTTTCATTGATTGTTAGTGTTAAAGTGTTTTTCCGCAACTTCTTTAACATTGTTTCTGAGTGAATTATTCTTGTTTGAGTTTCGATCCTGACACTACAGAAAGAGTTGGGCACTAGATTGAATTTGAGCACGGCGTATCATCCTCAAACGGATGGCCAAAGCGAGAGAACAATTCATACGTTAGAAGATATGTTGAGGTCGTGTGTAATTGACTTCGGGGGAAGTTGGAACTCACATCTACCTTTAGTAGAGTTCGCGTACAACAACATTTACCATTCTAGTATCAGAATGGCACCGTTCGGGGCATTGTATGGGCGGAAGTGCAGAACCCCGGTTTGTTGGCTAGAAGCGGGCGAGAAGCAATTTGTCGGACAGAAAATAGTCCAAGAGACGGCGGACAAGGTGAAAGAGATTCAGGAAAGGCTAAAGGCAGCGCAAGACCGACAGAAAAGTTACGCGGATAAGAAAAGGAGGTCGGTCGAATTTCAAGTGGACGATCGTGTCATGTTGACAGTATCTCCATGGAAGGGAATTATCCGGTTTAGAAAGCGTGGGAAGCTTAGTCCTCGTTTCCTTGGACCTTTCGTTATTTTGGAGAAAATTGGTTTACAAGCCTACCGGTTGGATTTACCACCGGCAATGGATGGAATACATACTACGTTTCACGTATGTTACCTTCGGAAGTGTCTAGCCGAAGAGGAAAGCGTGATTCCTTTGTCGGAAATTTGGGTGGACAATGGGAATCGTTGTGTGGAAGAACCGGAGGCGATTTTAGAATCGAAAGTGAAGAAGCTACGTCATAAAGACGTAGTCATGATTAAAGTCCAATGGAAGCATCATCAGGGTGCTAACGTTACTTGGGAGTCCGAAGATGATATGAAGTTACGATACCCTCACTTGTTTAATTTAGGATGAGATTTCGGGGACGAAATCCTAATTAGGTGGGGAGGATTGTAACACCCGGAAATTCTTAAGGTAAGTATTTGTTCCCTTAATACATTAATTGAGTTTATCTGAAAATATGAGCCTTTATATGCATATGAGCTTTATTTTAATACCATGATGTTATCTGGTTAGCATATTGATTACAAGTATTTAGACCTCGCGCTCATTTTCGAAATTGGCTAAGTTTTCGGGCTAATTTGGGGTTGGCGCGAGAGTGCCACGCGATAGTGACATTGTCACTTTCGCCGGTCACTCTCGCGGAGAGTGTACCACGAGTGGGGGGGGGAGCTCCGCGATAGTGACAATTGTCACTATCGCCAGGCATACTCGCGGAAATTGTACCGTGAGTGGGTTGATGGTCGCGATTGTGACTCGCGATAGTGCCAATGGCACTATCGCCGGGCACTATCGCGAGCGTAGTCTGGTCGATTTTAAAACACCCTTCCAGCCTCTATTCCTCTCATAACTTCAAAATCAGATCTAGGGTTTGTTTAGGAGCGATTTTGGGCGATTTCCGTCACTTCTCCACCCTCTTGCTTCATTTATTACATAGAGATTGTTGGGGGTTTCAAGAATCTTCAAGGGTGCATTCAAGATCTCATTTCTCCCCATTTCATCTATTTTCTAGGTTTTAATCAAAAACCTAGATTGTGAGTTTACTAAACTTTTGTTAAAACTAGATACACATCATATTTGCTTACTTGTTGTTATTATTACATATTTGCTCAAAATGTTCATCTCTATGGGTTCAAGTATTTGATGGTGTTCTTATGAGATTATGTGAGAAATGTGTTTTATAGGTATCATCCTATGATTTACTCTATTTTGTGTATGTATTTGGGCCTTTATTATG
This sequence comes from Arctium minus, assembly GCA_954870635.1. Taxonomy (NCBI): domain Eukaryota; kingdom Viridiplantae; phylum Streptophyta; class Magnoliopsida; order Asterales; family Asteraceae; genus Arctium; species Arctium minus. The sequence goes on along the minus strand of OX941090.1, from coordinate 49,619,218 downwards.
TATACCCACAATGGGTATTTTGACATGATTAATGAATACATGTTTTGGTATATTATGATGATTTCCATTTGGAATATTCTCTTGGTGATGTTGTATCTACAAGATGTTTATGTGGATATTTGAGTCCTATGTTGGGCTCATATGGTTAGGATGGTGATATTGTACCCATGGTTGGTATTGAATTATATTTGGTTGAAATACACCTCAAGACCTCTTATATAATTTATGTTGGACGAACCAAGTCAGTAGACACTAGGAGGATGTAGTCTTGGGTGCCACCGTGTGGGTATGTGCCTACACCTCCGCCATTCGGGGTAATGTCATGGTTGTAGTCCTCGGATGTGTCGGGCCTTTGAATGTCACTCTTAGAAGTTGGCATTAAGGTACATTGTCTCTTTGGGTGGAACTTGATTGGTGCTATGGGTATCCCCCGTTGACTCCATACATGTTGAAAATTGGTTAACTGCTGATAAGAATTGTATATGTCCTATTATGCTATTTCTTGTTCAACTCACTAGGCTTTTTGGCCTAACACTTGCTTGGTGTCGATGTGTATCTCAGGTTCTAGCGGCGTTGGTTCTAAGATGGCATAGTTGATTGGGTGAGAGATTGGGGAAAATTGCTTTAGACTTACTATTTGTAGAAGAACATTTGGGTTCATAAATGACACCCCGTTTGTAATCTATTTTCTAGTTATCGAAATTAGATTAGTTGGTTGTTATTTGTTGTACGTTTAAATTACTACTGTATTTATACAGGTTTGTATATTCTCCCCATTTTGGGAGGCTCTTGCTATGTCAATTTTTCAATATCGCATGTCCGTTTTTCGGATTTTTGTTATCCCTATTTTTAGTGTGTTACAATATGCATCCATTGGTTTAGGTGCATCCATGTTTGTTTAAGCGTGTCTGTTCATTTACTTTACTTTCATTCATTTATATTGGTTCAATCTTAATAAACGAAAATGAACAAATACAAATAATCACATTTTCTACACATAAATAAATAATTTCGTTTGTTTATTGTTTTTTCTGTTCGGTTGAATTAAACGAACAAGTACAAATAAACCTTTATTCATTTCGGTTTAATTACAACCCTGCGTGCATTAGATACTCATATAGTCATATATATAAGCACCATTCAATATTGCCTAAATTTTACGAACTATTCCAAAAAATAAATAAGATTCGTTAAATAAAAAATATTCATATTTCGAAGTGAAATGAATTAATTTGTACTAATTGGTTAGAAAATACCTAAATAAAAGATAATAATATATTTCTATAATAACATGAAATAATGACATTTGCTTGAACAATATGAACCTACAACAAATAGTTAAAAAAAGTATTGGTTTATATATGTGTTTTCGCATGAATTATAATCTTCTGTTTTAATTAATTGATCTAAAAGATGTTGGACTAGTTCTCGTTACTATCTTTTATGAAATTATATATTTTATTCGTCTAAAATATATATAAACTTGAATAAAATTTATGATTTAATTAAAAAATTGTTTAAATTATAATTTATTATCAAATATTTAAAATGGCTTTTTTAATAAATAAAAAGTTTTGAGCGTTAAAGTTCGAACGTAAAATTTATGTTTAAGAAAATACTTGATTGAAAAATTTAAGAATACATAATCTTTTAAATAAAATAATTACAAGATGCTTGTTAGGTCCAAATATTGCATCCAAAATTTAATATGGAAAGTCAAAGATGTAAAAGTCAACATTGTCATTGTATTAGTTTAGTCAAAGGTGTTTTACATTCCTTAGTGTTTAAGTCTTGTTTAGTTAGTGGTATACATAGGTTTTGGCTTTGTTAATCTTGTATCTACGAGAACTACGAACTACGTACTTCATTGTAACACATTCAGATTAAGAGACATATGACTTCAATATCTACTTTCTCTCTCTAGTTCTTGTTCTTAATTGTCAATATCTTGTTCAATTGCTTGATTGATTGGGATTTATTGATTAACAATTGGTATCAGAGCTGAACCAAACTTTTCGGAAATGATTTGATCATGATTTGAGTTGAAATCTTGATTTTTAGTTTGAAAATTTGAATTTCTGGAATTTTTTAACGAACTCGTGTTTGTGGTACTGTTCATACGAATTTTGTTGAAAAATCGGTTTTAGTGCAAGAAAATGGAATCATTGGATTCGAATTGTGTTTAGGATTGTTTCTTGTTTTGATTTCATTTCATAATTCGATCAAATTCATTGTCAATTCTTGATTTTTGAATTTTCTTGAAATATCGAACTTGAACTCTGTTCTTGATCGATTTGTGCAATTTGTTGTTTTTAATCTGGATTTGATAGTAATTTTGTGTTTAGCATTGTTTGTCGATGTTACTGATAAATTTTTGAGATCAAATTTGCTGGTTTGAATCGATTTGAGAAAGAAAGAGCCAAGATTCACGGTTTGCGCAAGTTCATATGGTTTGCGCAAGTTCATCCTCGAGTTCTTAATCATTTGCGCAAGATTTTTGGTTTCCGGACTTTGAAAGCTTAGTTTGCGCATCCAGTGCATCACGCAAAGTCTCCTTTGCGCATCAAGTTTATCCCGAAAACTTCACTTTGCGCTTCAAGGCACATACGCAAAGCTCAGTTTGAGCAATCAACACCATACGCAAAGCTCACTTTGCGCTTCAAGGCAATTGCGCAAAGCTCACTTTGCGCAACAAGACATTCACGCAAACCTACTTTGCGTATCCAGCGTGTTACGAGAACCTACTTAGCGCAATACACTTATCACGAGAAGTCTACTTTGCGCATCACATTTATCACGCAAACCTCATCTTGCGTTTCACTTGGCTCGCGCAAAGCTCACTTTGCGTTTCACGTGGGTCACGAGAACCTTACTTTGCGCAACAAACTATTCACGCAAAACTCTACTTTGCGCTATTTCAAGTGTTGTTTAAATTTTTGTGCTAGATTTCAATTTGATCTGATTTTTGATTTTCTGATATATAGTTTGGAACGATCATTCATATCAAGCTGATGAACTCATTCAAAATGGGATATTTTGCAGAACTTGAAGAGAAGATTAGAAAGTTGAATCTAGAGAAAATTAATCTGGGTCATGCTGTTGACTTTCACTCTCAAAAGTCAAAAGAGCATTATGAAGAAAACATAAGACTGAAAGAGGAAATCAGTGCCTTAAAGAATATCAATGAAGATCTTCTGAAAAGATCTTCTAGGAAAAATGATGAGAAGATAAAGAAATTGGAATCTGAGAATGCTGAACTTAGAAAGAATATATCTGGCTTGGAACAACAGCTTGCTGAAGATAAAGCTAATTTTGAGATTGAAAAGAAAAATTTTTCAAAGAAGTTCTCAGATTTCTCAAAGAAATGTTTTGAAGAGAAAAAGTCAGTTGAGCTTAAATGCATAAAATTTTCTCAACAAATTTCTGATTTTGAGAAAGTACTTATCTTGGAAAGAGAGAAATTTGCTAAGGAAAAGAAGGCCATAGAACAAAAGTGTGTGGGATTCTTCAAAGAACTATCTGGCTAGAGAAACGATTCTGAGAAAGGATTTGAAGAAGAACGATGCATATTTGAAAATGAGATAAAAAAGTTGACTGCCAAATTATCTGAACTGTCTGCTTCTGCACTGAAAGAGCAGAAGACGAAGTCTGAATTCTCGAAGAAGATTGACCAGCTTGTGAAAGAAAGAGACAACTAAGCTTCAAAGATCAAAGAGCTTGAAAAGTCTGCTTCAAGTTCTAATAAGAAATATGTCTCTTCACAAAGGTCAGTTAAATATTTTGATCAGATTCGTCGATCTAACATTTTCTATGATGGATTTTTATATGGTTCAGATACATATCCAAGGAGAAGAAGTTTCAAGAAAGAGAAACTGGTCTGGATGAAGAAACCAGTTAAAGATGAGATGACAGATGAGCTGAAAGGAAAGACATCATGTGTATATGTTCCCAAAGCAAAGAAGAACAAAGAGCATAGAGGTAAACCTGACATTAAATACTCAAAAGACCAATTACTCAGGTTTTCAGGTAATAAATTTTATTGTTCTTACTGCTGTACACATGATCATATCCATAAGACTAGTGATCATTTCTGGTATGGTTCTTACTCCATAACCCTCACACGAACTGCAACTAACATTCATGGACGCAAATACCAGTGGGTACCAAAGAAGAAAACTGATTCTGTGTTGCAGGCACCTCAAGTCAAGGGGGAGTAAGAGAACAATGGCTCTTGAATACTACAGTTCAAGACCCGGACTTCAATGTCAAGATTATGGCTTTTAAACACAACAGTTCAAAACCCGAACTTCAAAGTTGAAAGATTATGGCTTCTAAGCTAATCAGCTTAGGACCCGTTCTTCAAAGAAGTTTGACTTCTAAACACAACAGTTTAGGACTCGGACCTCAACGATCAAAAAGACCTTACTCCAGTTTTTGCATCCGATGGATATGATGGTCTACATCCCAAGAGAATTGATTTGATCTCTATCCTATACTTTTTCTCTGATAGATTTTTCTGATATGATGGTCTACAATTCAAAAGGGAGTGTCTGATCTCTATCCTGTTTTATCTGATATATTTTAGATGCCTAATTTAAGGGGGAGTAAAGGTGATGACTTCTGGTTATTTCAAGATCAGAACTCATACTATAAACTGTTTTACTGCTTTTTGTCTTTTATTTTTGAATAAATGATGTGAATAAAGTGGCTTCTGATCACATGACAGATCAGGACCCGTTTTTCAATGATCAAAGAAGGATATTATACTAATATCCAGGGGGAGCTCAAAAGACATAAATCATTACATCATGATTTGAGGGGGAGCTTAAAAAGGTAAATATCTTCTGTCTTAGATCTCTGATTGTTTGAAAGATGAACAACTTTCGAACATGAAAAACCGTTTCTTAAATGTTCAAATCACTTCCTATTCTCAAAAGATTTTATGAATTTAGAAGTGTGCTTTTAAATGTTTTTCAATTTTTTTTGAGCTTAATGTTTTACTGACCGTGTGTTTCCAAAGACCAATACTTGTGTATTATCTTGTCCATATACTGTCAAGTATTCATAACATTATCTTGTCCATATACTGTCAAGTATTCATACACACCGGTTCAGTATTTTATTTGAATTTGTTATTACCACGTCTCTAAACGAACCAATTTTTCGATGGTAATACCCCCGTTTGAAATTCAACGTTGTTGAGCATCATTCATTTTTTTAATATTTGGGCTTTCATTGATATATTGTTTATATTCGTTCATATAAACAATTTTCCAATTCTTTGATATCCTTCCCATTTCATTTGATCTGATTTTAATCATTGTCAGATTCTCAAAACATTTATATTCTTTCTTGATTTTTTCATTCATATAAAGTTTTGAGAAATCTTAAATGTTTAAAAATGCTCAAATTTCATTTCTAATTTTTCATGAGCATACATACACTGACATATGATTTCTTGTGCTTTACATATCAAGAAAATCATTGACCATCATGTACTTTTAGGAACATGGGATTCAGTGTGAGTACTTAATAGATCTTCCATGGATTCACGATAACCAGTGTTTCCTACCCCGGAAGAAATCCTTTGAGTGATTGAGGGGAGAGGGGTCTAAAAGAATTGAGTGTGGGAGTGAGCTGAGGTAAAATGAAAATGAGAGATTGGTTAGATGTGAGCTTATATGTTTAAAAGAAAGAGGGTGTGAGAACAGAGTTAAAAGAATATCAGAACTCTGCACCAAACATCTTTCTGAGTCGGGCAGCCACATTACTGATTGGTTCACATTTCTTTGGTGACCATCATTGAAATAGGAAAATAGCCCATGCCATCTCTTGCATACAACTCCACAAGCTACTCATTTTTTTCTTAAAAAGAGAATGTTTTACATTTTTTGGGGAAGCAACACATAATCTATTGGTTCTTCTCTTGGAAGATACTGATATTGAAAAATAAGGAAAGTTGCCCCACCTTCGACCCTTTCTCATGCACATTGAGTACATGTACAATCATTGTTGTCTCAGTGATTTACATACTTCGAGCCTTATGAAACACAATCATTATGCTAATTCTTTCATACACAAGCACGAGCACACAGAAAATTTGTTTTTCTGTCAGAACATTCATAGATAAACCTTGTGTTTTTCAATGATTGAATGGAAGTCCTGGGGAGTCATCATCAAAACCAGCTCCTTAAATTATACATTCGTGATACACAATAACTTTGTGTTACTGACAAGCATTCCTAACTGTTTCATTTGTTGAATCAGGGTTACCACGATCATTTTATCTTAATTTGAAAAGATTCAGGTATATACAGTTCATGATTCAGCTATTCAGATCAAAGAGCGGCGACTGTAAATTATCATTGAAAGGGGAGATTGTTATTTGAATACAAAGGGGGTGATCAAAGACTGTGTCGGAATTGAAGATGTTTTGATGATCATGATGCTCACAATCATCAAAAAGGGGGAGACATTTACAAAGATTTAATTTCAATGCCATGAAGAGATGTCAAAGTTTCAGAAAATTTGTTTTTCTGAAGACAGTCCAGAGATCAGAGTGATGAAGATACAGTTTTGAAAGATTTCTCAGAGATGAAAGAAGTTTCAAAAGTTTTCAAAGGAGTTTGAAGAATTCTGGTTCGCTTTCAAGACTTGTTGACTTTCAAAGCTACAATGTGCAAAAGACTTTTCAAAATTCTTCAAAGGCTGAAAGACTGAAGATTGTTAAAGCTTCAAAGTTCAAAGTTGTCAGAGACAAAAGCTGAAGAATCAAGTGTTGAAGACTAGTGTCAATTTTTTATTAAATCTTGAATACAAATGGGGAGATTGTTAGGTCCAAATATTTTATCCAAGATTTAATATGGAAAGACAAAGATGTAAAAGTCAACATTGTCATTGTATTAGTTTAGTCAAAGGTGTTTTGCATTCCTTAGTGTTTAAGTCTTGTTTAGTTAGTGGTATATATAGGTTTTGGCTTTGTTAATCTTGTATCTACGAGAACTACGAACTACGCACTTCATTGTAACACATTCAGATTAAGAGACATATGACTTCAAGATCTAGTTTCTCTCTCTAGTTTCTCTCTCTAGTCCTTGTTCTTAATTGTCAATATCTTGTTAAATTGCTTGATTGATTGGGATTTATTGATTAACAATGCTTAAGTCAATTCTTATAAAAGTAAAGAGTTTAATGAAAAAAGTCCAAAGAAACCAAAATGAACTATGTATTAAAATATTTTGAAATCGAACAAATAAATTAGTGAAATTACTAAAATCTAAAAAATAAATCCTTCAACTTACTTAAACAGAAAAGAAAAAAACCAGGATTTCATATTTAGAACAATTAGGTCTCTTAGTATATTTTTGAACGATTAAATCATAGAACTTATAGAACGAAATACATAACCATTTTTACAGATTTCTAATAACCCAATTTCTATTTTTGATTGTACAAACTTTTTATTTAATTTTTTAAATTTGTAACATATGTTGTATTAAAATATTCAAAAATATTATCTAAAATAAATACTTAATTAAAATAATAATATATTTGCTATATAAATAAATATCCAGTTGAATAAATTTTATTATATTTAATTTTTAAATAAGAATATGAATTATATATTTAAACCGTAAGATCCTAAAAAGTTTTGAAGAATTAAAAAAATGAGAGTTTTTTTTTCAGTAATGTAAAAAACCTTAATATATCTTCACTGTAATAAATAAATAAAACCTTCTCAATTTTTTTTAATTTTTCATACCTTTTTAGAATCCTACGGTTTAACTATATATTATATTAATTAAAAAAATTATATTAATTAAAAAAAATAAAAGACAGCTTGATCATGTTCATAATTCAGAATTCATAAATCACACTTCCTTCTTCCTCCCTCTCTTTTCCCTCCCTGTTCCATTTCTTCCATTTCTTTCTTCAATCTGCAAGTGACCAAGCATGACATCATGGATTCCTACCTGCTGCTTTCGGCGGAGGAATGTTATGGTAACAAAAACATTCAAAACTCAACTTCAATTTATGCATTTCTCCTCTGATCATGCTGATTTTTATAAAGATGATATGGAACAAATGAAGGCTGAGCTAGAGAGCTTAGTTCATCTTGGTCAATTAAAAAATATCGATCAACTTAGAGTTTCGATCGTAAAAAAGTGTAAATCAGAGGAACATGTCACAGATATTGTTGAGTTCTTTGATGCGGTAAGAAGAAAAGGTCTTGGTTATGGGCTATATAGCTCTAGTATCTTGTTACAGCAAATGGGAAAGTTCAAAATGGTTGAGGCTGCCCAACGGTTTTTTGTGCGAATGATTCGTTCCGGATTCGGATTCAAACCAGACATCTGGACATACACACCGATTATAAATATGTTATGCCGGCATGCAATGGTTCGGGTGGCAGAATCATATTTTAGTCAGCTGTTGAAGTTAGGCTTTTGTCCCGATGCACACGTTTCACATCGTTGATTCTAGGTTATGGTAGGGGCAAAGACATCATATACATGTTTAGGGTGAGCAAAGAAATGGTGAATCAAGGTATTCCATTGAATGGCTTGACATATAGCCATTTAATATGTGGGTTGTGCCATGTTGGGAGGGTTAATGAGGCCGTAGAGATGCTAAAAACATCGATCGGAGAAGGCATCGAACCCACTGTTCGTACCTTTACCCTACCGATTTCCTCACTGTGTGAAGAAAAGCAGGCAATGAAGGATCTGGATCTTGTGGTTCTAATGAGGAACAGGGATTGTCTCCCAAATATGGAGACATACTCGCCTCTTATTGGTGGGTTGTTTATAATTGTAACATCCTAAAAATTGGGAGTAATTTAAAATTTTGAAATTTGGCCATATGACGTCTGAAAATAGTAATAACCAATCTACCCAAAGCGGGAGATCCAATAACCTGTAATAAAGTATACAGCTAAACGGACTAGTGTATGTCAACCCAACACGGGGACTATAATACGGTACTTACAACCCATGACAAAATAGAGAATAAACTTGACAACCTAATAATCTAACTTGAGTGAGCAAGATTAAGGTTGGGTGTCGCTATTCTCCCAAAAGAAATAAACTATACTTCCAATAGTATCGGTCACTAAATCATCAAAAAGACCGCTCTCGAACCCAAAGTCGTCCACTCAATCCCGACGCATCCCATCGCTAGAGTGACCTGCCACACATGACAACCAAATAACAAGTGTTAGGCTAAAGCCTAGTGAGAATAAATAAACAAGAGCTAAAATGAACGATAAACCCGTTTGAAGTCATGTAGCCGATCTAGCCGTGAACTAAATCAAGGTAAAGCCAATAAATCATTAGTATTCAACATATATTGTCAATCGTTCAAAACCACATAGCGAGCTCAACTACTCCAAGTCTTTTGCTCGAAAACATCAAGTCAACCACTCCAGGTCTATTCTTGAGAGTTCCCAAAATAGGGCAACTCAAGCACAATGGGATTACACCTTACTGTCCATGGGACGCTGCCCGACCGTATAGGCCCACACCCTACTTACCATGGAGCCCGATACCTATCCCGTGCCAAGGGTAACCAAATGTCCGGACAAGACATTTGGTTACCGTGCCTATGGATCCATTGCACTAAACCAAAACCCAACTTACCAATTATAACCATACACAACCATGCATATACTTCAAGAGACCAATTTCCAAAACCCTAGTTTTCTCTTCATATGATATCAATACCCCAAATAGCAAATATTAGTTAACAAATATTTGAGTAAATGTGAACACCATGACTTTCTTTAACATATCATCCCATAAAACTTGTTTAGTCAAATAACCATAGTACCTTCAAAACCTCTAGTTAGGTCAAGACCCAACCAAAATCCGACTATGACTAGGAGACAAGGAAATATTATAAATACAACAACTAAAGCATATATGAGGGAGGAGTGCCCAAGAAAACTCACCTTGCAAGGGTTACACACCAAACCCTAGATGACACTTGAGAGAAGGAAGAAATGACACTTGATCTTCTCAACCACAAGCAAGAACCTAACATTAAATCCACCAACCAACCATAAGAGTCTTTACTAGGAGCATTCAATGAGGAAGGATGAAAACCCTACCTTTTGGTTCTCCAAAATCGCCCCAAGTCAGCTCCCAAATCAGATATTCAATTTTAGGTCGTAGGAGTGAGTTTTAAATGAGCTGCACCCGACCGCGACCTTGCCTCGCGATTGTGACATCTGTCACAATCGTTGTCACAATCGCCGGCTTCCCCCCACTCTCGGTACAACTCTCGCGATAGTGCCCCGCGAGAGTGACTCTTGTCACAATCGCGGGCACAATCGCCACCGCGCCCCGAGCTACGGTACATCTCTCGCGATAGTGCCTCGCGAGAGTGACTCCTGTCACAATCGCGGGCACAATCGCCCCAGTGGTACCGAGGCCCAAATTTCCAAACTTTGACCCAAGAAGCCCACGAACCCAATACCAAGCCCAACGCTAACGGTAAAACATGATTGAATCAAAATAAATACATACCGAGGTCGAGGGTGTTACAATAATCGACCAACCGAAGCTAGCAATCGGCTTTTACCACCAAATGGCGAGAACTAGAATGACTCCTCCGACGACAAGAACTTGTAATGCTCTCTTACATGGATTAAGCACAATGAGGATGTTTGATGTTGCCTTTATGATATTTGATTGGATGGAGGGATGTGGTCACTTGTCAAATACAAAAACATACAATGAAATCATTAGGATCTGGTGCTTGATAGAAAACCCCAAGAAGGGTATTGTTTTATTTAACAAAATGACCAATGAAGATGGATTGGAACCAGATGAATCGACTTATAGTATACTCATTATGGGTTTCTGCAGAGCAGGGTGTCTTGATGAAGCTGGTTCTTATTTCTACAAAGTGGTGAAGGGGAAGCGGAAACTGATGCCAAAGAAGTATCATTATATTTATATAATAGATGATTCTTTCAAACAAGTGAGAGTAGAAGTCGTCCTCAGGTTACTAAAAGACTGTGGTTGCAGTCCCAAAGCTTACGGTGCAATCATATTTTGTTTTCTCGAAAGGTGTCTATCAAGTGAAGCAGTAGAAGTATTTAAGATGATGAAAGATGCTCCTTATGGGGTTGACTACGAAGAGTTAGTTGGTTGGCTGCGTCAATATGGTTATATGAATCATGTCAAGATGATGTTTTGCTATCTTTGGAAGACGGAAATGGAAGATGATGATTTGCGATCTTTGGAAGAGGGTATCGTAGGGAATAGTTACAAAATCAAAATGTAAGGCTTCATTTCCCTTTTCGTTTCCACTAAACTCTGTAATTACTTATGGATGATGAATGTATCTGAAAAACCACCAAAATTTGGTCACTATCGTTTTCTCATCTCAATCATTTCATCAATATGGTTTAACTTTCAGCAGTTAGTTAAGTAACCATGATTTGGTTTCTTTAAAAATAATATTGTTACCCATCATTGTACAAACCACCACATGTGGAAACAGGAGCTGATCTTCAAAAATTAAACCACATTCATCAAATTGTAAATTGGGTTTAGCTTAGCCTTTAATTATAGATCAGCCATTGCTTCATACTTAATTGTTTATTTATTTACCAATTCTCAGTAGGACCCCTGCCAATCTAATCAAGCATTCATCTCTTTTCTTTCTGTTTTCTGTTTTTCAGTTTTTTTGGATGCCGACCGGTGTTTCTTAAAAGATGGTTTGTGTATCAGGCACTTGTTTTGATAAGATGAGATTGTTGGAACAATGTCGACTTGCTACGTTATTACTAATATAGATACAGAACTAGAAATTCTAACTTATAGACATGGGGGCATTTGAAAGTAATTAGAGAAAATAAACCACAAAATGTAAAAATATGAACCGTTCTGATCTTCATAGTGAAAAGTCGTTTCGTTGAACCTCAACTACTCTTTTCCCTAAATTCTATTGATGTTCTCTTTCTCCGTCTGCATTTGCTTTCTTCTCAACACACACACACACACTTTGTCAGGAAAATGCAATTACTATTTTATAGTCACAATTCTAGAAATCTACAACTAACTGAATCAACAAGTTTACTAATTTACTACAGTTTTTATTTAATATAAGAAAACCCGAATTGCAATTGATCACCACAAAGTTATGTTTTGCAATTATTGTTCTTTTGTTTAAAATTAGAAGCTAATGATTAATCAAATTTTATGTTACTACCGTTCACATGTAAAAAAAGGTTTACTGTTCTATCGTATACAATCTTCGGTAAAACATAGCTATTTTCAGAAAGTCATTAATGGTTCACAACCTTTTCCATATCCAAGATCCAAAATATTTACAGCTTCTTAAGGTTTCTCCTCAGCTATAAATATCAAGTAATATATACACAAACAGGCAACTTCATAATAACACCTAAAAGTTATCAGATATTCAGGCAAGTTCAAACTTTTCCAGATTCTACATCAGTTTGCAAGGAATTAGGTTGGTTATCCACAGACGAAACCAGTCCGATCCCAGTCCTGTTTTGCCCAGATTGTTGGTTTAAATCTCGAATCTCCATAGCATGTGTACCGACTTCATCTACTGGATCATTTACTCTTCTATTAGAACGGGTCTCTTCTAAAGCTCGAAAATAAGCATATGGACCCCACCCTGAATCCAAGAAGTAATGTTACTAAAAAAAATAAGCATACGGATAAGAGAGCACAAAAAGAAACCGAAGCCCGGTTGGACCCGGCCCAAAGAGCCCGACCCTAGCAAGCCCAGGGCCAGGGCCGACCTTAAAGCCCGATGAGGCTAACTTTTTTTTCTCAAGGCTTGGTCAAATCCCGATCAGGCCCTCTTTCAACCCCAATTCGCCAGGATTTTTTTGGATTATTGAAAAACGGGCAAGGAAGGTCGGGGCCTTGTGCATATCTATATAGATGTCACATGATATAAACACACACAAGAAACTACCTACCTTCAAAATGATATGGAGCTGGAAAAAACTGCAGATAGCAGAATGTGGCAACAGTGAGACCTGGAGAAGAACAGTAGAGTTTAGTGGATGCAAGTCTAAATGATTGTGTAATGTAGTTAAACTTTGAAATTAACAAACCTAAAAGACCACCAGCAAGTACATCTTGCCAATGGTGCCAATAATCATCCACTCGAGAAACGGCTACAAGAGACGCCATAAGGAGTGGAAGGAACACGATGCACAATTTTGCCACATGACCCCGACGATCAAATGCTTTGGTCTTTCCAGCCAAGTACAGTGCCAAAAACCATAAACATGCAAAGGACCCTGCAAAACACACTAAATTTTCAAATTGGACATTTTAACATGTTTTCAGGTCTATTTTTATTACATTTTGGGGGGTAGAAAACTATAATCTTAATGCAAAATTAACATTGGCAGAACCTTACATGAAGAATGACCGCTTGGAAAGCTCTTATGACCTTCTCTTATATCACCTTCTTCATCATGACATATAACATTGGCCCACCGATCATACTCCTGCGACATTAGAGCAAGCAACATGAGAGCATCATAAAGATCAATGCCAAAAAACCTTGAGGGCCAACTCAACCGGCAAATAAAGGCTAGGCCTTAAAACTCCTCCCCATAAGTCACCATGGGATTAGTCGAAGTGTGCGCAAGCTGGCGCCGACTCCCACAATTACCCCAGAAAAAAAGATCAATACCAAAAATCTCCAGACTTATTGATGAGCTTTTAGATAAATTTACAAAATTCGAGTATAAGTCACTCAAATATAGTATAAAATAGTTGTCCCATGTGCAAAAATATGTTTTTACACATGAACATTGCGAGAATGTCGCTGAAACTTGTATGGTCATTGTTGCTATCCTCTTTAACTTTATAAAAGAAAACAAGTTAAGTTGCATACATCAACTCCATCAGGAAAACAACGCCAAAAGAAATCAGGTCTAGGCCTTCCAGTGGCATCTTTTATAGCATCTGTCAGGACACCGGTTATAAGTACAGCAAATAATAGACCTGCAGAAATGTTAAGCAATGTAAGTCACTGAACACAAAGACAGGATTGAATGTGTTCAACTCAAACTTAAAACAGGCCATCGATATGGTTACCTAAAATGGCATGGTGCAGATCATATACATCTCTTCTCTTGAAATAGATGAAGACAAAAACAACTATAGGCAACAACACTGCGTAAAGCTGTACATAGAAATATTAATTATGCAAAAGTCATGGGTTTTCTAAAGCAAAGTTCATAAATGAATGCCAGAAAAACTAACTTCAATATTCACAGAAAAACTGCAACAAACCAGCTAACCACCATTGAAAATTTTGAAAAATCGGGAATAACCGAATAAGAAGACCAAAAATGAAGCCACAACAAACTTAGTCAGAACTTTGAAAAACATAGCAAATTGTGTTGCTTCTTAAAAATGGATTATTTGTAACCATCATTTCATTTGTTGCACAAATGGAAAAAGAACACCTGCTAAGGAATGAAAAACAGAAGATTTTATGCAATGACATGTTAGCTGAAATGTTCCATTTCACTCCAAATATGTAACCATGCAACACTTATTTTCATTCTTCTGATACATCTCATTCTTTAATTGATTCCATCATGCCAAGCACATTGTAAACATATTTCTTTAGCCTAAATCGATTGTTGGCACTTTCATAACAATTGTGATAACCATGCCCACTGAAATATAGAGTAGACATGGAAAAAAGTATAAGAAACTCACTGGAACGGCCCACAGGGGAACAGTGTTTTCCTTCATCGGATATCTAAGGTCTGTCATCATATCCTTACCCACAAAGCGATAGAACGGGTGTATGATGTTTAGGACAACCTCAATGATTAAAAGCAGAATCAATATAAGCCAATCATGCATGTGAATTCTAGCCACCGTAGTTCCATGAGACTTCATATAGAATACTCCAAGCTCGACTTCCCCAACTTTGCCCTGCTGTCCCTATTGAGATAAAGATAGGACCACATTTAACAAAAAGTTGTTGATGACGGTCCACACAGATTTATGTCACAAACACGAACCAAATTATATGCATCTCTTAGCGATGAGAAAATGCTTCAGTCATTATTTCTAAAACAACTATTTGTTTGGACCCCGTATTAGCAAGTAAAACAACTTATGGTCACTTAGTGTCATGGCGTGACCACTTTTGTGTTTTGTCCCACAGTCTCATTTTCCTGCCAAAAGAAAATTAGTGACTTGACCAATTTGCCCTTGTAAAAGTGGTACCATGTAATCTGTCTGGAACCATTAGCTTTTGACCTGAAAATAAGACTAGTGGGCAAAAATGTGATCATACGTATGAGAGAGGTCCAAGCAGATATCTTTGCCATGACTATAGCCCTTATACGTATTAACATTTTACTCATGCCAAATTAGAAGGATAATTCTAAAGAGTCAAGAAAAAGAATATACCCACGTTCCATTTAAGATGTACCATGAGAAGTGTCATATCTCCATTTTTAAGGCATGTTTTCAAGGTAATTCTATAGTGTACAAGAAAACATATGCCACTAAGTTAACAAAAAAGATCATATTTTCACAACCCACAAACCAAAATCATGCATCAAAGTTGCTTATTCATTAATTAGTTACGAATTTTGACACGCCAACATTAAGACCACGCGAATTGGATATTACACATATACCAAATTAAATTACGACTCTAAAGTGTACAAGAAAACATCTATCACTTATTTCATGATTGCAAGATCTTGCAGCACGAGAATCAGGTCTGATACAAGCAATTCACTTAAATCAAATTACTACTTAAGAGCAACAGCAATGAACATATCCTTTTCGATAAACCCAAGCAAATTCCAGCATTAGACTATAATCGGAGACATACTCGCTTCTTATTGGTGGGTTGTTTATAATCGACCAACCGAAGCTAGCAATCGGCTTTTACCACCAAATGGCGAGAACTAGAATGATTCCTCCGACGACAAGAACTTGTAATGCTCTCTTACATGGATTAAGCACAATAAGGATGTTTGATGTTGCCTTTATGATATTTGATTGGATGGAGGGATATGTTCACTTGTCAAATACAAAAACATACAATGAAATCATTAGGATCTAATGCTTGATAGGAAACCCCAAGAAGGGTATTGTTTTATTTAACAAAATGACCAATGAAGATGGATTGGAACCAGATGAATCGACTTATAGTATACTCATTACGGGTTTCTGCAGATCAGGGTGTCTTGATGAAGCTGGTTCTTATTTCTACAAAGTGGTGAAGGGGAAGCGGAAACTGATGCCAAATAAGTATCATTATACTTCTATAATAGATGCTTCTTTCAAACAAGAGAGAGTGGAAGTCGTCCTCAGGTTACTAAAAGACTGTGGTTACAGTCCCAAAGCTTACGGTGCAATCATATTTTGTTTTCTCGAAAGGTGTCTATCAAGTGAAGCAGTAGAAGTATTTAAGATGATGAAAGATGCTCCATATGGGGTTGACTACAAAGAGTTAGTTGGTTGGCTGCGTCAATATGGTGATATGAATCATGTCAAGATGATGTTTTGCTATCTTTGGAAGACGGGAATGGAAGATGATGATTTGCGATCTTTGGAAGAGGGGAATGGAAGAGGGTATCATAGGGAATAGTTACAAAATCAAAATGTAAGGCTTCATTTCCCTTTTCTCTTCCACTAAACTCTGTAATTACTTATGGATGATGAATGTATCTGAAAAACCACCAAAATTTGGTCACTATGGTTTTCTCTTCTCAACCATTTCATCAATATGGTTTAACTTTCAGCAGTTAGTTAAGTAACCATGATTTGGTTTCTTTAAAAATAATATTGTTACTCATCATTGTACAAACCACCACATGTGGAAACAGGAGCTGATCTTCAAAAATTAAACCAAAATCATCAAGTTGTAAACTGGGTTTAGCTTAGACTTTAATTATAGATCAGCCATTGCTTCATACTTAATTGTGTATTTATTTACCAATTCTCAGTAGGAACCTGCCAATCTAATCAATCATTCATCTCTTTTCTTTCTGTTTTCTGTTTTTCAGTTTTTTTGGATGCCGACCGGTGTTTCTTAAAAGATGGTTTGTGTATCAGGCACTTGTTTTGATAAGATGAGATTGTTGGAACAATGTCGACTTGCTACGTTATTACTAATATAGATACAGAACTAGAAATTCTAACTTATAGACAAGGGGGCATTTGAAAGTAATTAGAGAAAATAAACCACGAAATATAAAAATATGAACCGTTCTGATCTTCATAGTGAAAAGTCCAAGGTGTTGTTTGTTTTTCAAAAATAAGCACTTATCTACCCCATTTGGTAAACATTAATTCAACCTCTGATAAGAATAGTTCTACACATTTTTCCTAAACTCAATATAGATCATCTTCATAGCATTTATTGATATATCACATCGTACACATAACATTCCTTTCCACATTAAATGATTTCTCCAACTACAAATCCCCAAACATGGAAAATACACAAACCCTAGTTTCAGCTTATTTGAACATCTTACAATAATCATTTATCACATATTAACACAAGTATGAGTAGTTAAGGTTTAGAAGACTCACCTATAGGATTGTAATGACAAACCCTAGAAATGGAGAAACCCCAGATTTTAGAACCTTGAACTTCAAGAAGATGGAGCTAGCCACCAAGGGAGAGGAACCCTAGTAAGTAATAAATACAACCCACCAATATTCTAGATATGAAGATTGGGATGAAGGAATCTTACCTAGATGAGAGCAAAATCGGCTGCCAAAGAAAACCCAAAGTGAAATAATGAAGTATATAGAGAAAATCAGGCATTTAATGCATTTTAGCCCGTCGGCGATTGTGACATCGCGAGAGTGATAGGGCACTCTCGCCGGTCACTCTCGCCCAAAAGTGTACCGTGACCTCGGCCCGAATGACCAAATTTGGCCATCCACGATTGTGACTCCGCGAGAGTGACACTGGCACTCTCGCCAGTCACTCTCGCCAGAACTGTACCGAGAGTTCCCTTTTGGGCCTCGGCGATTTTGCCACCTCGAGAGTGACAATGGCACTCTCTCCAGTCACTCTCGCCGAGTGCTCACCTTTTAAGATAATTCGACTTCTTTCGATCCCGCTCACTCGGATGATTCTAAGGCGATTTAAAAGAACAAACCATAAGCAATTATGATTGCTAAATAATTCATGGTTCCAAAATTCGGCGTGTTACAATCCTCCACCCCTTAGAACAGATTTCGTCCTTGAAATCTTAACTATACAAATAAGCGCGGATAGCGCTTCTTCATGTCTTCTTCCGCCTCCCACGTCACATTGGCTCCTCGGTGGTGTTTCCATTGGACTTTCACCATGACCACTTCCTTGCATCGTAACTTCCTTGTATTCCTTTCCAAGATAGTCTCGGGTTCTTCCACGCACCGGTTGTTATCCACCCGAATCTCCGACAAGGGAATAACGCTTTCTTCTTCGTCTAGACACCTTCTTAAGTAACACATGTGGAATATGGGGTGAATTCCGTCCATCTCAGGCGGAAGATCCAATTTGTAGGCTTGAAGCCCAATACGCTCCAAAATGGTGAAGGGTCCTAAGAAACGGGGACTAAGCTTCCCACGTTTCCCAAACCGGATTAATCCTTTCCACGGTGAAACCTTCAACATTACCCTTTCACCCACTTGGAACTCGACCGGCCTCCTCTTCTTGTCCGCGTAACTCTTTTGTCGGTCTTGAGCCGCTTTCAAACGCTATCTGATGACTTTCACTTTGTCGGTCGTCTCTTGCATGATCTCCGGTCCGGCAAACTATTTCTCCCCCGCTTTTAACCAACACACGGGTGTCCTACACTTTCTTCCATACAATGCCTCGAATAGCGCCATGCCAATACTTGAGTGATAATTGTTGTTGTAGGCAAACTCCACTAGTGGAAGGTGTGCATCCCAACTTTCCCCAAAGTCAATGACGTACGACCTCAACATATCCTCGAGGGTCTGGATGGTCCTCTCACTCTGTCCGTTTGTCTACGGGTGATAGGCGGTACTCAACTTAACTCTTGTGCCCAACTCTTTTTGTAAACTATCCCAAAAGTGAGATGTGAAATGGCTATCCCGGTCGGATACAATAGAAAGTGGCACTCCGTGCCTCGGGACCACTTCATCTATATATAACTTGGCCAATTTATCCATCGGTAGAGCCTCTCGCATGGCCAAAAAGTGCGCGCTTTTGGTCAAACGATCCACTATTACCCAAATGGTATCGTGGTTTCTCAATGTCTTCGGTAGCTTGGTCACAAAGTCTATGGTGATGTGTTCCCACTTCCACTCCGGTATTTCCAAAGATTGAAGACTACCGTATGGTCGTTGATGCTCCGCCTTCACTTGTAGGCAAGTTATTCATTGTTCCACATAATTAGCCATATCTACTTTCATCACCGGCCACCAATAGTTGAGCTTTAAGTCTCGATACATATTAGTGCTTCCCGGATGAATTGAGTACTTAAACTTGTGTGCGTCCTCCAATAACAATTCTCGACATCCTCTAATCTTTGGCACCCATATTCGACCTTGGTATAACTTCAAACCCCTTCCATCTTCAGTCAATTGGAGATGTTGCTTCACCATAAGTTCACTTTTGAGGTTTGCTTCAAGAACATCTTTCGACTGTGACACTTTGATTTTATCAATTAAGCTTGAGACCACGTCCACCCTTGCAAAAGTGGCTTGAACACCTCTACCATACTCCTTCTGACTCAAGGCATCCGCGACCACATTTGCTTTTCCAGGATGGTATTGAAGCTCGCAATCATAATCTTTGAGTAGTTCGAGCCATATCTGTTGCCGCGTGTTCAACTCTTTTGAAGACGTACTTCAGGCTTTTATGGTCAGTAAAGATAGTACACTTCGTACCATAAAGGTAGTGTCGCCATAACTTCAAAGCGAACACCACCGCCGCTAGCTCGAGATCGTGAGTTGGGTAGTTCTTTTCATGTTCCTTCAATTGCCTTGATGCATAAACTATGACCTTGCCCCTTTGCATCAAGACACAACCTAAAACCATTTTAGATGCATCGCTGTAGACCACAAAATCTTCTGTCCCCACGGGTAGGGATAATATTGGCGCTTCACATAATTTCCTTTGTAAGGTCCGGAAGGATTGCTCTTGCTTCTCGGTCCAAACGAACTTCACATTCTTCTTTGTTAGAGACGTCAATGGTGAGGAGACCTTAGAAAAATCTCGGATGAATCTTCGATAGTAACCGGCTAGACCCAAGAAGCTCCGAATTTCAGTTGGACTTTTTGGTGGTTCCCAATTCATTATGGCTTCAATCTTTGACGGGTCCACCTTTACTACTTCACTTGTCACCACATGACCCAAAAACTGAACCTCCTTTAGCCAAAACTCGCACTTGGAAAATTTGGCGTAGAACTTCTCATCCCTCAACACTTTAAATACTTCTCTGAGGTGTCGCTCGTGCTCTTCTTCATTCATCGAGTACACCAAAATATCTTCGATGAACACTATGACTGACTTGTCCAGGAAAGGTCTGCAAACTCGGTTCATCAAATCCATGAATACCGTCGGCACGTTAGTTAGCCCAAAAGGCATAACCAAGAACTCATAGTGACCATAACGGGTTCTAAAGGCGGTCTTAGAAACGTCTTCTTCTCTAACCTTCACTTGCTGATAGCCCGATCGAATATCGATCTTGGAGAAACTTTCGGCTCCTTGTAGTTGGTCGAAGAGATCATCAATTCGGGGTAGTGGGTATTTATTCTTTACGGTCACCTTGTTCAATTCTCGGTAGTCGATGTACATCCGCATCGATCCGTCCTTCATTTTGACGAACAGTACCGGAGCTCCCCAAGGCGAGGAACTCGGTCTCACGAATCCCTTCTCCAACAACTCTTGTAATTGTGACATCATTTCTTGCATTTCGGTCGGAGCGAGCCGGTAAGGTGCACGGGAAATCGGGGTTGCTCCCGAGACTAGATCAATTCGGAATTCCACTTGGTGGTCGGGCGGCAAGCCCGGAAGATCGTCAGGAAAAACGTCTGGATACTCGCTAACGACCCGAACGTCTTCAATCTTTTTCTTCTCCGCCTTGGCATCCAACACGTACGATGGGAAATTCTTCGCAAGACACTTACTTGCTTTGATTGAAGAAATAAGGGCCACTTCACCCTTACGCTTCTCCCCGTAGACAAAGACAAAACCCCCGCTCGCGGTCGGTAATCGGATCAGCTTCTTTGAACATAAGATCTTTGCCTTGTGTCGTGACAACCATTCCATTCTGATCACCGCATCGAAACTCCCAATCGCCATGGGAAGTAGGTCCACTTCAAAGAGCTCTCCACTAATATCTAGATGGCACTTTTCCAACACCTCACGCAAGATCACTTGCTCCCCATTCGCTATTTCTACTACCAAAGCATCGCTAAGAGTACTAGTGGGTACATTTAAGTCTTTGCAAAAATCAAGCGACACAAAAGAGAAATTTGCATCGGAATCAAATAGCACCTTAGAATCAAGGGAGTTGAGTAAGAACGTACCCGACACCACGTCGATGGTCTCCTTTGTTTCCTCTCTCGACATTGGGAAGGCCCTCCCTTGAGCTTTGGGGACGATTTCCTTCTTTGGTTGAATCGGTAGGTTTCCTCCTCTAGCTCCACCCCTTAGCTTGGGGTAATACCTCTTGACATGACCCGGTTCCTAGCACTCGAAGTATACCGACCCTTGGGAGGAGCAACTTTGACTAGTATGACCCGACTTGCCACACTTGAAACACGTAAGAGGGTTGGAGTGAGAGTTGCAAGAACCAAAGTGCTTGCGCTTACACTTGGAACACCAATTCGCCTCCCGGCGATTATCAAACCTCCTTGGATTGGGTTGGTATTTATGTTTCTTTAACGTAATCGGCGAGCTCTCTCCTTTCCTCTTTTCCGCGGCCTTAGACTTTTCTTCCTTGTCCTTTGCGTAGACTATTTCCATTATCTTGGCCTCCTCTATGATCTATCAGAGGTTTGTAGCTTTAGAGTTGCGGACTCTATTTCCCATGTCCGCGGGTAGACCCTTCAGGTAGGCCTTCATTTTCTCCTTTTCGGTTGGGGCCACGTGCCCACGAGATTTAGCTTCTCCATGAAGAGACGGGTATACTCTTTCACCATCAATTCTCCTTTTGTTAAGGCTCGAAACTCGTCTTCAATCAAATCCATTTCCTGTTCTTTGCAATATTCCTCCATAACCTTCTCCTTGAAGGTAGCCCATGACATCTTTGCCAAAACAGTTTCTTCTATGGTCGCTATAACACCCCGATTTTCGAAAGGTATCATTTCAAGTTAATACAAAAACGGATATATTAAGGAAAAATAATATATTTAATTTTGGACTTGAATCCTTGATTTTATAGTCTTGTTATATAAATGATTCAATTACGAGTCCAACGGTTCTTTCCGGAGCAAAAACGGAGCTATAATGAAGAAGTTATGACCAAAACAGTTTCGGGCAAAATTTGGGGCGGCAGTGCTCCGCGCGGCTCGGGAGGCGTGGCCACCCGCGCGGGACCGCTGGTCGCACAAAAAGGGCGAAAATCGGCCTCCAAACCCCATTTTCACCCTAAACTTCATTCCTTCATAACTTTTGCTCCACAACTCCGATTTGGGTGATTCAAGTTGCTACGGTTTGTTTTTGAGAGCTCTTCAAGGATCTAGCAAGAGATTGGAAGTCTATTGAAGTATACTAGAGCGTTTTGTGGTGGTAAGCTTCTCATCTCTCCCTATTCATCTTCTTCACCAAAGTTTTCTAGGGTTTCATCCACCCTTTGTTCTCCCTTTCATAGATTGAAGGTTTGTAATCATCTTGGTAAACTAGAGGTGTTTTGATTGGTGGATTCAAGTTTGAATTAAGGTAATCTTCTATTCTCTTCATTTATGGAAGTTAAGATTTCGGTATCAGTTGAGGTATTCATGTATAAGGTTGGGAAACGATTATTTATGGTAGAATATGTATATTTATGGTGGGAACCTTGTGGATCTAGGTTATGGAAGATTTGGTTTGAAGAATCAAGTTCTTCAAGAAAAGTTCTAAGTGGGTAAAATCTATATTTAGTCTAAATCTAGCAAGGTGAGTTTACTAAACCTTTGTTAAAACTAGATACACATCATAATCTTTTATTTGCTATTTTATCTCTATGTGTTCAAGTATTTGGGATTTCTTGATGAAAATAGTTGGAAATATAGATATTGGTGATATGCTAAGTCTTATGTTATGGGTGCCATTATTTGGGGATTTTCTCATGGATACACAATGTGATTAACTTGATATGAAATGTACGCATGTATGGGTATTGTGATGGTTCTAGTTGGAATACCACTTTGATGACATATTTATAGGCATGATGAATATAAGTGTCATTTGGGTCTTTTGTTGGACTGCATGAGGATAGGATGGTAATATTGTACCCGTAGTTGGTATTGAAATATGTTGGGTTGAAGTACAACTAAAGGACCTCCTATATGCGTTATGTGGACGAACCAAGTCAGTGCACTAGGAGGATGTAGTCTTGGGCGCCACTGTGATGGTATGTGCCTAGACCTCCGCCATTCGGGGAATTTTCTTAGCGATAGTCTTCGGGTGTGCCGGGCCTTTGGGGTGTTCCTTGTTAAGGGCATCAAGGTATATCGACTCTTGGGTGGGAATTGATTGGTGCTTTGGGTCTCCCCTAATGACTCCACATATATTGAACATTGGTTAACTGCTGATAAGAATTGTAACAGTTCATGCATGCTTATTATTGTTCAACTCATTAGGCTTTTTGGCCTAACACTTGGTTGGTGTCAATGTGTATCTCAGGTTCTAGCGGCGCCGGTCCTAAGCAGGCTTAGTTGCTTTGGGGTGAGAGCTTGGGGATTTTGCACATGGACATATTATACTTTTGAAAGTGAACCGTTTGGGTTCTTAGATGACAACCCTTTTGTAATCTCTTTTCTATTTGTAGAATTTAGAGTTGGTTGTTATCTATTGTCCGTTGAATTACAGTTGTAATTAAACATGTAGTTTATACATTTCCCCATTTTTAGGAGGCTCTTGCTATGGCTATTTTCCATACCTCGTGTCTGTTTTGCGGCTTTTTGTTATCCCTATTTTTAGGGTGTTACAAGTTGGTATCAGAGCTTTAGTTTAAGTGAACTAGGTATGGTTTAGCGTATCTAGACTTAAGCTTTAGACGATATGACTTCACTGTCCACTTGGGGTAGGAATCCTAGGTGGGGAGAGCGTTAGGATTACGGAATTACTTTAATTAAAAGTTGTGATAATGGTGACAAGAATTCTTGTGTATGGTTCATTCATAATTTCACTTAGCTACTGCTATTATGAATGCATTGTTACGTGAGCATACTTGGTTTACTATTATTATGATAATTGATGAAGGTAGTAGTACGTACAATGAGTTTAACTCGCTTAGTCTTTTCTCAATCTAATTCTCGTACGTGCGTGGCAGATTTGATGGTAAACACTCGAAGTAGGTTGTCGGACATGCCAGAGGGTCAACCAGAGGTGGAATCTGCAGTTGTACGACCTCCCGTGGGTGTAACCACCGATGACATTCCTATACCCAGAATCTTGGGAGGAGGGCCTGAGCATATTCCGCGCCGGAACCTCAATTCAGGTAACGCCATCATGGAGGAAGTTACCATGGAGACCCGTCTTCGGGATAGCATGATGTTGGCCATGAATGCGGCCTTGGCTCAACAACAGTTGGCCATGACTTCGGCCATGACCCAACAGCAAGAGTTTTTCATGAAACTCCTAGAGGATCGAGACGCTAGCCACCGACAACCTGAGACTATGGCTGAAAACATTCTTGTGGGGTCGGGTGGACCAAATGTGGTAACGGTTGAGGAACCATCCGCTGAAGGGATCCGGACGAAGACTAAGGGGTGCACTTACAAAGCGTTTCTGGGGTGCCACCCTAAGGAGTTTGTGGGTTCAGACAACCCAGTTGCTTGCATGTACTGGCTCAAAGAGGTAGAGATGGCCTTTGAGTCAAGTGAGTGTGATCCCTCTCAACGGGTCAAGTTTGCTTCTCAACTACTTCGGGGAGAGGCTTTGATTTGGTGGAATCTCACTCGATCAGTCCTCACTTCTGAAGTTATGTCTAAGTTAACTTGGCTGGTGTTCAAGGAGAAGATTATGGACAAGTATTGTAGCGAGCGTTCGATGGACAAATTGGAGCGGGAGTTCCGAGATCTGAAGAAAGGGAATCTGTCTGTTGTTGGCTACTCCAAACTCTTTCTGGAGAAACTAAACTTGGTGGGACATCTAGTCCCCGATGAAAGGTCAAAGATTAAGGCCTATCATCAAGGGTTACCGGCCGAGATGCGAACGGCGGTAAGGAATGCCAAGTGTTCGACTTTGCAAGAGGTTATCGAGGAGTCCTTACTCGTTGAGGACGACATCAATGCCGAAAGGGATGAGAAGAAGCTTGTTGGTGAGAAACGGAAGTGGGAAGGGCCATCGGGGCCCGTTCGTCAATCAAGACCCTTTGTAAGCGGGATAATGGGTGATCAACGTCGTGAAGATCGGTGGTGCCACAAGTGCAGGTCAAAGCACTCGGGGCCGTGCGCTACAAGGACTCACTCCGGTCCAGCCGGGTGTAACAAGTGTGGTAAGAAAAACCACACAACTCGAGAGTGTTCCCTCCGTGGGTCGGTATGTTAGGAATGCGGAGAACCGGGGCATATAAAGCGAGAGTGCCCAAGGCTAGTTAGAGGAGGTTGTGGAAATTTTGTGGGTTCGACGGCTAGGGTCGAGCAACCATCAAGGGCACCGAGTCGAGCTTTCCGGATGACTACCAAGGAGGCAAAGGAGACCGCAGATGTCGTTTCGGGTACGTTTCTAGTAAACTCCATGTCTTCTCGTGTCTTGTTTGATTCGGGTGCTACATGTTCCTTTGTGTCGGATGCTTTCTGTAAACAATTCACCACTCCTATTAGTGTCCTTCCCGATGCATTAGTAGTAGAAGTAGCTAATGGGGATCAAGTGATCATTCGTGATCGTTTTTGTGATTTCACTCTAGAGATCGATGGGAGTTCTGTTGGAGTGGATCTATTACCTATGGCTATTGGAGGATTTGATGTAGTCATAGGTTTGGATTGGTTAGTAAGGCATAAGGTGGACATCTTTTGTTCCAAAAAGATTATCCAAGTACCATTGCCGGAAAATGGTGTGGCTACCATTTATGGGGAGAAAGGAAAGAGGAATAATCCTATTATCTCATCTCTTAAGGCTCGCAAGTTTTTAGCGAAGGGTTACCCTTCGTACTTGGCCTACGTTGTGGACGCAAAGAAAGAAAAGAAGTCGGTGGAAGATGTGGAGGTGGTGCAAGATTATACGGACGTCTTTCCGGAGGACTTACCCGGATTACCGCCGGAACGGCAAGTGAAGTTTCAGATTGACCTCACTCCGGGAGCGGCTCCAATAGCTCGTGCTTCATATTGTTTGGCACCGCCAGAAATGAAAGAGATGATGACGCAACTTCAAGAGTTGTTGGAAAAGGCCTTCATTCGACCAAGCTCGTCACCTTGGGGAGCACCGGTACTATTCGTGAAGAAGAAGGATGGATCCATGCGGATGTGCATAGATTATCGGGAGTTAAACAAGGTCACGGTGAAGAACAAGTATCCCTTACCTCGCATCTACGACCTTTTTGATCAACTGCAAGGCGCGGGATGTTTCTCAAAGATTGATCTTCGGTCCGGTTATCATCAAGTGAGAGTGAAGAGCGAAGATATTTCGAACACGGCTTTCCGGATGAGATACGGTCATTATGAGTTTTTGGTGATGCCTTTCGGCTTAACCAACGCTCCGGCCGTATTCATGGATCTAATGAACCGTGTGTGTTGCCCATTCTTGGATAAATCCGTGATCGTCTTCATCGACGATATTTTAATATATTCAAAGGATGAGTCCGAGCATGGAAATACTTACGGGAAGTATTAGAAGTTCTAAGGAGGGAGAAATTGTTCGCGAAATTCTCGAAGTGCGAATTCTGGCTTCAAGAGTTGCAATTCTTGGGGCATGTGGTATCAAAGGACGGGGTAAAAGTGGATCCGGCAAAGATCGAGGCAATGATGAGTTGGGAACCTCCAACAAGTCCGACGGAGATCCGAATCTTCTTGGGTTTAGCGGGTTACTACCGACGTTTCATTCAAGACTTTTCCAAGATAGCTGCACCGCTCACTTCTCTTACAAGGAAGAACGTCATGTTTCTTTGGACCGATGCACAAGAGCAAGCCTTTCAGACGCTCAAGAGGAAGTTGTGCGAAGCTCCGATCTTGTCCTTACCCGAGGGATCGAAAGACTTTGTTGTGTTTAGTAACTCTTCCAAGATGGGGCTTGGGTGTGTCCTAATGCAAAGGGGGAAAGTAATAGCCTACGCGTCGCGACAGTTAAAGGACCATGAGAAGAATTATTTGACTCATGATTTGGAGTTGGCGGCGGTAGTTTTCGCGTTAAAGTTGTGGCGACACTACTTGTATGGGACCAAGTGTACTCTTTTCACGGATCACAAGAGTCTCAAGTACATCTTTGATCAAAAGGAATTCAACATGCGACAAAGGAGATGGCTAGAGATTTTGAAGGATTACGATTGTGATCTACTCTATCATCTCGGTAAGGCCAACGTGGTGGCGGATGTGTTGAGTCGAATGAGTCATGATGGAGGTGTCAAAATGTCCCTTACCAGAATCGATGTGGTGTCGAGTTTGTTGGAGAGTATAAGAACGAGCCAAGCGGAAGCACTTAAAGAAGAGAACCTAAAGGCCGAGGTTATGTCCAAGCAAAAGGAACTCTTAACAAAAGATGGTCGTGGACTCAAACTCTTCCAAGGGCGAATTTGAGTGCCAAAGATTGGGGGAAATCATGACTTACTTTTTGAGGAAGCACATAAGTCGAAATATTCTATACATCCCGGTAGCACCAAGATGTATAGAGACTTAAAGTTGAATTATTGGTGGCCGGTGATGAAGTTGGATGTGGCTAGCTATGTGGAAAGGTGTGTCACATGCCTTCAAGTCAAAGCGGAGCATCAAAGACCATATGGAAGTTTGCAACCGTTTTCCATTCCCGAATGGAAGTGGGACAACATCACCATGGATTTTGTGACGAAGCTACCGAAGACCTTGCGTGGTCACGATACCATTTGGGTGATCGTGGATCGTCTAACCAAGAGTGCGCATTTTCTCGCAATGCGGGAGGCTTTACCAATAGAGAAGTTGGCTAAACTGTACATCGACGAGGTGGTGTCGAGGCACGGAGTTCCGCAATCCATTGTATTTGAGCATGGCGTATCATCCTCAAACTGATGGTCAAAGCGTAAGGACAATTCAGACGTTAGAAGACATGTTGATGTCGTGTGTGATAGACTTCGGGGGAAGTTGGGATTCACATCTACCTTTGGTAGAGTTCGCGTACAACAACAGTTACCATTCTAGTATTGGAATAGCACCGTTTGAGGCATTGTATGAACGGAAGTACAGAACCCCGGTTTGCTGGTTAGAAGCGGGCGAGAAGCAATTTACCGGACCGGAAATAGTTCAAGAGACGGCGGACAAGGTGAAAGAAATTCGGGAAAGGCTAAAGGCGGCCCAAGATCGACAGAAAAGTTATGCGGACTAGAAAAGAAGACCGGTCTAGTTTCAAGTGGGCGACCGTGTCATGTTGAAAGTGTCTCCATAGAAGGGAATTATCCGGTTTGGGAAGCGTGGAAAACTTAGTCCTCGTTTTCTTGGACCTTTTGTTATTTTGGAGAAGATTGGTTTACAAGCCTATCGGTTGGATTTACCACCGGAAATGGATGGAATACATCCTACGTTTCACGTGTGTTACCTTCGGAAGTGTCTAGCCGAAGAGGAAAGCGTGATTCCTTTGTCGGAAATTCGGGTGGACAATGGGAATCGTTGTGTGGAAGAACCGGAAGCGATCTTAGAATTGAAAGTGAAAAAGTTACGTCATAAAGACGTAGTCATGATTAAAGAACAATGGAAGCATCATAGGGGTGCTAACGTTACTTGGGAGTCGGAAGATGATATGAAGAAGCGTTATCCTCACTTGTTTAAGTTAGGATAAGATTTCGGGGACGAAATCCTAATTAGGTGGGGAGGATTGTAACACCCCGATTTTCGAAAGGTATCATTTCAAGTTAATACAAAAACGGATATATTAAGGAAAAATAAGATATTTAATTTTGGACTTGAATCCTTGATTTTATAGTCTTGTTAGATAAATGATTCAATTACGAGTCCAACGGTTCTTTCCGGAGCGAAAACGGAGCTATAACGAAACAGTTATGACCAAAACAGTTTGGGCAAAATTTGGGGCGGTAGTGCTCCGCGCGGCTTGGGGGCGCGGCCACCCGCGCGGGACCGCTGGTCGCACAAAAAGGGCGAAAATCGGCCTCCAAACCCCATTTTCACCCTAAACTTCATTCATTCATAATTTTTGCTCCATAACTCCGATTTGGGTGATTCAAGTTGCTACGGTTTCGTTTTGGAGAGCTCTTCAAGGATCTATCAAGAGATTGGAAGTCTATTGAAGTATACTAGAGCGTTTTGTGGTGGTAAGCTTCTCATCTCTTCCTATTCATCTTCTTCACCAAAGTTTTCTAGGGTTTCATCCACCCTTTGTTCTCCCTTTCATAGATTGAAGGTTTGTAATCATCTTGGTGAACTAGAGGTGTTTTGATTGGTGGATTCAAGTTTGAATTAAGGTAATCTTCTATTCTCTTCATTTATGGAAGTTAAGATTTCGGTATCAATTGAGGTATTCATGTATAAGGTTGGGAAACGATTATTTATGGTAGAATATGTATATTTATGGTGGGAACCTTGTGGATCTAGGTTTTGGAAGATTTGGTTTAAAGAATCAAGTTCTTCAAGGAAAGTTCTAAATGGGTAAAATCTAGATTTAGTCTAAATCTAGCAAGGTGAGTTTACTAAACCTTTGTTAAAACTAGATACACATCATAATCTTCTATTTGCTATTTTATCTCTATGTGTTCAAGTATTTGGGATTTCTTGATGAAAATAGTTGGAAATATAGATATTGGTGATATGCTAAGTCTTATGTTATGGGTGCCATTATTTGGGGCTTTTCTCACGGATACACAATGTGATTAACTTGATATGAAATGTACGTATGTATGGGTATTGTGATGGTTCTAGTTGGAATACCACTTTGATGACATATTTATATGCATGATGAATATAAGTGTCATTTAGGTCTTTTGTTGGACTGCATGAGGATAGGATGGTAATATTGTACCCGTAGTTGGTATTGAAATATGTTGGGTTGAAGTACACCTAAAGGACCTCCTATATGCGTTATGTGGGTGAACCAAGTCAGTACACTAGGAGGATGTAGTCTTGGGCGCCACTGTGATGGTATGTGCCTAGACCTCCGCCATTCGGGGAATTTTCTTAGCGATAGTCTTCGGGTGTGCCGGGCCTTTGGGGTGTTCCTTGTTAAGGGCATCAAGGTATATCGACTCTTGGGTGGGACTTGATTGGTGCTTTGATGACTCCACATATATTGAACACTGGTTAACTGCTGATAAGAATTGTAACTGTTCATGCATGCTTATTATTGTTCAACTCACTAGGCTTTTTGGCCTAACACTTGGTTGGTGTTGATGTGTATCTCAGGTTCTAGCGGCGCCGGTCATAAGCAGGCTTAGTTGCTTTGGGGTGAGAGCTTGGGGATTTTGCACATGGACATATTATACTTTTGAAAGTGAACCGTTTGGGTTCTTAGATGACAACCCTTTTGTAATCTCTTTTCTAGTTGTAGAAATTAGATTAGTTGGTTGTTATCTATTGTCCGTTGAATTACAGTTGTAATTAAACAGGTAGTTTATACATTTCCCCATTTTTGGGAGGCTCTTGCTATGGCTATTTTCCATACCTCGTGTCCGTTTTGCGGATTTTTGTTATCCCTATTTTTAGGGTGTTACAGTCGCGGTGTGGACGTCCCACCAGATTTGAGCCGCACCCCGCAACATTTGAGAACCAAAAATTACTTTCTGGCTCTCATCGCAGCCACAAGCCCGGAAGGCTTGCTCAATTTCCCTCAACCATCTCATGCAAGCTACAAGATCCTCGGCCCCGGCAAACTCTGGCGGTTTGCAACCCATGAATGACTTATACGAACAATCCTTCCCTCCTTGCCTTGTCTCTGGGGTTACCAACCCCTCTGTACGAATCCCGCCTCCGGTACCACCCGAACCGGCTATCGCATTCTCCGCAACCACCTCCGGTCTCCGAAGACTGGCATCCCTTTCTTCTAACATTTTTAGAAACACCTCTTGTTGTTTTTCCATGGTCGAGGTTACCATTGGGGGTATGTCCCAAAATTAAGGCAGTGCGAGTTAGACACACCGTCTTCGACGGTAATGTGGTCAGTAGCGTGATTTATCCTTATGTGTTTATAAAGCTGTTGATTTAAATTTTCTGGAAAGTTATTTTGCTGCTTATCTGTTAGAGGGGACTCACTAGACCTACGGGCTAACCCTCGCTCTTTCAAAACTAAAAATCTTTTCAGGCAGACGTGCATTTGGGAGAGTGGATAAGGGCAAAGAGAAGATGTAGCGAGAAGAGATAGAAGACTGTCATCCTAGTTCGCTTTATTAATATCTCAGTTGTGTATATAGGTTGCCTTTGCAAACCTTGAAATTTTTAATTGTACGCTTGGGGCGCTTTGGCATGAAATATTATTATTATTAAGATTTAATTGTTATCTTGTCGTTTTTGGTTGAGTTGTTATAAACACGACAATAACTGAGAATTTTACCAAGTAAATAGCATTTTATTAAATGTAATAAATATTTTAATAAGAAAGTTAGTGATATGATTATTAAATGGAGTGACTCTTAGAATTTGAAATAGTTTTTTTAAAGAGTTTTAATTTTTAATATTTTATTTAAAAAAAATGATTAAGTAAAGAGAAAATAGGAAAAAGAAAATGGAAAAAGTGAGTAGGGAAATGGCATGGCAGATGTAATTTCGGCGGAAAAACAGGTACGCACGTGAGAGGAGAGTGTTACATTTGTAGACAACAATCCAATTTACCTTTTTAAGGTAAACACGAATGTGTGATCAAATCTTCAAAAAGGTATATTTACCTAAAAGTTATTTTCTAAAATAAAGTAAAAAATGTTAAAAGTTATTCTATTCTAACAACTCTATCATCAATTATATTATTAAATTATATACTAAATATATTTAATAAAACATTATTTGTCTCTCCTAAACATACAACTTCAATTTCTTCTATTTGTGAAAAAAAATAATAATATTATTTCTCTAACTTAAATATGTAGTTTTAGATATTTCTTTTTTTTTTCTTTTTTCTATTTTAGCATATGGTATAACATAATTGTTGGAGTAAAAAAGTTGTTATTTTAACATAGCTGTTGGAGATGTTCTAACACCTATACACATGTTGACTCCATTACTCTTATGGTTATAAAGTGTAATTATCTATACTATATTATAAAACATTTATAAAAAACTCTTAAAAACATTTGTTAAAACTTAATGTGCCGCTATTTAATGCTAAATACTTAAAATCTCTTAAAAACTTTTTTAAATATTTATTAACTTTCAATACTTATCTCTAACCACTTTAACTCCCTAAAATCACTCCCCACATAACTAAGTACAGGATAAAAATCAATTTTTAAATATATAAAAATCTAAAATATAATTAAGATAAGGGCAAATTGCATTAAAAAGTAATGTACTTTCATCTGATTTCTATTTTGGGTAACGTACTTTTAAAACCTTCATTTTGGTACCTCAATTGTAAAATATCAAACTTTTGAGTACCTGGTTTACCTAATGACTTGCAAATGCTGACTAGGATCAGGTGTAACACCCTAAAAATTTGGGTAAAATAAAACTTAAAACTTCGGCAACACGATGGCTAAAAGTAGGTATTTAAAAACTGTAATTTCGAACAACTAAAACCCCAAGGTGTGGGTTAGTTTGTACAAGCATATGTAGCGGTAAAAATGAAACATAGTACACAACAACCTAATTAATCTAGAACATTTTAATTAACTAGATTAAACACGGGTGTTGCTATGTCACCAAAAATCGCTCTTCTCCCAAGACCCCAAAAATGATGCCCGAACCATTGCTCCTAGGTGTGCTTTTAGCGGATCAAGGTGTCCTAGACGCACCGTTAACCGAACCTGTGAGTCAAAGTACACACGTACAAGTGTTAGGTTGAATTCAAGAAGAATATCTAAGAAGTTCACATTGATCAACAAATACAATTAAAGCAAGTAGATGTTACCAATACGCCTTTAGATTTAAAATCATGCTATTATCCCGTTTTGGGATAATCAAGTTCAACCTGTATAAAACTCCATTTAACGGACGTTCCCGTTCCACCTTGGGTGACGAGAACACATGAGTGGAGTCACCCGCGATGTTAAATTGGATTCCCCACATATCCCGGACCTAGTTCCCATGCCACGCCGGACATCACAATCCTCGGACCGTTTATGCCTCTAATGCTTACTCCGTCGAGCTATGCTCCAAGGACTTATGGACACAGGTGCCTATCCAAAGTAGACGAGTTACAATCCGGAGACTTGCGTCACCTATTGCCTCCTCGCTAAAGACTCAATGGTCAAACAATTGCATGTTATATAAGAACCGTCTAACTCCTCGTGCACAAGGAATTAGGCATAACCTCCGTATTTAACTCTTGCACATATACATATGAATAACACCTTTCATGCAATGCACGTATACCATTTACAAGCATATTAAAGCACACTTATGAATAATATTTGCTTGACTACTAGAGTAATATGGTAAGGACCCCATTTGGTAAACATTAATTTCGACTGCTGATAAGAATAGTTCTACATATTTTTCCCAAACTCAATATAGATCATCTTCATAGCATTTATTGATATATCACATCGTACACATTACATTCCTTTCCACATTAAATGATTTCTCCAACTACAAATCCCCAAACATGGCAAATACACAAACCCTAGTTTCAACTTATTTGAACATCTTACAATAATCATTTATCACATATTAACACAAGTATGAGTAGTTAGGGTTTAGAAGACTCACCTATAGGATTGTAATGACAAACCCTAGAAATGGAGAAATCCCAGATTTTAGAACCTTGAACTTCAAGAAGATGGAGCTAGCTACCAAGGGAGATGAACCCTAGTAAGTAATAAATACAACCCACAAATATTCTAGAGATGAAGATTGGGATGAAGGAATCTTACCTAGATGAGAGCAAAATCGGCTGCCAAAGAAAACCCAAAGTGAAATAAATGAAGTCTCTAGAGAAAATCAGGCATTTAATGCCTTTTAGCTCGTCGGAGATTGTGACATCGCGAGAGTGACATGGCACTCTCGCCGATCACTCTCGCCAAAAGTGTACCGTGACCTCAGACCGAATGACCAAATTTGGCCATCCACGATTGTGACTCCGCAAGAGTGACACTGGCACTCTCGCCAGTCACTCTCGCCGAGTGCTCACCTTTTGAGATAATTCGACTTCTTTCGATCCCGCTCACTCGGCTGATTCTAAGGCAATTTAAAAGAACAAACCATAAGCAATTATGATTAGTAAATAATTCATGGTTCCAAAATTCGGGGTGTTACAATCCTCCACCCCTTAGAACAGATTTCGTCCTCGAAATCTTAACTATACAAATAAGCGCGGATAGCGCTTCTTCATGTCTTCTTCCGCCTCCCACGTCACATTGGCTCCTCGGTGGTGTTTCCATTAGACTTTCACCATGACCACTTCCTTGCGTCGTAACTTCCTTGTCTTCCTTTCCAAGATAGTCTCGAGTTCTTCCACGCACCGGTTGTTATCCACTCGAATCTCCGATAAGGGAATAACGCTTTCTTCTTCGGCTAGACACCTTCTTAAGTAACACACGTGGAATGTGGGGTAAATCCCGTCCATCTCGGGCGGAAGATCCAATTTGTAGGTTTGAAGCCCAATACGCTCCAAAATGGTGAAGGGTTCTAAGAAACGGGGACTAAGCTTCCCACGTTTCCCAAACCGGATTAATCCTTACCACGGTGAAACCTTCAACATTACACTTTCACCCACTTGGAACTCGACCGGCCTCCTCTTCTTGTCCGCGTAACTCTTTTGCCGGTCTTGAGCCGCTTTCAAATGCTCTCTGATGACTTTCACTTTGTCGGCCGTCTCTTGCACGATCTCCGGTCCGGCAAACTGTTTCTCCCCCGCTTCTAACCAACACACGGGTGTCCTACACTTTCTTCTGTATGCCTCGAATGGCGCCATGCCAATACTTGAGTGTTAACTGTTGTTATAGGCGAATTCCACTAGTGGAAGGTGTGCATCCCAACTTCCCCCAAAGTCAATGACGTACGACCTCAACATATCCTCGAGGGTCTGGATGGTCCTCTCACTCTGTTCGTCTGTCTGCGGCTATCCCGGTCGGATACATTAGAAAGTGGCACTCCATGCCTCGAGACCACTTCATCTATATATAACTTGGCCAATTTATCCATCGGTAGAGTCTCTCGCATGGCCAAAAAGTGCGCGCTTTTGGTCAAGCGATCTACTATTACCCAAATGGTATCGTGGTTTCTCAAGGTCTTCGGTAGCTTGGCTACAAAGTCCAT
Source organism: Arctium minus (assembly GCA_954870635.1). Lineage (NCBI taxonomy): Eukaryota > Viridiplantae > Streptophyta > Magnoliopsida > Asterales > Asteraceae > Arctium > Arctium minus. The sequence goes on along the minus strand of OX941090.1, from coordinate 49,583,522 downwards.
GGTGATGTGTTCCCACTTCCACTCCGGTATTTCCAAAGATTGAAGACTACCGTATGGTCGTTGATGCTCCGCCTTCACTTGTAGGCAAGTTATGCATTGTTCCACATAATTAGCCACATCTAGTTTCATCACCGGCCACCAATAGTTGAGCTTTAAGTCTCGATACATCTTAGTGCTTCCCAGATGAATTGAGTACTTAGACTTGTACCATAAAGGTAGTGTCGCCATAACTTCAAAGCGAACACCACCACCGCTAGCTCGAGATCGTGAGTTGGGTAGTTCTTTTCATGTTCCTTCAATTGCCTTGATGCATAAGCTATGACCTTGCCCCTTTGCATCAAGACACAACCTAAACCCATTTTAGATGCATCGCTGTAGACCACAAAATCTTCTGTCCCCTCGGGTAGGGATAATATTGGCACTTCACATAATTTCCTTTGTAAGGTCCGGAAGGCTTGCTCTTGGTTCTCGGTCCAAAGGAACTTCACATTCTTCCTTGTTAGAGACGTCAATGGTGAGGCGACCTTAGAAAAATCTCGGATGAATCTTCTATAGTAACCGGCTAGACCCAAGAAGCTCCGAATTTCAGTTGGACTTTTTGGTGGTTCCCAATTCATCATGGCTTCAATCTTTGATGGGTCCACCTTTACTCCTTCACTTGTCACCACATGGCCCAAAAACTGAACCTCCTTTAGCCAAAACTCGTACTTGGAAAATTTGGCGTAGAGTTTCTCATCCCTCAACACTTCTAATACTTCTCTGAGGTGTCGCTCGTGCTCTTCTTCATTCATCGAGTACACCAAAATATCATCAATGAACACTATGATCGATATGTCCAAGAAAGGTCTCCAAACTTGGTTCATCAAATCCATGAATACCGTCGGTGCGTTAGTTAGCCCAAAAGGCATAACCAAGAACTCGTAGTGACCATAACGGGTTCTAAAGGCGGTCTTAGAAATGTCTTCTTCTCTAACCTTCACTTGATGATAGCCCGATCGAAGATCGATCTTGGAGAAACATTCGGCTCCTTGTAGTTGGTCGAAGAGATCATCAATTCGGAGTAGTGGGTATTTATTCTTTACGGTCACCTTATTCAATTCTCGGTAGTCGATGCACATCCGCATCGACCCGTCCTTCTTTCTGACAAACAGTACCGGAGCTCCCCAAGGCGAGGAACTCGGTCTCACGAATCCCTTCTCCAACAACTCTTGTAATTGTGACATCATTTCTTGCATTTCGGTCGGAGTGAGCCGGTAAGGTGCACGGGCAATCGGGGCTGCTCCCGGGACTAGATCAATTCGGAATTCCACTTGGCGGTCGGGCGGCAAGCCCGGAAGATCGTCAGGAAAAACGTCTGGATAGTCGCTAACGACGAACGTCTTCAATCTTTTCTTCTCCGCCTTGGCATCTAACACGTAGGCAAGGAACGATGGGCAATTCTTCGCAAGACACTTACTTGCTTTGATTGAAGAAATAAGGACCACTTCACCCTTACGCTTCTCCTCGTAGACAAAGACAAAACCTGTCAGGATCGAAACTCAAACAAGAATTAACACAAACTCAGATACAATGTTAAAGAAGTTGCGGAAAAACACTTTAACAGAAAATCAATGAAACAGTATATAGGACTCAAATCACAAGTTATATTAATTCAACTTGATGATTACACACAAAACCTCAATCTATTGAACAGGCTCAACAGACGTTCTATACTTCTCTATAGAAAGGATCTAAACTATTCTTGAGGTTAATTCTCTCTAAACAAAACGTATGAATAATTGTTAATTCTAATTATCAAAATAAAATTGATCTTCAATATCAATACCATAATTATCTTCATCCTTATCTCCAGCTCATCTTTATCTTCAAGTCTTCTTTATCTTTAGAAGCAGCACTAACCTTCTTTTAGCAATATTAATCATTAAGCAACATAAACATCCTCAGCAGTATTAATCCTTGAGCAGTACTAACCATGCTTGCAGTAGTATTTTTCAATAACTACTAGCAGTACTAACTCTCCAAGCAGTACTAACTATTCAAGTAGCAGCACTATCTTTTCAAGCAGTATTAATTCTACTAGTAATATTAAAATTACAAGCAGTAGTAATACCTCTCAAATAGCAGTAGTATCCATCCTTGACATATTCTGACCCAACAATCTCCCCCTAACTTAACTTTTCAGAATGAGAAGTTAAGTTCTTCATTATAAGGTCTTCATGATGCTTTCAACACTTCTTCTCGGTTGCCCAGATTTGGATCCAGTCCCAGACTTTGATTGATAATTCTTCTGACTACTATCCTGGCCATTTCTGAATCCTTTGAACATATAAGCTTTGCATTCAACATACCTTGCAACTTGGCTTTGCTGTGATCATAGATTTTATCCACCAGGTAGTACTCATGATAAGCTCTGTCTACAGTGATGACATAGACTCCACACCTTTCAAACAGCATCCAATTTTCTATTCTTTAGAATTTATTCTCCAGATGCAGATCTCTGACCACATGTTGAACTCTGCTAGGATCAAACATCATGCACAAGTACTCCATGGATAGTCTTATTAAGCTCATTCCTGCTTTTGTCAATTTCTCTTCATACAAGCTCATTCCAACCTTAAACATTTCTTCTAGGTCTGTTCTAGAACAGCTTCTGATGATTTTGCCCCAAGTAGAGTAGACCCAATACTTGTCTCCCATCCTTTTAATCCTGAAGTATTTCTTCCTTTGATCTTCCAGGGTATCCCAATGGATAATTTCAGGAGCTTGGACTGATATTGGGTCAGCTTGTACTGGATCTTCATCTGTCACTGTCATGTACAAGTCAAACTGCTCATTTGATTGCTGATTGGACTGCTCTGGATTCTGCTCTGGCTCTGCTAAAGGTTCATCAATCGGTTCTGCTTCTGCTTCTGCTCTTTCTTCTTCAATTCTTGCCCTTTTTGCCTTTGGCTTGGTGGCAATAGTTTTCTTTCTTTTGATTACTCCAATTTGATGAGCCAATGTCTCTTCTTTCTTTTCTTCTTTCTTTTCCTTGACAGAAGTTCCTTCTTCACTTTCTGGGAAGGGTTGTTGTATATTGAGATCATGCCTCTCTTTCATCTTCCTTTCGGCTTCTTCCCTTTGAGTGGAGTCCCCTTTTAGTTTGGCCATCTCCTTCTGGTAAAGTTCTTCAAGCTTTCCAAAAGACATACTTGTAAACATTCCCTCAGGAACTCCAATAGCTCCTTTCAGGAAGTTTATCATCTTCCTTCTTTCTTAGTTTGCTAAGTATGTCTTGGAAGGTTGTCTTTGTCTAGTCTTCAGTGGTAGCCTTTGCCTTGAATCCTTATTTGTGACTTTCTTAGCAGCAGCTGCAAACTTCAGACTCTTTTGATATTCTTCATTCAACTTTTTAGCCATATCCAATGCAAGCTCTCTGTCTTTGGCAGATTGAATTTCTTCCTCCTTTTCCATCTCTTCTTGAAGCTTTTTGGCCACTTCTTCATCCAACTCAATCTGTTTCTGTTTCTTCAATGGTTGCTCAGATTCAACCATCTTCTCCTTTCCTTTCTTCTTTGCATCATCCACACTTATCTTTTTCTTTTTCTGATCTGATCCAACTTCTTTGATTACCACTCCCTTAGCCTTTGGAGTAGCTTTGGGAGTGTCAAGTTTTGCCTTCACCAATGTTTCGGCAATTTCTATCTCTTCCCTGGATAATTCTGTTTCTACTGGTGGAGAAGTTTCTACTTCTGTTGTAGTTACTGCTGCTGGTGTGGTTTCTACTTCTTTTGATTTTTCTGCTGCTTTGCTACTTTCTGATTTTGTACCCAACTCCCCCTCAAATACAGAACTTTGTTTCTCCCCTTCAGCTTGTCTCTCCCCCTTGTTGAAAGCATCTTCCCTTTTCTTCAATACATACTGCTTTCTTTTCTTTTTCTGCACCAACCTCAGAACCATTTTCTTTAGTTTGGTAATCTGCACTTGTTGAGACAGTATCACCGGTTTCATCTCCTCTATATCAGCACCTTGTTTGATGACATCAAGATTGATATTTCCCATAGTTTCCATCAATTCATCATAGTTATATCTGTCCTCGCCTCCTTTGGGTATGTTGACCACCCTTGAAGGATCCTTGGATCTTTTAGTAGAGGTCCTCTGCCTAGCAGAAGCAGCCTCTACCCCCTTCGTTTCTTGGCACCTGGGACCTTTGGATGATTGCTCACCCAAAGTTGCCGTGGGGAAGGTCTTAGGGATGTTCACACTATCCTGCTCTGCACTTTGTGCAAAGTCAGTAGTGTGAGCCTCACTGCCCACATGCTCAACCTGCTCCTTAGTGAGCACCTTCTTGGGGTTGGGAGACACCCATGTGGTTTCCCTATCGATATTCTCTAATGGAGAATGCTCCATTAGAGGGCTTGAAGGTTGTGGGGGGTGAAGGTACAAGAAAGGAAGGAACCTTCTTTACCTTTTTCCTTATATAGATTTTGGTGATGGGGGATGTGGGCTTTTCAATAGGAAGCTGAGGAGGATTACTAGAAATGAGTGGTGTGGATAGGTCATCAGTTTGGTTGTCAGATGAGAGCTTTGACACTGATGCCTCACCATGGGAATGTGACACACCCATCATTGTAGAGAACAATGGGGTGTCTTGGCCAGAAAAGTCCTTGGAGGGCCTTTTCATGTTTGAGAATACCTTCCCTTTGGGAGATTTTGGTACATACACCCTTGAAAAGAGGGTAGATTCGTCAATTCCTGTAGTATAATCTCTTGTACAAACCTGGGATACATATAAAAGCTTTTTGATTTGGTATCCAGGTTTGACATAAAATCATTGAAAATCATTTGTGAGAAATTAAACTTTCTAGAGGTAGCTAAGCAGACCAAAGCATAAGCTAAGGTACTGCTAAACTCACTCCATCCAGTTGTTTTTCGTGAAATGCAATGTTGTAGGGTATGAACAAAAAATCTCCACTGTGGTGAAAATCTTGACAAGAATCTTTCTTATCTTGGTCACAGAATTCAACAGGATCAGTAGTAGGTGTTGGGAACAGCACAAACTCTTGTCTTTGTACTTGTGCCTTTTCTGTCCCTGTTCCTGCATTATGCTCATCACTGAAACCCAAAGAATTAGTCAGTGAATCAATGTCAAATAGCCAATCAGGACCTGAATCAAGTTGATTTGGTGTGTTCTCATTGCATTTGACATTGTCACTTTCCTCAATAATCCTAGAACAGGTGTTAAAAACTCTGTAGGCCTTACTTTGAGATGAGTAACCAACAAGAAACCCATCCTCAACTTTGCTATCAAACTTTCCTAGATGAGTTTTGGTATTGAGAATTGTGCAAGGACACCCAAATGGTTTGAAAAATCCAATAAAATGTTTCTTCTTTTTAAAAAGCTCATAGGGCGTCTTGTCTTGAGATTTTACTACTAGAACTCTGTTTTGAACATAGCAGGCAGTATTAACTGCTTCTATCCAAAAAGTAATTGGAAGATTTGAATCTACCAACAGAGATCTAGCAGCTTCTATCAGAGTCCTATTTCTCCTTTCAGCAACACCATTCTGTTGAGGAGTTCTAGGAGCACTGTATTGTCTCTCAATGCCTTTTTCCTCACAGAAGCTGTTTAGGTCATTATTTTTTAATTCAGTTCCATTATCAGACCTAATGACTTTAACTCTTAGATTTGTTTGGTTTTCAACTCTAAGAACAAATGATTTGATCATTCCACTTGTCTCATCCTTTGTCCTCAGAAAATAGACCCAAGTGAATCTAGAGAAATCATCAACAATAACCAAGCAGTAGGATTTCTTACCAATACTCATCACATTTGTAGGGCCAAATAGATCCATATGCAGTAAATTAAGAGGTGGAGAGATTGTATTTATCTCTTTGGACTTATGAGAAGTTTTGTGCTATTTTCCTTTAAGACATGCAACACAATGATCATCACATGAAAATACCTTTTGTGGCAAACCTCTTACAAGGTTGTTTTTCACAAGTTTGTTCATTGTTTTAAAGTTCATGTGACACATCCTTCTGTGCCAAAGAGATGATTCATCTACTGAAGCTTTTGAAAATAAACAATTTAGAGATGAATCAGAAACTACACTCTCCAAGTCTAATCAATAAACATTGTCCTTTCTAGGAGTTCTAAGTAGTATCATACTTTCATCAACTACCTTAAACCCTGGAGCAAGGATAATACATTCAGTATCATTGAATAATATGCTATGTTTCTTGTCACAGACCTGTGATACACTTAACAGGTTGTATCTCAATTGCTCAACATAGTATACATCCTCAAAGATCATCTTACCTTTTGACACATTACCTTTTCCACTTATCTTACCACCTGCTGGATTATCACCAAAATCAACATGTCCTCCATCAATTCTTTTGAAGTTTTGAAGGCATACCATGTTACCTGTCATGTTCCTGGAACAACCACTATCAACATGCCAAATGCTCCTCCCCTTGAGTTGTTGGTTGCCCTGCACATTTAATAAAGCAGTTAGTTTTTAATAGGAACCCAAGCCAAAGTGGTCTTGGGTTTTCCATTCTCATCAACATATTCATATTCAGATTGGATAAGATTATCACACTGAGAAATCTTATTGCTTGAATACTTTGTCATAATAATGGGTCTGTTACTGGAAGCAGTACTAACTTGATTGGCAGTACTAACTTTGTTAGCAGTACTAACATCATTAGCAGTACTAATTGGGTTAGCAGTACTAATTTTGTTAGCAGTACTAACTGAGTTAGCAGTAGTATTGCTTGCAGCAGCATTATTTCTGTCAGCAGTACTATTAGAAGTAGCAGTACTAACAGATTTCTTTACTTTTGGAACCCACACCTGGACAAAGTTGTTTGCTGTCTTTTTCTTTAAGTTACTCCTTGGCTTATTTGGAGTATTTTTCTTTGAATTAGCAAACTTATTCTGAACATGAGATTTTATAGGAGCCCTTCTCACATTCTCAGCCATATGATTCCTTATTTGCTTCCTATAGCCAACAGGATTTTGTATATTTCTTTGAAAACCGATCCTTTGGTTAATAGGATTGAAATAACAGTGTTTGGCTAGATGATTTAGCTTGCCACAGATAAAACAAGGTTTTGGTCTGTTAATTTTTCTCAGATCAATTTCTTGTTTTAATGCCCACTGATTATTTCTATTTCTTTGATTTCCCCTTGTTTTATCATGTTTTTGGGGCTGATTCTGTTTACAAGTACAGGGATTAACAACAGTAGTTTGCATGTAATGAACTCCCTGTTCCTTTCCCTTCCCTCTCTCAGAGGTCTCAGCTTTTACATTCTTAACAGTCTCTTCCCCAGACTTTACTTTCTCACTCTTGACAAAAGGTTTACCCCCTCTTTCATTTGTCAGTATGTGGTTTTCTAAGGGAATAACTTGGTGGTCTTTCTCCTTCTTACTCTCAGAGTCCTCTTCTTCAGAATTTGCCTCAATCACTACTTTGTCTAAAGGATCTACTTCAGTGGCTCCTTCAGATAATTCCTTCTTGTCCTGTCTTTCTAAGAGATCAGAGGTGGGAGGAATATAGTTATTGTTGTATGGTGGAGATGTGGTGTTGTAGCCTATTCCTCTTCTAAGTTTGTCATGGACTTGAGTTTTTAAAAGTGAGTCCATTGCTTTAGAAGCATTGGAATATTTCTCAATGTCCAGCTTTGCTTTCTCAAAATCACTCCTTATCTTCTCACATTCCTCTTCAGACTTTTTAAGCTTAACCTCTAACTGATTTTTCTCCCACTTCCAGTAGTTTGTATCATAGGAATGTTGAAGTTCATTAGCCTGGTAAGACTTAATTTGTTCTTCAAACCTCTCAACAATCAGAACATACTCTCTTCTATCTTTCTCTAACCTTTTAAGGTCATCACACATACTCTGATTGTGATCCCTGTACTTTTTAACAGTTTCAATACAGGTTTTAGAGCAAAGATTAGAAGTTACCTCTGTGGGAATATCAGTGCTTGTTGACTCTAAAACTTTAGCCATTAAAGCTTGATTCTGAACTGCTTCTTCTGCTTGGTCACTCCAATAAAATCCCATTCCTTCTTGGGAAACAAGAGCTTGAGAAGAGTTCCTACTGTTGAAGCTAGTGGACTGTGTTGGTTGATGTTTGCTAGTATGCTGTTGAGGCATTCCACTTCTGCATTCTCTTGCAAAGTGCCCCAGCTTGTGACACTTGTAACATTCAACCTTGGATTTATCAAATCCAACCCCGTCTTCTCTTTTCTGAGCAAAGTTGTTCCTTCCAGTCCTTTTAATGAATCTTTTTACCCTCATAATCAGCATAGCCATCTGCCACTTGATGTCCATCTCTTCCAGATCATCAGCATTTATCTGTTCTAAGTCATCATTAATTAGAGAGGAATTAGCATGACTGGCTAGAAAAGCTTCTAAAACTGAGTCATTGGATCCATCTTGCTTTGATCCATGGGCAGCACTAACCGATTCTGTATTAGCAGCAGAATCAGTAGAGGATGATAAAAGAGCAGCATTGTATGAGTATCCAGAGGGCCTCTTCTTTGCTTCTACCTCTGCTTCAAACACCCTAAGGTCATTATAGAGGTCATCTAATTCCTTGTCCTCCAATTGGTCATTCTGTCTGAAGGAGACAGTGTACATAGTCCATTCATCACCAAGAGGTCTTAGAAATTTTCTGTTAACATCATCTTGATCTATCTGGACACCAACAGTAGCCAATTCACCAATTAGCTTATTAAATCTATCAAAAGTTTGAGTCATGGACTCATTCTTTGTAGACATGAAGTTTTCATACTGCTGCTTTAAGATGGCCTTCTGATTTCTCTTGGTACTTTTGGTACCAGAAAATCTTTTCTCCAGAGAATTCCAAAGAATTTGTGCATCAGAACAGTTGCAGAATTGATGTTGGTACTCATTAGGTATAGCCAAAAGCAGAGTGCTCAAAGCTTTCATCTCTGTCTGCCTCAACTTTCTCTCTCCATCTGTTTTTGGTGGAGGTCTCTTTCCTTCTGCATCCATCTTTCCTCCATCAGAAGGACCATTCTCAATGATGTCCCACGTTGAGAAGTCTGTGAGAAGAATGTACTGCTTGACTCTAATCTTCCACATGTCAAACTCATTGGATTTGAGCATGGGAACCTTTGATACCAAAACATTGTCGCTTGAACTGTCCATGATTAAAGGCTTCTGAATTTTCTAGCTCTGATACCACTTGTCAGGATCGAAACTCAAACAAGAATTTAACACAAACTCAGAAACAATGTTAAAGAAGTTGCGGAAAAACACTTTAACAGAAAATCAATGAAACAGTATATAGGACTCAAATCACAAGTTATATTAATTCAACTTGATGATTACACACAAAACCTCAATCTGTTGAACAGGCTCAACAAACGTTCTATACTTCTCTATAGAAAGGATCTAAACTATTCTTGAGGTTAATTCTCTCTAAACAAAACGTATGAATAATTGTTAATTCTAACAAAGACTTCTATAATATATATACAGAGTTGATTACAAGATAGTTATCAAAATAAAATTGATCTTCAATATCAATACCATAATTATCTTCATCCTTATCTCCAGCTCATCTTTATCTTCAAGTCTTCTTTATCTTTAGAAGCAGCATTAACCTTCTTTTAGCAGTATTAATCATTGAGCAGCATAAACATCCTTAGCAGTATTAATCCTTGAGCAGTACTAACCATGCTTGCAGTAATAATTTTCAATAACTACTAGCAGTACTAACTCTCCAAGCAGTACTAACTATTCAAGTAGCAGCACTATCTTTTCAAGCAGTATTAATTCTACTAGCAGTATTAAAATTACAAGCAGTAGTAATACCTCTCAAATAGCAGTAGTATCCATCCTTGACATATTCTGACCCAACAAAACCCCCGCTCGCGGTCGGTAATCAGATCAGCTTCTTTGAACATAAGATCTCTGCCTTGTGTCATGACAACCAGTCCATTCCGATCACCGCATCGAAACTCCCAATCGCCATGGGAAGTAGGTCCACTTCAAAGAGCTCTCCACTAATATCTAGATGGCACTTTTACAACACCTCATGCAAGATCACTTGCTCCCCATTCGCTATTTCTACTACCAAAGCATCGCTAAGAGTACTAGTGGGTACATTGAAGTCTTTGCAAAAATCAAGCGACACAAAAGAGAAATTTTCACCAGAATCAAATAGCACCTTAGTAGCAAGGGAGTTGAGTAAGAACGTACCCGACACTACGTCGGTGGTCTCCTTCGCTTCCTCTCTTGACATTTGGAAGTCCCTCCCATGAGCTTTGGGGACGATTTCCTTCTTTGGTTGAATCGGTGGGTTTCCTCCTCTAGCTCCACCACTTAGCTTAGGGCAATCCCTCTTGACATGACCCGGTTCCCGGCACTCGAAACATACCGACTATTGGGAGGAGCAACTTTGACTAGTGTGACCCGACTTGCCACACTTGAAACACGTAAGAGGGTTGGAGTGAGAGTTGCAAGAACCAAAGTGCTTGCGCTTACACTTGGAACACCAATTCGCTCCTGGCGATTATCAAAGCTCCTTGGATTGGGTTGGTATTTCAGTTTCTTGAACGGAATCGGCGAGCTCTTTCCTTTCCTTTTTTCCGCGGCCTTAGAATTTTCTTCCTTGTCCTTTGCGTATACCCTTTCCATTATCTTGGCCTCCTCTATGATCTCTGGAGGTTTGTAGCTTTAGAGTTGTGGACTCTATTTCCCATGTCCACGGGTAGACCCTTCAGGTAGGCCTTCATTTTCTCCTTTTTGGTTGGGGCCACGTGCCCCACGAGATTTAGCTTATCCATGAAGAGACGGGTATACTCTTTCACCGTCAATTCTCCTTTTGTTAAGGCTCGAAACTCGTCTTCAATCAAATCCATTTCCTGTTCGTTGCAATATTCCTCCATAACCTTCTCCTTGAAGGTAGCCCATGACATCTTTGCCAAAACATCTTCCCCTATGGTCGCGGTGTGGACATCCCACCATATTAGAGTTGTACCTCACAACATTTGAGAACCAAAATTTACTTTCTGGCTCTCATCGCGGCCACAAGCCCGGAAGGCTTACTCAATTTCCCTCAACCATCTCATGCAAGCTACAGGATCGTCGGCCCCGGCAAACTCTGGAGGCTTTCAACCCATGAATGACTTATACGAACAACCCTTCCCTGCTTGCCTTGTCTCTAGAGTTACCAACACCTCTGTACGGATCACGCCTCCGGTACCACCCGAACCGACTATCTCATTCTCCGCAACCACCTCCGGTCTCCGAAGACTGGTATCCCTTTCTTCTAACATTTTCAGAAACACCTCTTGTTGTTTTTCCATGGCCGAGGTCACCATTGGGGGTATGTCCCAAAATTAAAGCAGTGCGAGTTAGACACACCGTCTTCGACGGTAATGTGGTCAGTAGCGTGATTTATCCTTTTGTGTTTATAAAGCTGTTGATTTAAATTTTTTGGAAAGTTATTTTGTTGCTTATCTGTTAGAGGGGACTCACTAGACCTACGGTCTAACCCTCGCTTTTTCAAAACTAAAAATCTTTTCAGACAGGCGTGAATTTAGGAGAGTGGATAAGGGCAAATAGAAGATGTAGTGAGAAGAGATAGAAGACTGTCATCCTAGTTCGCTTTATTAATATCTCAGTTGTGTATAGGTTGTCTTTGCAAACCTTGGAAATTTTAATTGTACGCTAGTGGCCGCTTTGGCATGAAATATTATTATTATTAAGATTCAATTGTTATCTTGTCGTTTTTGGCTGAGTTGTTATAAACACGACAATAACTAAGAATCTTACCAAGTAAATAGCTGTTGGGAACTGAAGATTTGTTTAAGTATGATTACTGCTGCCAGTACAACAAGTTACTACTGTTGAGCCAAATTACTACTGCTTGTAGAAGTTAATACTGCTAAGCTTAGTTACTACTGCTGGTGAAGATTAATACTGCTTATGTGATAATCTTGGTAAGCCGCGAAGATCAAGGTTTGAAGATAATCATGGAAGGTTGAAGATAATCATGGAAGAATATACTTAAGATCTTTTATGTTTTGTAATTATCTTTTATTTTTAGTATATGTATAGAATTATTCAGAATAGTTTGATATACGAGTATTCTAAGCTTTTGTTTTCAAGAGAGAATTGACCTCAAGGTTTACAACCCTAGTTCTAGAGAAGTAGAATTCGTCTTGATGAGCCTGTTCATCAAGATTGAGGTTTTGTGTGAAAGCTTGTAACTTTAATCATTCAATAAAGTTTACAAGTTGTGATTACTACTTTACTGTTACATTGATACTTGAATATTAAAGTGTTTTTCCGCAACTTCTTTAATATTGTTTCTGAGTTTTATTATTCTTGTTAAGAATCAGATCTTGACAAGTGGTATCAGAGCTTAGTATTCTCAGAAACCTTCATTCATCATGGACAACACAGTTGAATCAAACAGTACTCTTGTTTCAAAGGTTCCCATGCTCAAACCTAATGAGTTTGACATGTGGAAAATTAGGATCAAGCAGTACATCCTCCTTACAGACTTTTCTATGTGGGACATTGTTGAGAATGGTCCCTCTGCTGAAGGTAAAATTGGACAAGATGGAAGAAGACCACCTCCAAAAACTGATGCTGAGAAGAAAGTGAGACAATTGGAGATGAAAGCCTTAAGCACCCTGCTTTTGGCCATTCCTAATGAGTATCAACATCAGTTTCACCACTGCACTGATGCTCAGATTCTATGGAATGCTTTAGAGAAGATATTTGTTGGCACCAAGAGCACTAAGAGGAATCAAATGGATATTCTCAAGCAGCAATATGAGAATTTTACATCTTCAAAGAATGAGTCTATGACTCAAAATTTTGATAGATTCAATAAGTTAATTGGTGAGTTGGCTACTGTTGGAGTCCAGATGGAACAAGATGATGTCAACCGAAAGTTCCTCAGATCTCTTGGAGATGAATGGACCATGTACACTGTTTCATTCAGACAAAATGAAAAATTGGAAGAAAAGGAACTGGATGATCTGTACAATGATCTAAGAGTGTTTGAATCTGAGGTGGAAGCAAAAAAGAAGCCTACTGGATATGTTCATAATGCTGCACTCCTTTCAGCATCAACTGATTCTACTGCTAACCCTGAATCAGTTAATGCTGCTAATGAATCTGTTTTTGAAGCCTTTCTTTCCAGCCATGGTAACTCCTCTTTAATCAATGATGACTTGGAACAGCTTCATCCTGATGATCTTGAAGAGATGGATATTAAATGGCAGATGGCCATGCTTTCTATGAGGGTGAAGAAGTTCATCAAGAGGACTGGGAGGAACAACTTCTCCCAAAGAAGAGAAGATGGAGCAGGCTTTGATAAGTCAAAGGTGGAGTGCTACAAGTGTCATATGAAGGGACACTTTGCCAGGGAATGCAGAAGTGGAGTGTCTCACAACAATCACCAACAAGCTCAGACTGGAAGCTTCAACCAGAACAGAAACTCTGCTCAAGCCCTTGTTTCTCAACAAGGAATGGGTTTGACTGGAGTGATCAAGTAGAAGAGTCCATTCAAAATCAAGCTCTCATGGCAGAGGTATCTGATCTTCCAAATGAGGTACTCTCTAATCACTGTTCTCAAACTTGTATAGACACTGTTAAAAGGTACAGGGATCACAACCAGGGTATGAGTGATGACCTTAAGAGGTTAGAAAAGGATAGAAAAGACTATGTGAAAATTGTTGAGAGGTTTGAGGAACAAATTAAAGGTTTCCAAGACAATGAACTTCAACACACATATGATACAAATTACTGGAAGTGGGAGAAAAATGAGCTAGAAATCCAACTGACAAAGTCTAGAGAGGAGAATGAAAAGTTGAGAGGAGAGCTAGCCAAGGTTAAGCTGGATGTGGAAAAGTTTTCATATGCTTCTAAAGCCATGGATTCAATTCTAAAGGTCCAAATCAATGATAAGCTTAAACCAGGAATTGGGTACAATACCACACCACCACCATACAACAACAACTACATCCCTCCTAAATTAGACTTGCTAGAGACCAAGGATAGGAAGGACTTGCATGAGGGAGCCACAAAGATAGATCCTTTAGATGAAGTAGTTGTTAAGGACAAGTCTGAGAAAGAAGCTGGTAAGAGTAAGGATAATACTGTGAGTGGTGAGATTCCCTTAGAAAATAACATTCTTACCAATGAGGGTGGTGGAAGGGATTGGGTCAAATCTGATGACGTAGAGAAGACTGAGGGAAAGTCTAAAAAGGTCCATTACAAGCAGACTACAGTTGTGAATCTTGTTCTTTGCAAACAGTGTGCAGGTAATAAGTCTGAGCTCCTAAAACATGATAAAAGGAGGGGCAATCAAAGAAATTGGAATAATCAGTGGGCTCAGAAACAAGGAGTTGATCTGAGTAGAATCATCAGACCAAAACCTTGTTTCATATGTGGCAAAATGAACCATCTTGCCAAGCACTGTTATTTTAATCCTATTAACCAAAGGATAAATTTTCAAAGATCTGTGCAAAAACCCTTTGGTTATAGGAAGGATGAAAGGAACCATGTGGCCAAGAAACCTGTTAAATCTAAAAGCCACATGAAGAAAAAGACTGTAAAAGAGAGTGTCAAGATGTGGGTTCCCAAAAGCGCTAAAACTGTTAGTACTGCTACCACAAATAGTGCTGCTGACAAAGATAGTGCTGCCAGAAGCAATACTGCTGCTATCAATGTTAGTGTTGCTGAGAGTATTAGTACTTCTAAAACTAACATTGTTAGTACTTCATCAGATGTTAATACTGCTAACTCTGTTAGTACTTCTAAAATTAGTACTGCTTCTAGTATTTGTGCTTCTAGACCAATTATCTTGACAAAGTACTCCAGTAAAGAGTATTCTAAATTTAAAAATCTCATCAAAAAGGAGTGTAAGTACTTTGATGAGAAAGGGAGGCCCAAGACCACTTTGGCTTGGGTTCCCAGTCAATACTAATTGATTTATCTTATGTGCAGGGCAACCAGCAGCTCAAGGGAAAGAGCATTTGGCATGTTGATAGTGGTTGCTCTAGGCACATGATAGTGAACATGGCTTGCCTCAAGAATTTCAAGAAAATTGATGGAGGGCATGTTGCCTTTGGTAATACTCTAGATGGAGGTAAGATTAGTGGTAAGGGAGATGTAACAAAAGGTAAGATGACCTTTGAAGATGTTTACTATGTTGAGCAGTTAAGGTACAACCTGTTAAGTGTATCACAGGTTTGTGACAAAAAGCATAGTATATTATTTACTGATTCAGAATGCATTATCCTTGCTCCTGGATTCAAGGTAGTTGATGAAAAGATGATACTACTAAGAACTCCTAGAAAGAATAATGTCTATTGTTTGGATATGGAAAATGTGTCAAATGATTCATCCCTAAACTGTCTTGTTTCAAAAGCCTCTTTGGATGAATCATCACTTTGGCACAGAAGGATGTGTCACATGAACTTTAAAACAATGAATAAACTTGTTAAAAACAACCTTGTAAGAGGTCTGCCTTCAAAAGTCTTTTCATGTGATGATCATTGTGTTGCTTGTCTCAAAGGCAAACAACATAAAACTTCTCATAAGTCCAAAGAGTTGAACACAATTTCTTCTTCTCTTCAGTTGTTGCATATGGATCTGTTTGGTCCTACAAATGTCATGAGTATAGGTAAGAAATCATACTGCTTAGTTTTTGTTGATGATTACTCTAGATTTACTTGGGTGTATTTTCTAAGAACTAAGGATGAGACAAGTGGACTGATCAAATCCTTTATTCTAAGAATTGAAAACCAAACAAATCAAAAGGTAAAAGTCATTAGGTCAGATAATGGTACTGAATTTAAAAATCTTGATCTAAACACCTTTTGTGAGGAAAAAGGAATTGAGAGGCAATACAGTGCTCCTAGGACTCCACAACAAAATGGTGTTGCTGAGAGAAGGAATAGGACACTGATTGAGGTTGCTAGATCTCTGTTAGCTGATTCAAAACTTCCAATTACTTTCTGGGCTGAAGCAGTTAATACTGCTTGTTATGTCCAAAACAGAGTTCTAGTAGTCAAGCCTTAGAACAAGACACCATATGAGCTTTTAAATAAAAGAAAACCATTTATTGGTTTTTTCAAACCTTTTGGGTGTCCTTGTACCATTCTCAATACCAAAACTCACTTAGGAAAGTTTGATAGCAAAGCAGATGATGGTTTTCTTGTTGGTTACTCATCTCAGAGTAAGGCCTACAGAGTGTTTAATTCTTCTTCTAGAATAATTGAGGAAAGTGACAATGTCAAAAGCAATGAGAACTCACCAAATCCTATTGGTTCAGGTCCTCAATGGTTATTTGACATTGATTCACTAACTAACTCTTTAGGTTTCAGTAGTGATGATCATGCAGGATCAGGAAGTAGAGGATCAGGGGATGAACAAGTACAAGATATTATTCCTCAGTCTGTGATCTTTCCCATACCTACAATGAACCCTGTTGAAATCTGTGAAACGGAGATTGTTACTGAACCAATTCAGAGTGAAGAAGAAAGAAGAGATTAGGAGAATCCAGAGCATGAAGAGCCAGAAGTAGCTGATGAGATCACCTCAGCTGACTTAAATGACTCTAATTTAGATGTGGGAATTAATGAAGAACCTAGTCATCAGACAAGAACTCAGAAGAATTATCCTCCTGAGCTGGTAATAGGAGACATCACTTCTCCTATGATGACTAGAAATCAAAGCAGACTTCAAGATTTGCAGGATCAGCAGCATACAGTACTCTCTTGATTTCTATCTCAGATTGAGCCTAAGAAGGCTTATGATGCAATGAAAGATTTAGGTTGGATAGAAGTAATGCAAGAAGAGTTGCTACAGTTTAAATTGTAAGATGTTTGGGACTTGGTGGACCTTACAGAAGGTCATAGAGCAATTGACACCAAGTGGATTTTCATAAATAAAAATGATGAGAGAGGAATAGTAATCAGGAACAAAGCAAGGCTAGTGGCACAAGGGTACACTCAGGAAGAAGGCATAGACTATGAGGAAGTCTTTGCTCCAGTTGCACGGGTAGAGGCAATTAGGCTGTTTCTAGCCTATGCCTCATATATGAAGTTCAAGGTATATCAGATGGATGTGAAGAGTGCCTTTCTATATGGAACAATTGATGAAGAAGTATACGTCTGTCAGTCCCCTGGATTTGAAAATCCATCATATCCTGACAGAGTATACAAACTTAAGAAAGCACTCTATGGTCTACATCAAGCCCCAAGAGCATGGTATGATACTCTGTCTACCTATCTCTTGGAAAATGGGTTTGAAAGGGGAATCATTGACAAGACCCTTTTCATTAAAAGAAGTAAGAAGGACACCCTACTTGTTCAGATCTATGTGGATGACATCATATTTGGATCCACAAAAGATCAGATGTGTAGAGACTTTGAAGAGTTGATGCACAAGAGCTTCAAAATGAGTTCAATGGGTGAACTCACTTTCTTCCTTGGGCTTCAAGTGAAACAGCAGAAAGATGGGATTTTCATAAGTCAATCAAAGTATGTGAAAGACATCCTAGATAAGTATGGTTTATCAGACTCAAAGCCAGCAAGCACACCAATGGAAACACACAAACAGATCACTGTTGATCTAGAGGGGGAGGATGTTGATGTCCATCTTTATAGATCAATGATTGGATCTCTCATGTATCTCACAGCCTCAAGACCAGATATCATGTTTCCAGTGTGTGTGTGTGCCAGATTCCAAGTCAAGCCAAAGCAGTCACATCTTCAAGCAGTTAAGAGGATTTTTAGATACTTAAGAGGGCAACCTATAGATTAGGTCTTTGGTATCCTTATGAATCTACTTTTGACTTGATTGCATATTCAGACAGTGACTTGGGTGGTGCTAATATGGATAGAAAATCTACTTCAGGAGGATGTCAGCTTTTGGGTGCAAGACTAGTTTCTTGGCAGTGTAAGAAGCAAACCACAGTGTCCTTATCCACAACAGAAGCTAAGTACATTGATGCTGCAAGTTGCTGCTCTCAGGTTCTATGGATTCAAAATCAAATGCTGGACTATGGGGTAACCTTTCTTCACACTCCAATCCTTATTGACAATAGCAGTGCTATTAGCATTGTTAACAATCCAGTCAAGCACTCCAAAACTAAGCAGGTTGTTGGATTCCATCAAATAATTGATTTTCTCAAGTCCAGTCATATAGCTCATGCTCTTACAGTGTCACCACCAATTTACATCGAGCACCAGAAGCAATTTTGGGCCAATGCCACCGCGGTTACTGAAAACGGTGTGCAGTGTATCAAGACAAGGGTGTGTGACAAACCCTTGACAATCTCTGAAGAGGTCATTCGCATCAGTCTACGACTAGACGATGCCTCAGGTATTACCTCTGTCTCTAATGAGGATTTGTTTTCCAATCTCACAAGAATGGGGTATGAAGGCCAACTGGGTGTTTTCAAATTTTACAAAGCTAACTTTTCTCCCCAATGGCGTTTCTTTGTTCATACTCTTATGCATTGTATTTCTCGAAAAACTACTGGATGGAGTCAGTTCAGTAGTACCATTGCTTATGCTTTGGTCTGCTTGTCTACTGCCAGAAAGTATAATTTCTCACGAATGATTTTCAATGACCTTGTGTCAAACTTGGCTAATAAAAAGAGTTTCTATATGTATCCAAGATTTGTCCAGGCAGTTATCACCTCTGAATTGACGGATATGCCTCAGTCTAATGCGGTATATGTACCTAAAATCCCCAAGGGCAAGGTCTTTTCAAATATGAAAAGATCTGCCAAGGACTCGGAAGGAGTTGACACCCCATTGTTCTCTACAATGATGGTGGTGTCCCACAACCAAGAAGGTATGGCATCAGGGTCAAGGCCCTCACTAGACCATTCCACTGATAGCCAAATCCAACCTTCAACCACTATATCACTCTCTCAGTCCCTTGTTCTTAAGCCAATCCCAGTTATATCCAAAACTTATACTAAGAGAAAGGTACACAAGGCTCCTTCCCTTGTTGTACCTCCTACAAACCCAGAACCTCAAAGCCCTCTAATGGAGCATTCTCCATTAGAGAATATCCATAGGGAAACCACTGGGGTGTCTCCCAACCCCAAGGAGATGCTCACTAAGGAGATGCATGAGCATGTGGGTGAGAAGGCTTCCACTACTCCTGCTAGCACAGAGGGGGCCAGTGGTAACATCACTAAGACCTTCCCCACGACAACTTTGAATGAGCAATCATTCAAAGGTCCCGGGTGCCCAGAAACCAAGGGAATAGGTGGTGCTTCAGTCTTTCTGGAGATCCCTATTAAACATTCCAATGATCCCTCAAAAGGGGGTAACACTCCTGGAGAAGGTGAGGATAGATATGACTACCAGGAATTGATTTCTGCCATGTCCAAAATGGCAACTGAACTGGATTCTCAAAAGAAGGCTGTAAATGAACTCAAGAAAGTCATCATCAACCAGCAAGAAGAAATCAGCATCTTAAAGAAGTTGGTTAAGAAGGTGGTTAAAAGAAGGTCAAAGCAAAGATTTGAGCTCAGAAGAAGGAACCCAGTGGATGATGCTCTCAAAAAGGGGGAGTCAGAAGCTAAGGTCAACATGGAGAAAACTAAGAATAAGGGGGAGAAACATGGAGATGAGGGGGAGTTTGCTGGTGGTAGTGGGGATAAGGTACAAGCAGTAGAAACAGAAACAGTGTTTGAGAAAGCAGCAGAAACAGTTAATGTTGCTGAAGCAAGCAAAGCAGCAGAAACAGTTAATGCTGCTGAAGCAAGCAAAGCAGCAGAAAAAGTTAATGTTGCTGAAATAAATGAAGCAGCAGAAATTGTTCAAGAGGTATTAACCGACATCCTTAGCAGCAATTTGGAAGAAATTGAGATAGCTGAAGCATTAATCAAGGCTAAACATGACACTCCTAAGGTCACTTCAAAGACCAAAGGAGTTGTCATCAAAGACAAATGCTGAGGTTATCAAGAAAGCTAGTGCTGATAAGGTAGCAAGCAAGGACAAAGGCAAAACCAAGATAGTGGAATCTGACCAACCACTTAAAAAGCAAAAGTTGATTGAGTCAGATGAAGCTTTGGCTAAGAAAATTCAGGCAGAATTTGAGCAAGCAGAAAAAGATCAAGTGGAAAAAGATAGGGAGATGGAAAGAGCTCTAGCTGCAGAGCTTAATGAAGTATATCAAAAGAGTTTGGCTACAGAAATGGCACAGAAGGAAACTGCACTTAAAAAGAAGCCTGTAATGATCAAAATGGGTGCAAAGAAGAGGCAACCTTCACAGACCTACCTTGGCACTCAAGAGAGAAATAAGATGATCACTTTCCTCAAGGGTGTTGTGGGAGTCAAAAAGGAAATGTTTCCAAAAATGTCATTTGATCAAATCAAAGGTTTGTATGAGGCAGAGATGACTAAGTTACAAGGAAATGACCAAGCAAGAGTTGAAGTGGAAAAGAAGATGAAAGAGAGGCATGACCTTCAAATACAAAAACCATTTCCTGATGATCAAGAAACACCAAGGAAGGAAGCTACTCTAGGTGAAAGTTTGAGGACTTTGAAAAGAACAAAAATGATGGCAAGAAGAAAACCAGCTAAGAAACCTAGAGTGGATGAGGAAGAAGCTGAGAAAGAACAGAAGGTAGCTGAAGAAGAAGGGGCACCTAAGTCTGATGAACAGGAAGCTCAATCTCAGGAAGAACCATCCAGTACTTCTGATGTGAATATGTACATGGTGGTGATGGAAAAAGTACCTGAGCCTATAACAGCTGAACTGGTTGGTGTCAAGCCTCCTGAGATTATTCACTGGGATACCATGGAAGTGGATGGAAAGGAGTATATCAGGCTTAAGAGGAAAGATGACAAGTTTGAAGTGTATCCTACTTGGGCCAAGATTGTAAGAGTATGCTCCAGATCTGATTTAGAGGAAATGTTTGAGGTGGGGATGAAATTATATGCTGATAAGCTGAAAAATCCTGGGATACCAGTTACAAAACTTGTGATGGAATATCTATGCATTTTGTTCAAGCCAGAGGAAGTTCAGCATGTTATCATAAATGTTTTCAAAACCATTAACAACTGGACTCTGTATGAAAGAAGTGGAGAATATGCATTGACTATGGATGCAAATCACATTGAATACTTCTTAGTGGATAGAGTTTACAACCATAGCAGGCTAAAGTTGCATGCTATGTTGAAGAAAAAGCTTGGTTGTGCACCAGATTCTGAAATGGCAAGATACTTGATCCACAGAACTCTTAATCAAAGTTTGGGGTTGAATTCTGATACAGGATTATGAGCAATGGAGTTTTGGGAGCATCTGAAGAACTTGACTTCTCTTCTCTAAAAGTCAAGTTAGGGGGAGATTGTTGGGAACTGAATATTTGTTTAAGTATGATTACTGCTTCCAGTACAACAAGTTACCACTGCTGAGCCAAATTACTACTACTTGTAGAAGTTAATACTGCTAAGCATAGTTACTACTGCTGGTGAAGATTAATATTGCTTATGTGATAATCTTGGTAAGTCGCGAAGATCAGGGTTTGAAGATAATCATGGAAGGTTGAAGATAATTATGGAAGAATATACTGAAGATCTTTTATGTTTTGTAATTATCTTTTATTTTCAGTATATGTATAGAATTATTCAGAATAGTTTGATATACGAGTATGCTAAGCTTTTGTTTTCAAGAGAGAATTGACCTCAAGGTTTACAACCCTAGTTCTAGAGAAGTAGAATTCGTCTTCGTGAGCTTGTTCATCAAGATTGAGGTTTTGTGTGAAAGCTTGTAACTTTAATCATTCAATAAAGTTTACAAGTTGTAATTACTA
Organism: Arctium minus; assembly: GCA_954870635.1. Lineage (NCBI taxonomy): Eukaryota > Viridiplantae > Streptophyta > Magnoliopsida > Asterales > Asteraceae > Arctium > Arctium minus. The sequence goes on along the minus strand of OX941090.1, from coordinate 49,561,695 downwards.
CTTTACTGTTACACTGATACTTAATTATTAAAGTGTTTTTCCGCAACTTCTTTAATATTGTTTCTAAGTTTTATTATTCTTGTTAAGAATCAGATCCTGACAATAGCATTTTATTAAATGTAATAAATATTTTAAAAAGAAAGTTAGTGATATGATTATTAAATGGAGTGGCTCTTAGAATTTGAAATAATTTTTTTAAAGAGTTTTAATCTTTAATATTTTATTTTAAAAAAATGATTAAGTAAAGGAAAAATAGGAAAAAGAAAATGGAAAAAGTGAGTAGGGAAATGGCATGGCAGATGTAGTTACGACGGAAAAAAAGGTATTTGCGTGAGAGGAGAGTGCTACATTTGTAGAGACATACTTCCACAACCACAAACCATACCTTTTTAAGGTAAACACGAATGTGTGATCAAATCTTCAAAAAGGTATATTTACCTAAAAGTTATTTTCTAAAATAAAGTAAAAAATGTTAAAAGTCTTTACATAATTTTGTATCCAATTCCAATAGCTATTCTATTCTAACAACTCTATCATCAATTATATTATTAAATTATATACTAAATATATTTAATAAAACATTATTTGTCTCTCCTAAACATACAACTTCAATTTCTTCTATTGCTGAAAAAAATAATAATATTATTTCTCTAACTTAAATATGAAGTTTTAGATATTTCTTTTTTTTTCTTTTCTCTATTTTAGCATATGGTATAACATAGTTGTTGGAATAAAAAAGTTGTTATTTTAACATAGTTGTTGGAGATGTTCTAACACCTATACACATGTTGACTCCATTACTCTTATGGTTATAAAGTGTAATTATCTATACTATATTATAAAACATTTATAAAAAAAACTCTTAAAAACATTTGTTAAAACTTAATGTACCGCTATTTAATGCTAAATACTTAAAATCTCTTAAAAACTGCTTTTAAATATTTATTAATTTTCAATACTTATCTCTAACCACTTCAACTCCCTAAAATCACTCCCCACATAATTAAGTACATGATAAAAATCAAATTTTAAATATAAAAAATCTAAAATATAATTAAGATAAGGGCAAATTGCATTAAAAAGTAATGTACTTTCATCTTATTTCTATTTTTGGTAACGTACTTTTAAAACCTTCATTTTGGTACCTCAATTGTAAAATATCAAACTTTTGAGTACCTGGTTTACCTAATGACTTGCAAATGCTGACTAGGATCATGTGTAACACCGTAAAAATTGGGGTAAAATAAAACTTGAAACTTCGGCAACACAACGGCTAAAAGTAAGGATTTAAAACCTGTAATTTCGAACAACTAAAACCCTAAGGCGTGGGTTAGTTTGTACAAGCATGTGTAGTGGTAAAAATGAAACATAGTACACAACAACCTAATTAATCTAGAACATTTTAATTAACTAGATTAAACACGGGTGTTGTTATGTCTCCAAAAATCGCTCTTCTCTCAAGACCCCAAAAATGATGCCCGAACCATTGTTCCTAGGTGTGCTTTTAGCGGATCAAGGTGTCTTAGACGCACCGCTGACCGAACCTGTGAGTCAAAGTACACACATACAAGTGTTAGGTTGAATTCAAGAAGAATATCTAAGAAGTTCACATTGATCAACAAATACAACTAAAGCAAGTAGATGTTACCGATACGCCTTTAGATTTAAAATCATGTCATTATCCCATTTTGGGATAATCAAGTTCAACCTGTATAACTCACTAGAGATAAACTTCATTTAACGGACGTGCCCGTTCTACCTTGGGTGACGAGAACACATGAGTGGAGTCACCCGCGATGTTAAATTGGATTTCACTACATATCCCGGACCTAGTTCCCATGCCACGCCGGACATCACAATCCTCGGACCGTTTATGCCTCTAACGCTTACTCCGTCGAGTTACGCTCCAAGGACTTATGGACACGGGTGCCTATCCAAAGTAGACGAGTTACAATCCGGAGATTTGCGTCACCTATTGCCTCCTCGCTAAAGACTCAATGGTCAAACAATTGCATGTTATATAAGAACCGTCTAATTCCTCGTGCACAAGGAATTAGGCATAACCTCCGTATTTAACTCTTGCACATATACATATGAATAACACCTTTCATGCAATGCACGTATACCATTTACAAGCATATTAAAGCACACTTATGAATAATATTTGCTTGACTACTAGAGTAATATGGTAAGGATCCCATTTGGTAAACATTAATTCGACTGCTGATAAGAATAGTTCTACACATTTTTCCCAAACTCAATATAGATCATCTTCATAGCATTTATTGATATATCACATCGTACACATTACATTCCTTTCCACATTAAATGATTTCTCCAACTATAAATCCCAAACATGGCAAATACACAAACCCCAGTTTCAGCTTATTTGAACATCTTACAGTAATCATTTATCACATATTATGTAACACCCTCAAATCTGGAAATAGCGACTTATTTAAAATTTTCTAAATACATCGATAATTGCGTCGTCTACAATCACAATTTAAGAATTTACCTCAATACACACGTTCAATCTATACATACAGTCTAATATGAGGACGAGTGCTACTAAACCCCAATAACTGTCACTATCTCCAATCTGCGGAAGACTTCACCAACTACTCACACTTGTGCCAAGCTAAGACTCGACTCTTCATAGAACTGCTAGAACCAAACTCCCAACTGGAACCTGATGCACATGCCGAAAAATAAAAGGTTAGGTTTGACGCCTAGTGAGCTCAAGAGTTTTCAACATAAATAAATAAACCGTTTAAAATGGAAGATTGCAATTAAAATCATAATCTTTCAAAATAATATGTTTTGCTTATGAAAACGACTCGTTTACAAATAAACATGCATTTTAAATGAAAGAGACACCAAGTTGATCGCTAACCAAACCAAATTGTTTTAAAGAATAAGTTTCCAATATAAAGCGTTCTTTCATAAACTTAGATTTAACCCAAAACTTGCTCAAAATGAGAATAGAGGGAGAACTCCCAATTTTTATAAAACGCGGGAAAAATGTTATATCTCGAAATACCCAACACGGGTGGAACATGTTGGACAACTCATAAACCACAGATGAGAATCCATATAAATAAACATTGTCGTGAATACGGACAATAGACCCAAAACTCACGCAACCATAAAATGGACTAAATCAAATACCGAAACGTGGGAAAGACGCACTTCATTCAAACCTTAATATACGTGGGAAGAATCCCAATATTAAAGCCATCCTTCACCGTCGAGCCCTTAAAACCCAAAATTGGTAGAATACCACGTTACCATTTAAAATATAACGAATCAACGATGAGGAGATCCGTAAATATCGAGAATAGAGAAACACGCAAGTAGGCCGTTCACGCGACTTCCTTGCATGTCCTCTAAACGTTTCCATCTGGGATGGCGAGAATACGTGAATGGGGCCACCCGTGATGCTATTGGATTTCACCAACGTGCCCCGGTCCTAGTTCCCATGCCATACAAGACATCACAATCCTCAGACCTGTTGTTGCCTCTTGCCATACTTCGTCGAGTTCCACTCCGAGGTCTTACGAACTCGGGTGCCTATCCAATCTAGACGAGTTTCAACTCTATGGCTCGAACCACATATTCCTACTCGCTAGCAAACCCGAGCGGTCACTAAAAGTAACCCAAAACCTCAAGCCTTACAAAACCGACAGACTTACGTGCCTATGGATCCATTACAACACTGTCTAACATTACATGACTCCAATTGAATGACCAAAGCACCCAAAACATGTAACTCACCAATGACACGAATTAATCGTCATCATACTCAAAAACCCACGATGGTTATAAATCCGGACAAATGTCCACACGACTTATTTTAGTCAAAATCGAGCCAAAGGCCCAACAATTACGTAAACCTCCGACGGAAGCCTTTGTAAACATTAAAAACACATTCAACCGACTATGATGTAGACACAACGACAAAAAGTATAATTCATTCAAACTCAACATTGGTTAAGGCAAACCATTTTCCAAAAAGGACTCTTTCCCTTATATTTCTGAAATGCCTCATGACACCTTTATACACATTTTCTAAATAGTTGCAAGTACAAACTCATATAAATGACATTTACATCAAATGGACTCCATTTATATAATATGCATTAAAGAAGCCTCTCAAAATGATTTATTTGTCAAAATGCCCAAAATCACAAAGATGTGTGTTACATAAGTTTTTTAAAGATAAATATAACCAAATACCCAAAACTTATCAGCAGTTAACAATTTGATGTAAAACACAAACACTTTAAAATAAACATTTTGGCATGTACACCGTTTTCATAAGTCATCTTGAACTCACCTTGTTAGATTTAGGTTAAATCTAGATTTTACCCCAACTTGAGCTCCTTTGAAGAAACTTGAATCCTCCAAGCCAAAAGTCTCTAAAAACCTAGATCCATACATTTCCAACCGTAAATAACCACATTCAACCATATAGAAACATTTCCCAAACATTACACATCAAAATCTCCATTTTGGTCCCAACCCAAATTTCGACCTAGGTTTCTCCAAAACCATCAAACCCGAAATTGATAAACCACACACTAGGATAATCATCAATGGAGCATTTATAACTTATGTTACGTTCCATGTAGGTTATCTACGGAAGTGCCTGGCGGAAGAAGAAAGCATCATACCATCGTCGGAGATTCGGGTTGACGACAATCGCTGCGTAGAAGAGCCTGAAGGTATTTTAGAGAGAGAGACCAAAAGACTCCGTCACAAAGAGGTCACAATGGTTAAGGTTCAGTGGAAGCACCACCGCGGAACTAATGTGACATGGGAAGCGGAGGAGGACATGAAACGCCGATATCCCCATTTATTCGAGTAGTCGGGATTTCGGGGACGAAATCCATTCCAAGGTGGGGAGGATTGTAACACCCCAAACCTTCATTTACTCAATATCTTCAATTAAGAGTGCTTTGGGTGGCGATTTTTCCTCAAGAAAAGGTTGGTAAATCCCTCCCTTCATCCTCTACCATTAATTCCTTCCAATCCACTTCAACCCGTAATCATTTATGGCATTTAGGTCCCTTTGAGCATTTATTGTGCAAATCCAAGCTTTCTCAATGATCTCCTCTCATCTCATTAGTTCTTGAGATTTAGGGTTTTAAGCTAGAACCCTACAAGGTGAGTTCATTCCCCTTTTTATAAACTATATACATGTTAAAATATGGATATTTACCCTCTAAACATCTCCATTTTTATTTACTTGATTTGGGGTGAGTTTTCACCAAAACCTAACTTTGGGGATTTTGGGGTTTATGTGGATGAGCATGATTTTAAGGTTAAGGAACTTATATATTGAACTATTTGTGGACTTGTACATGAGAGACATGTTTTCCTCTAATCTCATGTTTGAATACTTGCAAATCAAAACTAGGGTTTGAAATGTGGATAGGTATTTATTGAAGGGTAACTTGGGTGACTTGATTTGGTGTGTGGAAACACTATCTAAAGAAGTATGTGGGGACCTCTTGAAATTTTGTGAGGGATTATATGGATTCATAGTTGTTGCCTATTTGATGGAATTCTTATCTGTTGGAGTCATTAATTGGTTTTGTTGGCATTAAAATGGCTATTTGGTTGCATTGGGCGTCATGACCCCATAAACTGCTTGTATCATTTCTCCCGATGTTGGAATGTTATTTTTCCACATCGAGGCACCGTTTGGCATCGGATGTGGTATAATTCCTACTAGGCATCGGATGTGGTATAAGTCCTATGTGTTGGGCATCAGATGTGGAGTAAGTCCTACTTTATTATGTGTTTGGTTTTTCTAACATATCAAGTGACTTACTTTTGTGTTCTGTCACTATGTTAGTAAGCGGGTCCCCCCCCCCCCGTTAACCCAATAGGTATTTGTACGTAAACAATGTTTTATCCATATTTATTTCACTCGTTATTCTTCATTTAATGCACTAGAGTTAATTCTTCTATATTATAACTGTTTGATCTCACTAGGCTTTAGCCTAACACTTTTTCTTAAAATGACATGTATAACAGGTCATTCTAGCGGTGGGGCTCCTCGGGCTTGAGTGGAGAGTCATTGAAGGATAGCGTCATTTTTGGAGATTATAGAGGCGTACACTTGACATAGTGGTAGCATACTTTTGGAAGCAAAATGTCATCACCCGTCCATAATCTGGATATAGTTGATCTAGATTAGTAGGTTGATGGTTCACTTTACTTAATTCTTGTAATGTAAATGTTGCACAATTATTCCCATTTTGGGTGATTTGGTTATGATAGTTCGAACTATTCCGCAAGTTTTCTGGTTTAAATTGACCCCTATTTTAGGGCGTTACAACTAGAACCGGGACATGAGGTGTAACCTAATAACATCATGGGTGACTCCACTCACGTGTTCTCGTCACCTTGATGGAAACATATCCCCCCCGTAGTTTCAAGAGATATCTCTTGTGTGTTTATGTTCAGGTATGGAACATCGACATCGTTTGCAAGTTGAGACTCAGTATTTATACAATCAAAGTGGCACCGGTATCATTTAAATTTTGTAAAATTATTACTTCATGGTGAACTGTTTATCTTATAAGATCTCACTATGCTTTTAGCCTAACACTTGTTGTGGTGTTTGATTCACAGACCCCACTAGAAGTGGATCTAGGATGAATTGAATTACCGGTTAGTGCGGTTAGGAGCACTCAAGGAACAAGATATTTCTGGGCATTGTGATGAGAGATTTTTGGAGATATAATTGACACCCCTATTAATCTAGTTTAATTCACATTTAGATAAGTAGGTTGTTACGTTTATGTCTCATTATTCAATACTTTGGACTTGTACAAACTATCCCAAACTTAATTGGGTTTTAGTTGGCTTATTCTAGAAGTTTTAATTCTTCCCATTTCTCCGAAATTTTCACTATCTTGATATTTAATTTTTAGGGTGTTACAATACTCATTCACTAGAATTATATTTACGGTCAATGGATAGTATCCGGCTCCATATGAACGTAGCAACTTGCCCCCGACGAGCAAATGTCTGAATCTAGTTACAACGGAAAACTATTCAATTTAAAGCAAAACCAACTCCTATGCCTATGGATCCATTTGCATTAGTTTAACACTTGTCACATTTACACCGTGACTAACTATAATCGCACATATAGTTCTTGAAATCAAATGTTGTCATGAAGTTGTTTCTTTCTCATAATACCATCATTTAGGACCAAGTCTATATAATGTCCAAAGGAAGCCATTTCCCATTTTAAACATAAAATTTTCCAAATTCAAGTTTCCCAAGAGTTTTACAAGGTTTAGAATAACCTTGGATCACAATTAAAGTAGTTCATCTATCTCATTCCAAAATACCACATTTCCTAAGTAAACCTTCAAGCATGCATAAATCATGAATACCTTCAATATTGAAGTATCCCAGGTTTAAACAACAAATATATACTCTAAACACCCTTTTGATAACACAAACAAGGGATCTCATTATCTAACATCAAAAGAAGTAAAGCTCACAAATCTCCTAAAATACTCAAATTAGGTTAAACACCAAAAAAGAGAAATGATGCATAGGAGATAAAAAAACACAAAGTTTTGACATGTATAAAGTTTTAGAAAAGGTTAGGATGAACTCACTTTCTAGGTTTTATAGAAAACCTAGAAATATTGGTGAAACCCAAGGAGATGGATGAATATACTTGGAGCTTCATCAAAACTTGGGATTCTCCACACTTGAATGCTAATAAACCCTAAGAGATGAATAATAAATGTTCTTGAGGGCCTTCTTAAATGAATTTAATGAGGAGAGATGAAGGAAATCGTCCAATAGGAGATAAAATTGCACAAGATTAGGTTTGAGAGAAGTTTTCTGCCTACAATCGGTCTTGGAGGCTTTTATACCCGAACTGGCCGATCGCGATAGTGACCCTGGCACCTTCACAGGTCACTATCTCCCCACATGTACCGAGGGTTATCTCCCCCAAGCGACCTTGACTCGGCGATAGTGACTTTAGCACTATCACCGGGCACTATCTCCCTGCGTGTACCTAGAGTTACCCTTTTTAGGCAATATTGCCAAGTGGTCGTGCCTAAGCGCATTTGTTAGTGCATTATTGTATTCAAGATTTAGAGTAAAAGTCTTTGTAAATGAAAAGTCAAAGAAAATCAAAGTTGTCAAAAGTCAAAGATGTTAAAAGTCAAAGTAGTTTACTTTGTAATTAGTCAATGTGTTTGTAATTAGGTTTAGGTATATTAGATTGCTTAGTGGTTAAGCATTAGGTTCAAGGATTTTGTCAATGTCATATTCTAGAGAGAGTTTAGAGAGAGAAAGCTTCAAATCTTGTAAATCATTCAAAGATCAATGAAATTCAAGTTTGTTACCTAATAGATCTGGGTGTTTACATTTGGTATCAGAGCTTTGGGAAATTAAAATGTGCACAATTTCAACCAAATTCGTCCAAGATTTGATCATGATTTGAAGATTTTTGAAGAAATTCTCAATTTTTGAAGAATTGAAGATCACAAATGGGTTTGATAATTCTTGTTTGTTTTTTGTTTATATTTCGATTGCAAAGTGTTTCTCCGTAATTCTAATCAAGTTTTGCATCAAAAGATTTCCAAAATTGAATCAAGATTTGAGGAATTTGACGATTTTTTAAAATTTGGTGTTCTTGAGAAAAACTCTCTGTCAAATTTTTTTGAAATGGATTTTGCAAAATTTATGTTGATTTGATCCGTTTTTGTGCAAAATCGTTTCTAAAAGGTTGTTTTAGACATGTTTCAATCAAAGATTTCAAGTTTTGCATTCTAAATTTCATTTTTGAAATTTTTGGGTTGATGATGTTGTTGAGATGTTGATATTGAAAAGTTGACAAATCTGAGATTTTAATCCAAAATAATTGATAAGTTGGTTCTGAAAATGTGTTTGTGATATGTTTTGATTCATATTTTGTTTGTTGACATTTGTTTTTAGTGTTTGTAGTTTTGCAGGAAATTTCATACCTCATCTGAAGAACTTGTACATTCAACGGGAAGAACTCGTTAGACTCCATCAAAGAACGCGCAAGCAAGACTGCGTATTTTTTTAAAGCTTCATGAAATTGACTTGTTCTGTATGTTGATTTCATCAAGTCGACAGATTCCTGAACTTTTTTTGGCAGCAGGATAGAACTCGCAAACCTCATACAAAATCATGGGAAGAACACGCAAAAAAAAGCATGAAGAACGCAACTCGCAGACTACATGTAATTGAAGAACTCGTAAGCCTCAGCGTCAACCTCACTTCACGCAAGGCTTGATCTGCGTCAACCTACTTCTCACACACTGTGATTTGCGTCAACCTCACTTCACGCAAAAGCCTATCTGAGTGTTCTATACTTAGTTTTTTTTTTTTGGACTTCAAACTTCACGCAATGCCTCTGCGTTTTGTGGACTTAGTTTTTTTTTTTGGTTTGATTTTTTTTCCACAGTCACGATGATTACAAGTGGGTTTTGATTTTAATCTTCTTTTTAATGGATCTAATCGTTCCTAATCTCTTTTTTTGTTGATTTAGAACAGGTACATACTTTCAGAATCAATTTTCGTTGAGAAAATCTCGAGATATTGCCGATTAAAGTTCGCCGGAGACTCGCCGGACTCTCGTCGGAAAAACGTTTTTCGCCGGAAGTTGATTTTTAACTGTTTTTTTTATGTATTAGTTCCTCATTTGTGTTTTATTGATGATTTACATTGTTTTTCAGAAGATTATAGCTCTTAAAAAGCCATAAGAAACTCGCCGGAAAGTTTGAAATTCGCCGGAAAATCGAATCGCCGGAATCGTTGCATGATCGAAAAAATTTCGTTAGCATAGATTGGTATTGCTTCAAGGATCACATAGAAACAAACCTTACACATTTTGGTGAAGAAACGAAGAAGTTATGGGAGTTTAAAGTTCATGACCGAATGAAGATGATGATGAATACTGATATAACGGATCTCTGTTAAGTCCGTTAGATTTCTAACATTTTTGGTCCCTGCTCCGTTATCCTTTAGATTTTATAACATTTCAGTCCAAATTTTGTTAGTTTGTGTTAGTTCAGTTAGCAAGTATTTTAGGTTGTCAATTTTAGTCCTTGTAGTTAGTTTTGTTAATTTTTTTGTTAAATTCTTTACATTTTAGTCCTAATTCTGTTAACTCTTCTTAGTCCAGTTAAGTACTTCTAAAAGTTGACAGTTTAGGTCCCTGTAGTTTAAGTTTCAACTTTTGACAGTTTCAATCCTTGTAGTTTTAGTTTTAGTTTTAGATTTTGTCACTTTTAGTCCCTGCAGTTTATATTTTTAGGTTTTTACAGTTTTAGTCTCTATAGTTTAAAGTTTCATCTTTTGTCATTTTTAATCCTTATAGTTTCTAGGTTTCGTTTTTTTACGTTTCTAGTCCCTAGACTTTATTTTTGTGTTTTTGTCATTGTTAGTTCTCGTTTTTCGTCGCGTTTTAGTATTTTTCATTTTTAGTCCTCTTTTTTGTCTTACTTTTTTATTTTGTCGATTTTAGTCCCTTTTTCCATATTCTCTTTATATTTTAGTCATTTTTGCTCGTTTTTAGTCATTTTTTGTTGATTTTTCGTTTGTGTCGTGTTTAGTCCCTGTTTTTCATTTCTTTTTCATTTTTCGTCCGTTTTATGTCATTTTTGCCTGTTTTTCTCTGTTTCTGAGCTTAACTGATATATTTTTCATATTTTTTGCAGATTAAAGATTACATGTCAAGATTCCGCGCTGATTTTCAGATTTAATTTTTGGAAGACAAGTTTATACTTTGTTTTTCAGATTTTAATTTTCATATTTTATTTCCGACTTTAATCTTGTTGTTCTTATATTTTAAGAGTGTGCACATAACTCAACTTCTAATCGAAGTTTCTTTCGACGATCACTCTATTAGGTAATATTTTTTGATTTTTTTTCTTTTCTCTGATTTATGTGTTCCATTTTTTCAGTATATCTTCAAGCTAACATTCTGTTTAAGATGGCTACAGTACTAGCTGGAAGAGATGTTGCCATCATATACATGCCTGAAATACCTATCATAGAAGCTGAACGCGATAAACTGGAGATTCAGAATTCAGATCTTCTAAATCAGATTCAGGAGTTGAAAGCTGATTTGCTAATTCTGATAAAACTTCTGAATGTGCAAAATGTATTGATCATTCTAAATCTGATTGTGCAATTATCATCAAGGCAAGAGAGAAAGAAATTGCAGTAAAATAGAATATTATTAAGACAAAAGAAAACGAAATCAAAATCAAATAAGATATTATTAAGACTAATGAGAAAGTAATCAGGCTGAAAGAGAGAAAAATAACAAATCTTCAAAGCAAGTTGAAGTCAACTGAACAGAATACAGCAGAACTTAAAGATGAATCAATTGCTCTACATGTCAAGTTTAAAGCTTTTGAAGATCAAATTTCTGCATTGGAAGCAAAAAATGTTGATATGATGAAAAGCCTCCAAGTAGATAAAGACAAAACAAATCTGGAAAACGTTTCTACTCAAAAGCTATCTGACTTTTTAAAGAAAGTTCTTCAAGAGAAAAAGGATTTGGAGCTAAGATGCATAAAACTCTCTAAGCAAGTGTCAGAATTTGAAAATATCGTAATAACTGAAAGAGACACGTTTGCAAAAGAGAGACAAGTTCTTGAAGAAAAAGTTATTGAATTTCCCAAACAAATCTTTGTGTTACAAGACTTACTTGAAAAAAAAAATCCTTTCAAGAAAAGAAAAAGTCTTTTGAGATTGAAAAGAAAAATACTGAAAAGAGAAATGTTGGGATTTTCAAATAAATTTCTGAAAAGAACAAGAACTTGGAAAAAGATTTTGAGCTAGAACGTCAAAACTTTGAAAATGAAATATCTAAACTCACATCCAAGATAAATGTTCTATCATCATATATTCTTAAAGAACAGATGGTTAGATCTGATTTGAAGAGAAAGTTTGACACTATATCTGAAGAAAGAAACATTCTATCCAAAAAAATAAAGGACTTGGAAGCTGCAAATGTTGAATTGTCTGAAAAGATTTTTGTTGATGTGATTAATCAATCACCTTATGACAATTCAAATGAATCAATTTGTTCTTTTAAAACAGCTTCAAGTTCCATTCATGAAAATGTTTTCAAAAAGAACAATGTCAAACCAAACATTGTCAAATCAAATCAGATTCGTCCATCTAATCTATTTTATGACAAATTTGTTGATAGTTCAGCAAGCTTCTATGTCAAATCTCTTGGAAAGAGTTCTAAAAAAAGAACATATGGTGTGGAGAGTGAAAGGTTCTCTTGATGAAAAGAAGAAGGAAAAATCATTCGTATCCACAACAAACGCCAAAAAGAACAATGCGCATAAAGGTAAATCTTTTAGTAAACTTGATATGTTTTATTCTACTAATCATTTGATCAGGGTTGCTCAAAAGAAAATATGTTGTTCTTACTGTGGAGAGAATGACTTTGTTTAAAGAGAAACTGTTCATCACTGGTACGGATCTTACAGAATAACTTCTCAGAAATATGATTTTAAAAGATTTAAATCTACTGAGAAGTGGATTCCTAAATCTAACCTACGAGGACCCAAATACCAGTGGGTACCAAAAACTATTAAATCTGATTTGCAGGTACCACAGGTTTAGGGGGAGCAGGAACATAGACTTCTGATTACAACAGATCAGAACTCGGACTTTAATGTCAAAGATATTGACTTCTAAGTACTACAGCTTAGAACTCAAACTACAATGTTAAAGGACTTAGACTTCTAAACACATCAGTTTAGGACTCAGTCTTCAATGTTTAAAGATAAGGATATTTTGAAAATATTCAGGGGGAGCTTATCTGATCTAAATCATTATATCATGATTTGAGGAGGAGCCTAAATGTTTGTAAGTATCTTCTGATATAGATCTCTGGTTGTTTGAAAGAAAAACAACTTTCAAGCATGAAAAATGTTTTCTTAAATGTTCAAACCACTTCTCTATTCTCAAAAGATTTCAAGAATTAAGAAGTGTGATTTTAAATGTTTTTCATAATTGAGCGTTAATGTTTAACTGACCGTGTGTTTCCAAAGACCAATACTTGTGTATTATCTTGTCTATAGATTGTCAAGTATTCATACACATTGGTTCAGTACTTCATTTGATTTTGTTATTACCATGTCTCTAAACGAAACAATTTTTCGATGGTAATACCCTCGTTTAATTTCATTGTTGTTGAGCATCATTCATCATTTCAATCTTTGTGCGTTCATTGCTAAATTGTTTATATTCGTTCACATAAACAAACTATCAAGTTATTTGATACCCCAACCATTTCATGTTTATATTCATGATATTTGATCTGATTGATATATTGTCAGATTCTCAAAACAATTCTCTTGATTTAATTTCAATCATTTAATTTCCTTGTTTTAAGAGATCTTCATTGTTCAAATTTCATTCATATATTTGATGAGCATACATTTTGACAATGTTATCATATTTGTGCTTCATTGTTCAAGATAAATTGTTGAGCAACTATTCTTTTTAGGACAAAATTACATGGGATTTGTGTGAGAACTTAAACAGAACTTCCATAGATTCACGTAAACCAGTGTTTCCTACCCAGGAAGTAATCCTAGAGTGATTGAGGGGTGAGGGGACCCATTATGGGACAGACAATGCATTACAGACGTATGATCATTACGCTTCAACCGGGTTATTCTATTCCACCTCTTAGAAAGAAAAGAACTTAAATCAAAATACTTAATAGCATGGCGATACATTTATACAAAACTTCTACCCCGAGCACACGCAATGGAACCGTAGACAGTCAAGTGAAATCCAATCCACGAAATAATTTGATCTATGGACAGCATCATTGTGGTAAAGGTCGTAATGCCAGAGGAATCATTACCGCAGGGCATAGAGGGGGAGGTCATAAGCGTCTATACCGTAAAATAGATTTTCGACGGAATGAAAAAGACATATATGGTAGAATCATAACCATAGAATACGACCCGAATAAAAATGCATACATTTGTCTCATACACTATAGGGATGGTGAGAAGAGATATATTTTACATCCCAGGGGGGCTATAATATCAAAGAGTGGGGGAGATAACTCATCCGATTGAGTTTATCTCATTGTGTTGAGCGATAAAATGTAAATGAGAGTTTGGTTAGAAGTGAGCTTTAATGATAAAAAGAAAGAGGGTGTGAGATCAGAGTTAAAAGAATATCAAAACTCTGTACCAACCACTTTCTGAGTTGGACAACCACATCTACTGATTGGTTCACATTCTTTGGTGACCATCATTGAAACAGGCACTAGCCCATGCCAACTCTTGCAATTACCCCACCAACCACTCGTTTCTTTCTTAACAAATAAATGTTTCATTTTCTTGGAGACGCAACACATATGCTATCTGATATTCATTCAAAAGATTTAGATATTGAAAAAGAAGGAAGTTTGCCCCACATTTGCACCTCTTTCATGCACATTGAGTTCGTGTAATACTTGTTGTCTCAATAATTTACATAATTTGAGCCTGAAAAAGCTTGAGTAGCTTAAATCATTCATACACTTTCACGTACACACAAGGAATAAGTTTTCTTGTCATAACATTCATAGAAATTCCTTCGTGTTTTTCGATGATTGAATGGAAGCCCTGGGGGAGTGAACATCACAAAAGCTCATTTCCAATGTACATCTGTTGTACAAAGTGGCTCCATACTACTTACAGGAAATTTTAACTGTATCATTTGTTGATTCAGGTTTACAATTCCTATTATATCTGAATTTGAAAAGATTCAGGTATATACATTTTTGAATTGACAGATACATAGATCAAAAAGGGCAGAGATTGTTAGTTTTTCACAAAGGGGGAGATTATTATTCAAAGACGGTGATGAAATTGAAAATAATTTTGATGATCATGGTGCTCACAATCATCAAAGAGGGGGAGATATTTTGAAAGTTTCAATTTCCAAAGACAGAAGATTTGTCTAAGTCAAGAAGTTCGAGATAATATGATAAAGATGTTTCGAGATGATTCGTTGTTCAAAGTCAGACAACTCATAGATCAAAGAGATGAAGATACAAGCATTGAAAGATTCCTCATAGTTCAAAGTCCAAAGCCACAAAGATCAAAGTTTTCAAATTCATGTTCAAGACTTGATGACTTTTCAAAGACAAAGTGAAAGACTTTTCAAGTTTATCTGAAGATTCTTCAAAAGCCAAATGATTGAAGATTGCCAAAGCTTCAAATTTTAAAGTTGTCAAAGTTAAAGTTTTGAAGAATCAATAGCTGAAGACTATTGTCAAATTTTTAAATCTTGAATCCAAAGGGGGAGATTGTTAGTGCATTATTGTATTCAAGATTTAGAGTAAAAGTCTTTGTAAATGAAAAGTCAAAGAAAGTCAAAGTTGTCAAAAGTCAAAGATGTTTACTTTGTAATTAGTCAATGTGTTTGTAATTAGGTTTAGGTATATTAGATTGCTTAGTGGTTAAGCATTAGGTTCAAGGATTTTGTCAATTTCATATTCTAGAGAGAGAAAGTTAGAGAGAGTTTAGAGAGAGAAAGCTTCAAATCTTGTAAATCATTCAAAGATCAATGAAATTCAAGTTTGTTACCTAATAGATCTGGGTGTTTACAACATTGTCACTCGCACAGTCGCATGGGACGTACCGCAACCAAAAACCAATATTTTCCCGAATGGGATTCCCTCGTCTGACGGATGCTAGAATACGCCTAACATAAAATACTATACTTCCAACATGAATGAGGGAGAAAAAGGTAATTGGAATTCACTGACAAAAGTTTTAGGGTGTTACAGTTTGTTGTTTGTATGTTTACTCTCTAGATATTATACAAAAAATTATATTCTTCTACAATTTCATTATTCATATACACACATATGTTTTCAAGTGATTATGACTACTCCTAACAGTATCAAGTATCAATGTGTGTTCAAAGGTCGAAAAAGAAAATTTTGTGTGAAAATAGTCCCCACGAGACCTGTCACGAAAATTTTGGGTCACGACCAAGGTCGCTTAGGGCATCGGTGGCATGGACAATGGCATATGCAATTCGGACTTCTGCCAAAGCCGCAAGAGGCACTGGGCATGGTTTGGGGACGCAGGCAACCAACCCACGCGTCCTAAGGTCGCATACAAGGTCGAGGGAAACGATAGGTGATGTTTTAAGTCCCCTTTTCACCTATTGTTTCTCCTTTGTTTTTCATATACTTCTCTCTCTTCATAAATTTCAGTTGTTGGATCATTTAAGGGAAATTCCAAGTGGCCAGTAGCCTTAAGAGCTTGTATTGAAGCTTGGGTTGAGCTATTGAAATCCTCCACCTCAAGATCTCCATTTTTATTGGGTTTTCTAGGTTTACTCTATAAACTAACAAGTGAGTTCATTTTATTTCTACACACTATATACATGTCAAATATTCTTTATCTTTAACTTTTATAAGCTTTGCTCATGAATCCTACATCAAACATAGGGTTGTTTTGATCTATGGACATTATTTAATACAAATAGTGCCCAAGAGTATCTTGCATCTTCCAATATCTTTTTGTATGTCATTCCCTTAGTCTTCCGCGCTATTTAAGCACATGTTCATTTTAAATGTTTTCATACTGATAATGTGATATACTTATGAACTTTGAGGGTGTTCCAACAACTTTTTACTATTCTTTATTTATTTCTTCGTGGAGTGTTCACAAAAGAATGTTATCTTCTAAAACAATCAACCGTATATTACTAATTGTTATACATTGAACCTCAAATAACAAAAATAAATAAATCCAACTAACATCAAATTCCGAACTTAGAGGAACAATAATAATTGTTCTGATATAGTTATCATTAGAACATCCGTTATGGTAATGCGAAATTGATTGTTAAAAGTGACATATAGGCAAAAATAATTGATGTAACACAAATCTAATTAATAAATTACGGGTTTGATAAATCTAATGGTTTGTTGCGAGTGTTGCTATATACACCTATTTACATCAAAATCATGTTAAATCATACATTAAGTTTTTTTTATATATTGTGTGTCTGAGAATGACATTAATAAGCCGATGTGCATTTAACATATAATAGATACACATGTAGCCTTTCCCATTGCAAAAGACCACTATCATAAATCAAAAGGACTACTAATATCACATTAATATTTTTTGCTGATATGATAGGAAATAATATAAGAAATTGTGCGTATAATTTCTTTTAAAATAAAAATATTGCATTTGATAATTGCCAATATCTTTCAAACTTTTTGATAAATGTGACATATGTTTGTAAGAAATGTGCCAAATATATTTATTGTTTATATAAAATATATATTAAATTCATTTAATATTTTAATATTTAATTTGTATTGCAAAATAGTATTTTATCATTTAATAAAGTTTGTATGTTAATATTTTTGTTGATTTTATTTATTTGTTTATAAATAAAAATAAAAATATGATTATTTATCGACCATTTTAAAGAAATTCTTAAACTAAAATAACTTTTTTATTTAATTAAATTTTGTATTTCAATAGTTATATATCCAATTAATAATTGGTATTAAATTATACTAACAAATATTTAACCGGAATTTTATCATCATTTGACTAAAATATAAGTTTTTATGCCGATGTAACACATAAAAAATTGGTTTGATTTCATTATAATTGTTATAGAATAATCAATATAGAGAGAATAACAATAAGATAGAAAGAATAAATCTGTAGTTCTCATTAATCATAAGCCCTTTAAATAGAGAAAAAATTTACAAATAAAATGAAACATTCATTATGATAAATTCTAATACTAGGAAAATATTATGTCAATCACTTATTTTTTATGATGGCACATAATCTTTCAACACTCCCCCTTGTGCCGAGTCAAATGAGTAATGATGCATAGTTCTTGCCTCATTAAAACCTTACGCTAAATAAACCAAACCTAATGGGAAAAATAAAAACTTTGGACAAAAGAAAGAGTACAAGGCACCAATAAACAATTTCTTTAGTTTACTATATTTCTTGATCTGTACATCAATAAAGAGGTTTATAAAACAAGATGATTTATAAATTGTTGTCTCACTAAAACCTTGCACCAATGAACAAAACCCAGTGGGAAAAATAAAACTCTGGGCGAAGGAAAGAGCACAACATATCGATATCACATGTATAGTAAACTCCCTTTTTTGTCTACTACTCCCCCTGATTCATACATTAATCACGGGAGTTTGGAAAACATTTGCATTTTAATACTTTCTACATGTTTCCAAATGTTAGAACATATTTTATGTTCTATTTAGAAGTTTAGTAAAGTAATATACGTATTGTATATTGGGCCTTGTATTGGGTTTGGGCTTAATTGTATACAAGGGGTATGGGGGTATAAATAGAAATCTTGTAATAGGTTTTAGGTCAACTTTCATTTGAGTAAAACTTTCATTTCCAACAATGTAGACATACGACTCCTTTGTTGTCAGTATTTGTAGTTTTTCTTTTCAGTAGTGAATAAAACTACAGATCTCTATCCCTCAATCCTTGTTATCCTTCTCATTCAATCAATCATGATCTCAAATGGACCTATCAAGTGGTATCAGAGCTTAACAGGTATATTATTCTTTGCACGATCGAGATCTGGTTGGTTGAATAGAACAGTCGATGTTGAAAAATCGATTTCTGGAATTGTTGATTAGATTGGATGTTATATGTTGATGAATTGGTTATGTAGTTATAGTATATCATTATTGAATCAATTAATTGTACTAATCTCAATTCAGAAAGTCGAATGTGTCGATTCTTGAGTTTATTTGTTCGAAAACTTTTATCACTGTGGTTGGATCGATTTGATGTTTAGATTCGAAATCAGACAAAGTGATCAACTACAATTGTGCTCCAAAGTAGTTTTCGAACCAATGTATAAAAGCTCAACTCAAGATTCGATGTTTTGAAGATTTTATTGAAGAAAGTGTGAAAAATCGTTCCAGATCTACAAAATTCGCAAGATTCAGTAAAGAACTCGCAGATGTTAAAAAGAATTCGCAGAAAAAAGAGTATGTTTGAAGAATTCGTAAGTTAAGAATTCGCAGACATATGTGTTACTAAAGTTAAGGTTTCGCGAATGAGAGTATTGCGAGAAGTGAAGGATTCGTAGATGTTTGTCTTGCGAATTCTGAAGGATTCGCAAACATATGTCTTGCTAAAGGCGAGGATTCGCAAATATGAGGCTTGCGAAAAGTAAGGATTCGCAATGCAGGCCTCTGTGAATTGTGGTTTTCAGCTTAGTCTATCTTGCTAATTGTGCTCAAATGTCTACAGTGATCTACGAATTGATGGTGTTTTGCGAAAAGTTGGTGATTTCTGAGAATTCTGATTGTTCTGAACCCATTTTTGCAAGTTGTAATATGGCCTTTAATTGTCAAAAAAATTCTCTAGGGGCGCTGCCCCCATACCTCGCAAGGGCGTTGCGGAGGGGGACAATCTGTTCATGAGATTTTCGCGGAATGCATATGTGACATCATTCTTATCATATGTTGGTCACATATCTTTAGCAACTGATCTACATTTCACGAGCTCATGCTTTTCAATATTTTCAGATTCTGGATTTGATGATTTGGTCTCTGATTGGATTGAGTTAGCTGCCTGAGCATCTGCAATCATCAATCTGGAAAGCTTCTTTTGTTGTTAGACCGTTGAGATCACTTTATCATTTTTCTGACCTGATTACTCAGTAGTGTGAGCGACTGCAATCATTGTTCTGATGCTTGAGTTGTGATTCAGAATCCTGAGTGCTTATAATCATCCAGATGATTCGTGAAGAAAGGAGTTCTGGATTTGATTGTTCATTATTCTGGAAAGCCTTTAGAAAATGACTACCTTTCATCAGTTGTTGAACATTGCTTGCCTTTTACCCTTGCCTTGTAGTGTTGCTACCAGATGTTACCGCCCGTAAGTTGATCATATGAAGTTCTTAAGCTGAATTCTTATTTCAACTCATGGTTCAAAGACAGATCAGATGTTATACACTGAAGATGCACTTGGGTGTCATTCCAATACTCAACACATATCATTCTTTTGGGTGTTAAGGAATGTGTTGGGTTTACAAGAGTCAAAAGTTGTCTTTATGTGCACTCAGTCATCTACATCAGATCTGATATTTCAGTTGATACTCCAAGGATAAGAGCTACTTTCAAGGGGGAGCTTGAGGATGCTTTTAAGTTTATGCAACGCTAAGTTTTTTTAAAGAAATCAAGGGGGAGAGGAGCTGAAGCTGGAGCTGGTCAGAAAATGATTACTTTACAAAACTTAGAGGGAGAATGTTAGAACATATTTTATGTTATATTTAGAAGTTTAGTAAAGTAATCTACATATTGTATATTGGGCCTTGTATTGAGTTTGGGCTTAATTGTATACAAGGGGTATGGGGGTATAAATATAAATCTTGTAATAGGTTTTAGGTCAACTTTCATTTGAGTAAAACTTTCATTTCCAGCAATGTAGACATACAACTCCTTTGTTCTCAGTAGTTGTAGTTTTTCTTTTCAGTAGTGAATAAAACTACAGATCTCTATCCCTCAATCCTTGTTATCCTTCTCATTCAATCAATCATGATCTCAAATGGACCTATCACCAAAATATAGTTTTAGGTAATGACTTGGTAAAATATGCCACATTCTCCTGACCTCACTTGATTCTCTTGAATATAGAGAAGAGTTTGTTACTCTTGATTGTATAGAAAGTTATAAACTTTAAGTAGAATATGCTTTGTGCTATCACCCTTGATGTATCTTACTTTTATTTATTTGATACATGATGCATTATTTCCATATATGCAAGTAGGATTATGGTTGAACTCAAAATTACGAGCTCCTTTAATATGTGTAATGTCAGTCCTTAATCATATAAATTTCTTGAACAATCTCATGGAGAGTAGTGTTCTTGGAATCGTTCAAGAAGGTAGTTACAAGGGTTAACTTAGCTTACTTCCAAGCAATTGGAGTGTTCCCTGAGGTAATTCTTTATCCAGTTTGGGAACAACCTTTGTATGAATCAGACACATACCTAATATCAGCAAAGACATACCAATATATTGTTTGGTGTTTTTCTATAAGAGCTAGTACTTTTGTTGATTACATTATAAGTATGTATTTAAGTTTCATT